>OX457026.1:88900555-89216908 GCA_949752745.1 Protula sp. h YS-2021
CTCTCAAATTTTACACGAATGTTCTCTAGGTAGGCTTCTCTTTAAAAAGTATTTCTTTTGGCGATCCGCCAAAAATTGGCCAAATGAGGGACATTTGAAAGTTTTCGGTTGCCAATTTTCAAAATGCTTCTTCTCCCACAATTTTGATCAGATTTTTTTCATATTTTGCACAAATATTCCCTGGGAAGGCCTCTTTTCAAAAATTACTCATTTTGGCGATCCGCCAAAAATTGGCCAAATGGGGGACATTTTTAAATTTTTTGATATCTAATTTTATAATTGCTTCTTCTCCCACAATTTTGATCGGATTCTTTTCCAATTTTGGATAGTTGTTCTCTAGTTAGACCTCTCTTGAAAAATTACTGTTTTTGGCGATCCGCCAAAAATTGGTCAAATAGGGGACATTTGTAATTTCGTGGTTGCAAATTTTCAAAATGCTTCTTCTTCCACAATTTTGATCAAATTTTCTTCTAATTTTACACGAATATTTCCTAGGTAGGCCTCTTTTGAAAAATTACTCATTTTGGCGATCTGCTAAAAATTGGAAAAATGTGGGACATTTTTTTATTTTTTGGTATCTAATTTTGAAGTTGATTCTTCTCCCACAATTTTGATCGGATTCCTTTCCAATATTGTACGATTGTTCTCTAGCTAGGCCTGTCGTGAAAATTTACTCTTTTTGGCGATCTGCCAAAAATTGGCCAAATAGCAGACATTTGTGATTTTATGGTCACCAATTTTCAAAATGCTTTTTTTTTCACACAATTTCGATCAGATTTTCTTCAAATTTTGTGCGATTATTCTCCAGGTATTTCTCTTTTGAAAAATTCCTCAATTTGGCGATCCGCAAAAATTGGCGAAATGAAGGGTATTTTTTAATTTATTGGCGTTTAATTTGGAAAACGCTTCTTCTCCGACAATCTTTATTGAATTCCTTTCCAATTTTGTACGATTCTTCTCCAGTTAGGCCCCCCATGAAAAATTAATTTTTTAGGCGATCCGCCAAAACTTGAATAAACATGCGCATTGGTCCGAAACACGGACCTTGCATCGACGCAAGTTTGGTAAACATGCGCACTGGTACGAAATCGAACCGAGCATCGGCGCAAGTTAAATAAATGTGCGCATTGGCCCAAAATTGAAACCGCGCGTCAATGCAAGTTAAACAAACATGCGTAGTGGTCCGAAATGCGAACCGCTTATAAACGCAAATTAAATAAAACATGCGTAGTGGTCCGAAATAATAACCGCGTATCAACGCAAGTTAAAAAAACTTGCGCAGTTGTCCGAAATGCGAACCGCTTATCAACGCAAGTTAAATAAACATGTGCACTGGTCGGAAATGCAAACCCAGCAAAATAATACATACCAAAACATTAAACTTAAGTAGTGATGTTTTAGACGCGGCGTTTTCTTCTTTTCAAAAGGCACATGTGTTTGGTCGTTTTGATCGTTTCTGCTGCTTGAACTAATTGTGTATGTCCAACAGTACATGTCAACAGTACACATGTGTAGATACAATTTCGATACGTTGTTCGAAGTTATTTTTCTGGGAAAAAAATCTTTGTATGTATTTATCGGTCTATGTTCGGGTCCGTTGCTAAATTAATTATTTAGCTAGCTCATTGCCATCTCGTCCTTTGAAGCCCAATTTTTCAGGGAAATTGCCTTTTCAAGCACGCCGGATTTGGTTTTATCGCTTTTCGTTGGCTGGGGCTTTGTCCTTGGACAAACTTGTACAGTGTGACTACCACTTTCGGCAAGCAGACAAGCTTATTCATAGATTCACTAGATCTCGGCTGGTCACAATGTCCCTGGACATTCTTGTTTTGGTGAGTGGTCAAAAACTGATGCAGATTTTGGCGAAAAACAAAAAAAAATACAGCAAAAACTTTACTAACTGCTGGAAAATAGTCGTACTGTGTTGACATTTAAAGTGAAGGTGGCCGGAGGTACTACCTACCT
Source organism: Protula sp. h YS-2021 (assembly GCA_949752745.1). Lineage (NCBI taxonomy): Eukaryota > Metazoa > Annelida > Polychaeta > Sabellida > Serpulidae > Protula > Protula sp. h YS-2021. Next base: position 88,902,521 of record OX457026.1, read on the forward strand.
GGCTATTACTTTTTGGGTGATTGGCCAAACATTGGCTAAGCTTGTGGCGCAAAGCAAAAAAATATTAGCGAAAATATTGCCTAAAAACCTTTTTTCGTAAAATCTTGACCATTTCAAGGAAAGTAACGTTACTGCCTTGAAATTTTAAATAATGGCAGTAATCAATATTACCTAACTGGCTATGAATTTTTAGTGGTTGGCGAAAAGCGGCGAATTTTTGGCGAAAAACCAAAGAAATTTCAGTAAAATCTTGGAGAACTCCAGGAAAATAGTCTCCTTGCTTTGTGATTTTAAATAGCAGTACCACACATTACTACCTAAGTGGTTGTTACCTTTTTAGGAATTTGCCAAAACTTGGCAGAAATATTGGCCAAAAATCAATTTATTGTAAACAGTATCTCCATGGGTTTTCATGGAAACATTCTACAATTTTGGTGGGAGGTAGGGTGCATCGATGTCCACCTATCTATTAGTTGTTTAAGGGATTCACCAAAAAATTAGCAGAAATATTGGAGAAAAAACGTAATTGTTTATTTATTATTATTTTTTTTTATAATTGTTAAACCTTAACTAACTCCTAGAAAATAGTATTAATGTCTTGAAATTGTAACTGACGGTAGCAAGCCTTAATATCTACTGTTACGTTTTTGGTGATCGGCTAAAAAATTCCCAAAAATTTTTGGCGTAAAACCAAAAAAAACAAAAAAACCCATAAAATCTTGACGAACTCCATAAAAATAGTCTGACTGTCTTTAGATTTCAAGTAAAGGCAGCAAGCCTGACTGTTTAGCTGGCTATTACAATATTTGGTGATGCGCCAAAAATTGGCGAATAGTTTGGCGAAAAACTAAGAAGATTCCAGTAAAATCTGATCTCCAGGAAAATAGTCTTACTCTTTTGAAATTTCATGGAAAGGTAGCAGGCAATATTACTTGCTTACTTGCTATTACTTTTTTTTTTGGTGATTGGCCAAAGAATCGGTGAAAATTTTGGCGAACAACAAAAAAAAAAAACTCAGTAAATTCTTTACGACGAACTCCGGGAAAATAGCCTCATTGCATTGTAATTTTAAGTAAAAGTAGCGTAAACTACTGCCTAACTGGCTATTGCTGTCTTCCAATTTTAGATAAAGATAGCCATCATTGGTACTTACCTGGCCATTACTTTTTTCGTAATTTGGAAAAATTGGCGCAAATATTGACGAAAAATGAAACTCATACCACAGGAATGGCGATGCTGCCAAAGACTAAGCTACTAGTATAAACAGTCTTTGTTGGTTCTGTCTTGAAATTTTGTTAAAGATAATGATCATTGGCACTTGCCTATTTATTGTTTTTGCGTTATTCGGAAAAATGGTGGAAATATTGGTGAAAAACCAATTCTTACTAAACTCGTTACTAGCGCTAGGAATATAATGTTACCTTCTTAAAATTTTGAACTATGGGAGCGGAAATTAATACTTATGTGGTTTTATAACCCAGCCGACTTTGTCGGACTGGGTTAGTCGTATCCCTATAGGGGGCTTGAATGTATGGGCGTATGTTAAACTTTTTCTTTAAAATGCTACTCCTCATACAGTTTTATTTCAATCGTTTTGATATTATGCAGGAATGTTCCCTGGGTGTCCCCCCCCCCCCCCCTGGCTATTACTTTTTTTGACGATTGACGAAAAACGGACATAATGGCGGCACTTTTTGTGCCCGTTTTGACCCAGTTTTAAAATGCTACTCCTCCTACAGTTTTACTCCAATCGTTTAGATGTTACGAAAGGATGTTCCTCAGGGGTTCGCCTACCAGGCTATTATTTTTTTTCGCGGTTCGCCAAAAACTGCCGAAATGGCGGAACATTGAAGTTTGGCAAAAGCTGGAATAAATGGTAGTAAATAACTGAATTGTCAAACTATTCATTTCTCTCAGTCTTTTTCAACTAGTTATAAAATTTTAATCAGACGTTTCTTAGGTGCTTCTCCACCTGGTCTTTGCTTTTTTCGCAAATGACAAAAAAAAAAAATGCCGGAATGGGGGAATTTTAATAATTTTTTTCTAAAATTGTGTAGATGTTGGTAAATACATGAATCTTCAAAACCCAACCTCTCCAACATCCCTTTTCGGGCAGCTTCCACCCGGGGAAACACGTTTTTGTGTATTAAAATTATGAAAAAGTTACGTTCAGAAACAAAGTACTTCATTGTTTGGCCTAACAGTATTCGTTTCAGAGTTTTGCTCTCTTTCCTTATTCGGTAACTCGGCTGGGGCATGTCCTTGGACATGCTTGTTTTGGTGATTTTATCGCCTCTTGAAATACGTACATCTATTATCGTTGCCGTTGACAGCTGTTCTTGTTTATTCAAGAAAAACGCATACAAACTATTTCTGAGGCTTTTTTAGGACACTTTTTATCTATATATTTTTTATTTTCAACATTTTTGGCGTACTTTTTTTGTACTTTTTTTCTAAAGCGTTCTTTTTTTTGTACTTTTTTTTGCCATCAAGCGTTCTTTTTTTTTAGCAGTTTGCGTACCTTTTTTTTAAAACAACCTCCGGCAAGCCTGTAAAACGTAATGACAAACATATTAAAAATTGGATAAATTGGCAATTTTTTTAACTTGTCACATTTTTTCCTGACTTTCCCAGATTCGTCACGTTTTTTCTGAATTCCTTAACTTGGTCCTGACCGTGGCAACTCTGAGTATTTGTCTGTCCGACCCTTTTATGTTTGCAAGTTTTCTTCAGAACCGGAGAAAGGAGTTTTGAAAATGGGTTAAAACAGTTTTTATCAGTGCATGTGTTATTAAGCTGGCGACACGGCGTTTTGCAAGGGAGGCATTACAATCGATAAAGTACCCCTCGGGACGTAACTCTTCATGTCTTGTTGTGTGACAGGTTGCTACAAGATTACAACTGTGTTTAGTCATGCGCAAACTGTGGTAGTGTGCGCGGGATGCGCGACTGTGCTGTGCCAGCCGACAGGGGGCAAGGCTCGGCTTACTGAAGGTAACGCCCCCCCCCCCATCCCCCCCCCCCCCCCCCCCTGGTCCTTAATCACATCGTGGCAGAGCGAACAGCTGCTGGAACTAATTATTGAGAATAAACGAATCAAACCTTTCATTTTTTAAGGTGCATAGAACTTGAAAGCCAGTTTCTTTGACAATGTAGGGCAAATTAAAGAGTGCATTGCTTTGGTGGATGTTGGACATCATGTTTGCGCTTTTCATCAAGAAGTTTCCGTGATAAACCTTCTTATAAAAATTCAGCAGTTGTGAAGATGGAAATCGTTTTAAACACATTTAAACAGTGTGTTTTAAATATGATCACAAAAGAAATAATCTTTGTTTAAACTTGATTGCAGGTTGCAGCTTCAGGAAAAAGCCAAACTAAGCGACGGAAGCCTTTGGCATGGATTTACGCGAACAATAAAAAACTGTTGGAAATCCTGTTTGCTGCCGTAAGAAAGCGTGTGAAGCATAAAAAGGAAATAAAGTGACGTGGAAGCTTCCTGGATGTGTTTTGTTTTACTGCTTGTGTTGGATACTTTCTAATTCCCAGCAGTTCATGAAAGGTGGTAGTCTGTGTTTTGTCTCCCCCCACTGCAAGGGGAGAAGTATAAAGTTTGTGCGGTATCTGGACGAATTGCCGTCAGAACGGTATTACCCGAATTCAAAACGGACCAGATTGCCTCAAGTATTTTCCATAGTCCATTTTTAGGCCAAACTCCCCTGTCCATATACACGCCATTTTTCATTTCTTTTTATTTTCTTCATATAATTCCAATTATCAGAGGGTTTGCTGTTTAGTATTTTGATTATATTTACACGACAACCATGTTGGGTTAAGTCAGACTGACTACACACCATGTTTCGTTTATTGGTGTATTCTGTTTTAAGTAAGGTTTATTATTTTGTATTTTGATTTTTTTCTCGTTTTGACCGATATATTTACTCACATTTTTCGGCAAAGTGTTAGGCAATGTGGCACACTTAAAAAGAAAAACAGTCTTTGTCAAAGTTTTGATGTGGATTTTTATCTTTTATCTGAGGTTATTAAAATTCTTAAATTAAGTACATCTTACGCATCCGTAGTTCCGTGATTTTCAATCACAATTTTCAAAGTGCTTTAATCGAGAAATCAAGTTAAATGCAATTCAAGTCAATTACAATTATTGCACGTCTGTAATCAATAGATTACCTCCCGAGTAGGTAATTGAACAGCATCAACCTGGCCAGTCCTTTACTATGTATAGAAAAATACGAGATTTATTGTGTATATAGGCGACACCGGAAAATGTTTGAACGTTGCTGATAAGCCGAGCAACGAGTCCTGAGCTTTAACATAGATTTGTGCCCAAAATATAAGGTCGATATAGTTATTAAAACAAAGCAATCAGTTATAAATAATAAAAGAAATGCAAATAGGATAAATGTATATTGTATAACATAATAAACTGAGAATAAACAGGATAAAAAGAACTTTTACACACTTAGGCAAGTTTTAGGAATACTGAAAATGTTTGTTTGGCTTTTGTAGACTGAGTTTTCTTTAATTGAACTGAAAATTGCTAGGTTTTGTTGCACTTGTGATAGTGAAATGAGACAAACAATGTAGCGATTGTCAAACGGATATTACGGCAGAACAGTACCGTCGAACGGCAAGACTTGAACTTGTGATTTCAAGTTTAAAATTTTAGGAAAATGATACAAAATATTGATAAATTTGCTGCATGTTGGTGGGATTTCATACAGAATTTGTACAAATTAGAATAAGAATAGTAACATTTGTATAAATTTGCAGAAAATTAACAAAACCAGACAATCGTGGATTGCATATCCTCCGCCGAACAGTTACTGCATTCGGACTTCATTTGAGTGAACCTTACCAAGGGAAACATAACTTTCTCTCTATCTCAATCAATAAACCCTTTCGGATTGTTAAAAACCGAAATAACTCATAAGGGTCATAATTCCGGCAACTTTTGGTCGATCAATATATTGATTATATTTTCAGTATGAATCTACAATATATATGCTTTCACTGTGTAGTAGTTTCCAAGCTTTGCGATCAAGGGAAATTAACAAGTCGGCCGGAGTTCAGAGGGCCACAATTCTGGCATTTTTTTGGTCGATCAAACTGAAATTACGACTTCGCAGATCTACAATATATATTCTTTCACTGTGTGAAGTTTCAAAGCTGTGCGACCAAGGCAAGTTAACAAAGTGGCCTGGACAAAAGGGGGCACGTTAGTGTTGCGGACGACCACCAGGCGTTTCTATATCCCACGCCCACGGTAGTTTGACGGGGTATAAAAAGTAGAAACAAGAAACGTAGATTGCACATCCCGCGCCGCGCTCATCTACACTAGATATATATACAAAGTCTAAATTGTGAAAAATGGCCAAAATTACATTTTTTTAAAAGAAATCCAAAAATAATCTGACGTTGCACAACTACACGTCATATACTTTCTACCTTTCGGGTTTATTAGTCCACGGTGAATAGTAACAAAGATTAATTGCCATGCCTTTACTTTCTACTTGTGGGGTTTCATTGGTCTACGGTGCATAGCAACAAAGATACAGCCTGGACAAAGAGGACTGCGGACGGGACGGACAGATGGTCGGACTTACATATCTCACGCCCCGGGCTAGGGCGGCGGGAAAAAAAACACCTCGTTTCTGATGTCCTTTACCGCTGTTCAGTGTCACTGTAGTCTGAAAATAACCCATACGATATTATAAGCGACTACCTGACACTCCATTTGCTGTTAGAATGCCATCCAATTAAACAATTCGCTTAAATAATGTTTATCGATTAGGTCTATCTGTCTGAGGCCCTCGTGGTTTTCCCCCGTGAAACGGAGGGATATAGTTATGAGCTGGTCCGTCCGTCTGTCTGTCCGGAAAAAGTACTAACCTTTGTCCGGCCGGCGTTTCGTTGAAGTGTATGCCATAGGAATCTGAAACCTTGTATGGTGAAAATATATATATTGAAGATGTACAAGATGACAAATGTTATTGTCAAAATGGGCGAAAAATTGACGTCGTGGGAAATTGTCAAAAATTGTGAATTTTTTGCTTGAACTTAGCCGTGACACGATGTTTGTGTGGCCGTTTCTATGTGGTATTTACATTTCTGCATTCGACGTTTGTTTCAGAAATACATGGGACTATTTTTAACGTTTTTACTTACGTATGGTCTGTAGTTAATGCCTGTTTAAGAAATAATTCAAATGCGGTGGCGTTTCAGGAAACCTTGCACCTTTTGCATGTGTTTTAAGGATTATTCAAAGTGTATTCATCTACACTTTGACTCTGTCATTACACGTGATTAGTGTGTGAAGGAATATTAATTGAATTGAGAAGAATTTCAATTTTTTGTTTATTATGCATTCAAAGACCTGCCCGCTACTATATGGTATATACATCTGGACGTTTGTTTCAGAAATACATGGCCCTATGTTAACGTATCGATTTATTGTATTGTATTGTTCTTTAGATCCCTTTCAACTGCTACGGTCATATCGGGATCCCCCTGCCACAGTGTACTGAGATGGGGCATTCCAGCCCTCCTAACCCTTACATGTGGAGTGCCTACAGAGTAGCAAGGAGGAGTCCCAATTTTAAAGTCTTAGGGATGACCCGACCGGGGTTTGAACCTACGATCTTCCAGTCTCGAGGCGGACACTTGTAACCGAGGCTGGTTGATTTATGTATGGTCTGCAGTTAATGTTTATTTAAGAAATAATTCAAATGCGGTGGCGTTTCAAGAAGCCTTGCACATTTTGTTGTTTTAAGGATTATTCAAAGTGAGTTCCTCTGCACTTTGACATTGCCGTTACACGTGCTTTAATAAATAGTTTTTGCACTCTGCATGTGTATTTTAACCAAGCATAAACGTAACTTTAGTTTAAACTTGGTAGTTGCTGGTATCAAGTAAATCAACAATACAGTGTACTCAAATTAATACTGCTTCGCCCTTGCAGTCACTGTCTTTATCTGTGAATTGGCCGCATCCTAACGATGAAACTGAGAACCTTAGGGGATAATTTTTCAAGAAAATTGTTTTCGGCCAATGCAGGCCACAATTTTTGGTGAAAAGAAAAAAAAAAGAAAGAAATAGCCATTTGTTTAGAAATGTGTTCTGTTACTTAATTACAATGCAACGAGGCTATTTTACCGGAGATAGTTCAGATTTTACGAATTTGTTTTTGTCTTCAGGGGTAACGCAGCCCTGGCGTCTCACCGAACGTCTATAGGAGCGGCCAAGCAAGTGCGAAATGCGCAATGACATCGCTACTTTCGGGTAGTTGTCTTCTGCGTTGGCTAAAGAAAGCTAGTTTCCTTGAGCTATTTAAGATTTTACCAAGAATTGAATTTTCGCCAACGGTCCGGGGAATTATGCACAAAGAACGACAAAATCCATTACCCGGCACAGACTTTCCTGCTGCCCCAGCAAACAATTTCAATAATATTTCAAATCCAAAATTGACAATATCAGAGCCACATTTGAGTGTGACAATCTTGATCCGTTCACGTTTAACTGTCCTTTTCAAGGAACTCCTTAATGTAATTTCCGCGAAATCAGTGTGGATGACATACACAAAATTATAGTGGAATCAGCCCCCAAGTCATGTGACACTGACCCTATCCCTACATGTTTATTGAAGAAATGTATAGATGGGTTACTCCCAATCATAACTAGAATTGTAAATCTGTCAATATGTACGTCCACATTTCCAGCTCACATCAAAGAATCTTTGGTCCAATCCCTTCTAAAAAAAATCCGGGCTCGAAACAATTCCCAAAAATCATCGGTCCGTGTCAAATCTGGCCTTTGTCTCCAAAATAATATAAGAAGTTATCTGCCAGCAACTAGTGCACCACTTAGAAATTTTCAAGTTAAATGAGAAATACCAATCTGCTTACAGAAAGTATCATAGTACAGAGAGCTCTAATTCGCCTCTTCAATAACCTACTGGTCCAGCTTGATAACAAACAGGCAGTCTACCTGGTTTTTTTGGACTTGTCCGCCGCCTTTGACACCGTAGACCATGATATTTATCTTCGGCGATTACAGCGCTCTTTCGGTGTCGAGGGCGATGCGTTAGGCTGGATGTCATCCTATTTATGCCATTGCAGTGCGCGGGTTAAGATCGGTAGTGTTCGATCTGACGCTATTTATTTAGAATGCGCACTACCACAAGGATCCAAAATAGGCCCCAAAGGTTACTCTCAATGCACCAAACCTCTCGGTCCACTCATCAAGCCTCGAGAAATAGTGTATCATGTCTATGCAGATGATTCGGGATTGGAGAGAGGTTTCAATCCTCGTTAGTCAGCAGATTAGCTTGCAAATCTTACCGAGGTTAAAGGTGTGATTACCGACATTGGAGCTTGGATGAGTGCTAATAAACTTAAAGCGAATAAAGAAAAAACCGAGTTTCTAACTATTGCAAGCAAGTACAATGAGCAATTCATCGAGTTCGATCAGCTGTGCTTGGACAGTGAATGTGTTCCGCGCTCTGATACTGCACGTGCACTTAGTGTAATGATTGATTTATCTCTCACTATGGAAGCCCATGTGAACTCGCATATGCTACTACTACCTGCGATGGATACGAGACGTCAGGCCGAGATTAACAGAACATGCTGCAAAGATCCCAGTCCACGCTTTGATTATCTGCCGCTTGGACTACTGTAACAGTTTATTGATTAATGTCCCAAAATGTCTCCTTGGGCGGCTATAACGGATACTCAATCATGCAGCTCGTGTGGTAAAACTGTTGCATGAAGAGTCCACTCGTGATAAACTGATCGCTCTTCATTGGTTGCCGATTGAACAACGCATCATGTTTAAAGTTGCATTAATTACGCATAAACCCCTTAACGATCAAGCACCAGCATACATTAAAGAGATGCTTACGCCTTACGATCCAGCTCGTCGTCTCAGATCGTCTGAACAGAGTCTACTCGTTGACAATAGGACTAACCAGCGCTATGGTGACACGCCATTTCAAAATGCAGCCCCGAGATTGTGGAACTCGTTGCCTTTTGAAGTAGGAATCGAAAAGGATATTTTAGTGTTCAAGAAATAATTAAAAACACATCTCTTTAGAGTAGCCTTCTATAAGTAGTTCCTTGATATGCAAATCCAGTCACTATTAGTGTCAGTATTTGATGTGAGACATTTCAGTTTTAACAACTTTTTGTGAAAGTATTCAAAATTTCATTTCAGTATACAAACCCTTTTCTAGTCATTGATTCTTGTGTTATCCATAATTTTTAAGTTATGATTCTTTTATTCAGTAAGTAGGTAATTAGTTGTATTTTAACTGTTTTTGCGCTTAGGGTTTAATTCATTGTGAGCGCATTATAAATACATATAATAATAAATGTATAATAATAATAATATCTACCAAGTTTTGGCGAATGGCCAAAACAAGTAAAATCGAAATAGAAACTTACTTCAAACCAAAATTTTAGAATGTTTCAATGAAAACCCAGGGAGATACCTTTTCAGGAAAATTTTTTGAGTTAGTTGAGATTTTACGAGAAACAAAGTGGTTGTCTCCAATATTTCCACCACTTTTTAGCGATGTGCCGAAACAATTATCAATCAGGTCTGCAATTATCCACCGTACCTTCCATCAAAGTTTGAAAACGTTTCTATGACAACTCTAGGAGATACATTTTACAGCAAATTGCTTTTTGGCCAATATTTCCGCCAAAAAGCAATAACCAGTTAGGAAGTAATGTGCGCTACTGTAACTTAATCAAGGCAGTGAAGCTATTTTCTTGGAAATAACATTTTATTGAAATGTTTTTAGTTAATGTTTGCCATAATGTTAGCCAATTTTTGACCAATCAACAAAAATTAAAACGGATAGATAGGTAGTAAGGTGTGCTACCTCTTCTTTTACTGATTTTTTTTATTTTTCGTCAATTTTTTGGCCAATCACAATCAGCCAGGCGCGTAGTAACGCTTGCTACCTTCACGTAAAATATGAAAACAGTAAGACTATTTTCCTGGAGATAGTTAAGATGATTTAACAAAAAAAATTACGCTTTTCGCCAATATTCCCGCTATTTTTTGGCCAATCGCCAAAACTTGTAACAGGTACCTGAACAGCTATGCACCCTACCTAACACCAAAATTGCACAATGTTTCCATGAAAACCATGCTAGGTACATTTAAAAGAAAATTAATTGATGACCAATATTTTGGCCAATATTTGGCGAATTACCAAAAAAAAAGTAATAGCCACTTAGATAGTAATGTGTGCTACTGTTATCTGAAATTATAAGGCAATGAGGCTATTTTCCTAGCGTTTGACTACATTTAACTGAAAATTTGTTGGTTTTTCGCCAAACTTAATTTTCATCAATTTAAAAAATCACCAAGAAAAAAAAACAGTAACTGCTAGTTAAGTAATATTGTCTGCTGCAGTCACTTAAAATTACAAAACAGTCAGACTATTTTTCTGGAGTTAGTGATGATTCTTTTAGTTTTTTTTCGCCAAAAGTTTCCCCAATTTTTAGCCCATCATCAACACTTGTAACATCCAAATTTCAAAACAGTAAGAATATTTTCCTGGATTTCGTTAAGATTTTACTGAAAATGCTTTAGGTTTTTCACCAACATTTTCGGTAAAATTTTATTGCTAATCAGCGAAAAAAAGCAATACCCAGGTAGTAAATACTGGCTGCTACAGTTAATTAAAGTTTCGAGAGAGTAAGACTACTTTCCAGCCGTTAGTTATTTCTGGCCGATCACCAAAACAGTAATAGCCAGGTAGTAAGTAACTCCGGCTACCTTCACTTTAAGTTTAAACACAGTAAGACTATTTTCCAGCAGCTGGTTAGGATTTTACTATAATTGTTTTGTTTTTTTCCCTAAAATTTTCGCCAATTTTTGGCCAATTACCATAAAAAAGCAACACCCAGGTAGACAGTAACGCCTGCTACCATCACTTAAAATTTTAAGATAGTACCATTACTTTCCTACAAACAGTTGAATTTTTTTCAAAAAAATTGGTCTTTCGCGATATTTGGCGAATCGCCAAAAAAGGTTATAGCCAGGTAGGTAATAACTCCTGCTACTTTCACTTAACGTTTCAACAAATTAAGTCTATTTTCCAGCCGTTAGCGAAGATTGCACTGAAAATGTTTTGGTTATTCGCCTTTTTTGGCCAATCACAAAAAACTACAAAACAAAAGAAAAATAATAGCCAGGTAGAGAGTACCTTTACTGATCACCAAAAAAGTAAATTTATACCATCCGAAAAATTTTGGTTATTTGTGAAAGATCTGGAATCTGTTTTCGTCACCGTTTTTCCAATGGTGCAGCACATGACAAAAGTTCACACAAGACTCGTTTGTAATGCCAGAGATGTGGAAAAAATGCAATTGACTGTACAAATGCCGCGTATGTTAAAAAGACAAAAAACGCTGTAAGATGGTTTTTGAAGATGTGAATTCATTTCGCTTTGAAAATAGCAAATTTTTCTTCAATTAGATACTCAGTCAAGTGGTAAAAGAAACAGAAAAGTTTCAAAGCTTATTCATATATAAATGTAAGAACAGTATTTACCTTTTTCTATTGTGATGTTTGACGGGAGGGGGGTGATCGTTATCTGATCAGATTTGTTAAATAAAAGCTGGCTGGATGTAATAAAATGGCAATTTTTTTATCCTTCTTACTTCTATTGTTCAGCTCCAGTTCAAATAAATAAATTTAAATCCACTAAAATCTATTTAAATGTTGAGCTTAACACCAATACTGTGAAGTGTTTTGACAGCCGTATTTCTCAGTTTGCAACTCTTTCTACCAGGGGCGCTGCAATCAGCTGGATGCTATAGGCTGTTGATTGATTGATTGATTGATTGGTTTAACCACAACAGCAACCCGTTAGGGTCATACTGTGTCGGTCCTGTTGCTATAGGAAGACTCGGTTGAAACTAAAATCAATTAAAATAGACATAACAAGTAGTGTATACATCTAAAACCAACTGAATTCAATTTAAAACTTACTGTACAAGTGTATTTCTTTCAGAAAAGAAATACTTTTGCTTGGTGCTACCTTTGTAAAAAGGTCTTTCATGGAATTCACACTGTAGTAGCGTGAACGAATGTTCTGAAAATCTACGCAGTTGAGTAGAACATGTTTTACAGTCAGACGCTCTTGCATCCAATACGTTCTGGAGGCGCCTCGCCTCTCAAAAGATATCCGTGGGTGATGTATGTATGCCCGATTCGAGCTCTATACATAACCGCTTTGTCGCGAATATTATCAAGAGCTAGCTGCTTTTGTCCAACTGTTGGTTGGATTTGAAAGAGTTTGTTATTTCTTTGTTCGTTCCACTTTTGTTGCCAAAGGTTTTTTTTACATAATTTGAGATATGGGGTTTAAAGTCGGTGTATGGTATGAGAAGGTCGGATATGTTGTAATTTAGCGCTTCTTTTGCTGCTTGGTCCGCAGCTTCATTACCCGCTATACCGACGTGGCTTGGCACCCAGCAAAACACTAGGGATTTGCCTTGTTTCGACTGCCCTTTCATAACGTTCTATTAGATCTAAAATCATTGTATTCGACATTTGCAGATTTTCTAGTGATTGTAAGACCGATAGGGAATCGACACAGATAAGGAACTTTTTGTACCTGCTAATCTTGACGATTTCCATGGCTAGTTGGAGTGCACGAACCTCCGCGGAAAAGATGGAGGAGCCGTTTGGTAATCTTGTTTTCAGGGTATTTGATTTTGTAACTATTGAGGCACATCTTTGTTATCGAGTTTAGATCTGTCCGTGTATATGAAATGATGGTGAAGGTAGGTTTCCTTTATCTCAGCAAACCTAACTTTTGTAACTCTTCAGCATTTGTTGCGTCTTTGGAAAAGTTTGTCAGAGTTTTGACTATGGTTGCTCTTTGTATTTTCCATGTTGGGTAGTTCGAAACTTCTGTAGGGCAAAGCTACCATAGTGTATTAACTGCGGGGGAAGCCATCTGGCATCTTCACGTGAATGCCCTAGATAGCTCCAAGAAAAGCAAGTACAAGAAGTTAAATCGAAGAATTCCATTTCCTACCCAGAGGCCCGGAAACTGGTGATGCAGAGACCCACAACAGACAACTTATACTCTGCCGCCGTTAAAGTAAACAAATACACGAGCACTGGGTGTCAGACAAACATCACATGGCTTGGTGACCAACAACGCACCTTGCCGCAACCAAATGTTCAGAAATCTACCCTGCCTAGACAGACTATGGCTACTCAAACACCATCTCCGATCGCAAAACCGAAACAGTCAAGCCCTTCCTCGCCCACAAGACCTAAATCCTACATAAGCCCTTCCTCACCGCTGGATAACGGCACGAGAAAGAGGCTTAAAGACAAGGCAGATAAGGCCAGAAAACGTATGCAGCAGGTACTTAAAGAGGCTGAATACAGTCCATGTATGGAAACGGATGACGCGGTTGCTGCCTGCTAACCGCCACAGCCTCCATCGAAGAAAGTCACATCCGATGAGAGGAAGTCGTCCCTCCAATCAGTGCCACTGCAATCGAAACCGCCACGCGCTCGTCAGGCAAGGGAGAAGTACCAGAGTCATCCAAATTTCCCACTTAACTTTGAATTCGTGGGAAACCGATACTCGGTACTCCAGGATGCAGACAAAGGGGGTAACGTAACAAAGACCCCCGAAAAGCAACCATCCTCTCCCACAAGAAAAATAACAGAGGCAGAACAAGATAAAGTGGCAGCAAAACCGCAATTAAGACTACCTAAAGTGACAATACAAAGGCCTCGGGCCTATAGCAAGTAAAATGGCAATAGTCCACTGGAACATCAGAGGTTTTTGGACCAACCAGATAGATCTTTTAACTTTGAGCCAGCAATATAACGCATGCATCTTTTGCCTCCAAGAAACATACGGCACTGACCTTCACCCACCTAATTTAACAGGTTATACCTCCTATAACAAAAACGCAAATAGTAACCGCGCCTCAGGCGGAATAACCACCTTAGTCCTCAACAATATCATTCAGAGTGAGGTCAAATTAAATACAAAACTACAAGCAACTGCAGTTCGTGTTACGATGAAAACTTTTTCCGTCTATAACATATACCTCCCACCACCAGCCAAACCTCAGCCAGAAGAATTGAACGATCTGATCAACCAAGTACCAAAACCTATTATATTCGTAGGCGACTTTAATGCACACAGCCCCCTATGGGGTAATACAAGCACCGATCACAAAGGAAAGCTCATCGAAAACTTACTAAATTCCCATAATCTTTCACTCTATAACGATAAATCTCCCACGTATGTACACCCTGGCACTGGTTCAAAAACCTCTATCGATCTCGCAATGGCATCTAGTAATCTTTTTTTAAATTTTAACTGGGAAGTCTTGGACGACACCTACGGTAGCGACCACTTCCCCATATTATTAAAACGATGCCCAACATAAGAAAGGAATACCAAAGTGGAAATTCCACAAAGCAAACTGGTCACTGTTCCAGGAACTATGCCAAAAGGCCATTAAAACCAACAATTGCACACATGATGACGACCCGATTTTACTTTTTACTGCTATTATGCAGGCAATAATGGAAAAATCCATACCCAAAACCTCAGGCAATCCCAAAAAGCCACAAAAGCCTTGGTTTAACGACGATTGTAAAAAAGCAATAGCCATGCGGAAAACAGCTCTACGCCAATTTTACATCAATCCGGACAATACTACCAAACTTGAATACAAACGACTACGTGCCGCAGCACGCAGGACCATCAAAGCAAGCAAAAAGCAAACCTGGGAGGAATATATCTCCAAATTAGACAAAAACAGTTCAACCAAAAAAGTATGGGAGATAATTCGGAAAATATCTGGCAAAAATATCCGAAAACCTATAAACCACCTCATCACAGACAACCAAACTATCACAAAACCCGATGAAATAGCAAATGCCTTTGGCAGAACCTTTCAATTCAACTCTTCATCTGACAATTACTCCCAAGCGTTCCGTCAAACAAAAGAAGCAAAAGAACAAATACCAATGGACTTCACCTCAAATAATTTGGAACACTACAATAGCACCTTTACCCTGGCGGAGTTGAAGGACTCCATACAAAACTCACATGATTCAGCTGCCGGACCAGACGACCTGCATTACCAAGTTCTAAAACACCTACCTGAGGAAAGTCTTGAAGTCCTCTTAGAATTACTTAACCAGGTTTGGACTACAGGAAACTTTCCTGAAATATGGAAAGAAGCCACCATCATACCAATTCCAAAACCGAACAAGGATCCTACTAATCCACAAAATTACCGCCCAATATCTCTGACAAGTTCATTGTGCAAAACACTAGAGCGAATGATAGCCACAAGACTAATTTGGTATTTAGAGAAAAATCATTTGCTCACTGACATTCAAAGTGGTTTCAGAAAAGAGAGAAGCACCATAGATCACCTGGTTAGACTCGAATCATTTATAAGAGAAGGTTTTATCAATAACGAACATGTCGTCACCGTTTTCTTCGATTTAGAAAAGGCCTATGACACGGCATGGAAACACGGGGTCATGCAAGACCTCTACAACCTAAGCATACGAGGTCGTCTTCCTGAATTCATTGAAGCGTTTTTAAATGACAGGCGGTTTAAAGTCCGTCTCGGTTCTGTTTTTTAGGACTATTTTGAGCAAGAAGAGGGTTATCCTCAAGGATGTATTCTATCAATTCTGTTGTTTCTAATCAAAATCAATAGTATCAAAGGCGCAACTAAACAGGGAATAGACAGCTCACTCTTTGTAGACGATTTTGCTATGTCTGTCAGGGGTAAGAATATGAATCTCATCGAGCGTCGCCTCCAGCAAAATATAAACTCTCTTCAAAAATGGGCCGACCAAAATGGTTTCAAGTTTTCCCAAACCAAAACAGTCTGCATGCACTTTTGCAACAAGCGAAAGCCACACGACGATCCTATTTTATACTTATCAAACACTCAGATACCTGTAGTAAAGGAAAACAAATTCCTTGGTCTAATTCTAGACTCTAAGCTTAATTTTATTCCCCACATAAAAGAGCTGAAGAGGAAATGTCAAAAGGCACTCAACCTGCTGCGAGTCGTCTCCGCCCAAGACTGGGGAGCAGATACCAGTACTAAATTAAAACTGTATAGATCATTAATAAGATCAAGAATAGATTATGGTAGCATCGTCTACGGATCAGCAAGGCCTTCGTATTTAAAGATGTTGAACCCAATACAAAACCAAGGCCTTCGCCTCTGCCTAAACGCTTTCAGAACGTCACCTGCGGCAAGCCTTCAGGTTGAATCAAATGAACAACCATTAGATATCCAACGAATCAAACTCTCAATGCAAAATGCAACTAAACTATATGCAAATAAAGAAAACCCCACACATAAGGCAGTGTTCGAAAAAGACCATTCAGAAATCCTAAACACACGCCATAGGGTTATCGTACCCTTTGGCACTAGAATCCGTAACCACCTTAATAATGCTGGAATCCAAGTTGAGCAAATTGCAAACCTGAAAGTTTCAAAATACCCAACATGGAAAATACAAAGGCCAACCATAAACAAAACTCTGAGAAACTTTTCCAAAGACACAACAAATGCTGAAGAGTTCAAAGTTAGGTTTGCCGAGATAAAGGAAACCTACCCTCACCATCATTTCATATACACGGACGGATCTAAACTCGATAACCAAGCTGCTGCCTCAATAGTTACAAAATCAAATACCCTGAAAACAAGATTACCAAACGGCTCCTCCATCTTTTCCGCGGAGGTTCGGGCACTCCAACTAGCCATGGAAATTGTCAAGATTAGTAGGTACAAAAAATTTGTTATCTGTGTCGATTCCTTATCGGTCTTACAATCACTAGAAAACCTGCAAGTGTCGAATACAATGATTTTAGACCTAATAGAACGTTATGAAAGGGCAACTAAACAAGGCAAATCCTTATATGTTTTGCTGGGTGCCAAGCCACGTCGGCATAGCGGGTAATGAAGCCGCGGACCAAGCAGCAAAAGAGGCTCTAAACTACAACATATCCGACCTTCTCATACCATACTCCGACTTTAAACCCCATATCTCAAGTTATGTAAAAAACCTTTGGCAACAATATTGGAACGAACAAAGAAATAACAAACTCTTTCAAATCCAACCAACAGTTGGACAAAAGCAGGTAGCTCTTGACAATATTCGCGACAAAACAGTTTTGCTTAGAGCTCGAATCGGGCATACATACACCACCCACGGATATCTTTTGAGAGGCGAAGAGCCTCCAGAATGTATTGGTTGTCAAGAACGTCTGACTGTAAAACATATTTTACTCAATTGCCTAGATTTTAAGGACTTTCGTTCACGCTTCTACAGTGTGAATTCCATGAAAGACCTTTTTACAAAGGTAGCACCAAGTAAAATTATTTCTTTGCTGAAAGAAATACACCTGTACAGCAAGTTTTAAATTGAATTTAGTTGGTTTTAGATTATACACTACTTGTTATGTCTACTTTAATTGATTTTAGTTTCAACTGACTCTTGATATAGCAACAGAACCGACACAATATGACCCTAACGGGTTGCCGGTGTCGTTAAACAAATCAATCAATCAATCAATCAAAAGTTCGAAACTTTTAAGTTTGCAATTTGCTCGACTTTGATTCCAGCATTATTAAGGTGGTTAAGGATTCTAGTGCCAAAGGGTACGATAGCCCTAGGGTATGTGTTTAGGATTTCTGAATGGTCTTTTTCGAACACTGCCTTATGGGTTGGATTTTCTTTATTTGCATATAGTTTAGTTGCATATTGCATTGAGAGTCTGATTCGATATCTAATTGGATATCTAATGGTTGTTCATTTGATTCAACCTGGAGACGTTCTGAAAGCGTTAAGGCAGAGGCGAAGGCCTTGGTTTTGTAATGGGTTCAACATCTTTAAGTACGAAGGCCTTGCTGATCCGTAGACGATGCTAAGCTGTATAGGAAGTCTCATATCTTAGTAGTTTATAGTCTCTGGCTGGATTCTATGATAAACAGCGGACAGGGCGCTAATTTTAGGTGCAACCAAAAGGGACAAGACAACGCACAGCCTACAGATGTCGCCCCTTCGTATCCCATAATGAATATACTAATTAATAATTAATTTCAAGGGTGGTAACCCGCACCAATCTAAATGGCATTTGCGCTGTTACACATACAAACGGACTCGGGTGCAAATTTGGATTATTGGCAAAAATTTGGCAGACTTTGGAATATCGCCAATTTGTCAAATTGCCGGAAATCCAAAATCGGCTCTGATACTTCTCTGAGCCCTGACCCAAACTACCTTCATGTAAAATTTCGAGCAATTTGGACAAAATTGGTAGAAGTAGGCTTGTTCCGCAAAGGACGTAATCGGTTCTCCAAATTGGCGTACTATGAAAATAAAATCCATGAGTGGGCCATATTCCCAAAAAAAGTTACTGCAATCGAACAAAACTGAAAGACTAGTCGTGTAAACTCTAGTTTTGTTATTTTAGAATTTTTGATTATGAATTATGATTATGTTTGCAGAAATGAATCTTTTATTTCATTAATAATAAACAAGAATGTCCAGGGACGTTGCAACCAGCCCAGCTCAACGCAAGGAGAGTAAACCACTTTACCATCTCATTGTTGTTTACAAAGTCATACATTCAGCTCTTGCATAAATAAAATATGACTGCTCCAAAGATATTTTTCGGTAAGATGGACCCCTGTCTGAATATATTATCCTCCCTCCCATCCCCCCACAACAAAATCGGTCAAAAACAAATTAATTTAATCACTAGGCTGGATTTTATTTTATTATTTTTTTTAATGGAGATACTTGTGTTAATGGTCACTTGTTCTATTTTACTGCAAAGACAAAATGACAGGAATTCACCACGACTAACGCACCACCAAAGCATCTGTCATATTTTAATAGATCAAATTTACTAAACAATGAAGGGAGACATAGCTTTCTCTCTCCTTATGGCTTTTAATTGTGACCCGTCACTCAAACACAACTGACTTCAAGGATCAGGCCTGATCCAACGTTTCGTGAAGGGGAGGGGAGGTTTCAACTTTTGACACCTTGAGTTTAAAAGTTTCCGGAAAGCCCAAAGCTTAACAGTTATTTTTTTTTCGAATTTAGGGGGGGGGGGGGGGGGGTCGCGACCCCTGAACCTCCCCTCCCCCAACCCGGATCCGCCACTAAGAAAGAATTTTTCTTTACAGCGTCTCTTGTGTAATCGGCCCTTTTTGCAACACACAACTATTGATCGACTCCAAAGGCTTAACATACATAGGAACTACAATGCTAAAAATAGGTCATGGGGAAATCACAGGCTTCTGTTAACACTGCATTAAGGCACAAATACACAAGGCTTATCCTACAGATTCAATCCGGTCAAAAGTAACTGAAGGGGTCCATGCATAAACTTGATAACTGCAGTTATCAGCAGTGGAGAAAAACGACTTTAAAGTTTGAAATTTTTAGTAACAAACATAGGTTTTTCCCATCGCATTTTTCTCAAAAATGCCCACTTCTAATCGGTTTTGAGGTGTAAGACTTACATATGTGATAGAACGGAGGCCAAGAAATACTGTGGTGGTAATAGTGCATTTTCCTGATAAGTGGAGTTATCAAGTTTATGCATGGACCCCTTCAACTGTGTGTGTCATGATGGGGTAGGGGGTGTGGTGGTGGGGGTCAGGAGAGTGGGAAGAGGGAGGGAAAAGGAGGGGCGACAAAGAGATGTTGGATTCAACTACTGCTTCACAGATATTGTAGATATGTGTAAAAAAATACACGTATATACCAAAACATACAAATTTCTGACCGATTGCGAAAAAAAGTAATTTTCTGGTAGAGGACCACCTAGAGATTGAACATCTGTAATTTCAAGAAGATCCGATTAAAACTGTGGGAGAAGATGCATTTTGAAAAAGTATGACACACACACACATTTTTCAAGTGTTTGCACAAGACCACCGGACAGAGTCGGCTGGTCTAAAAAGGAAAATAGGCTTGGCGCGGAACTAGCAAGGTGACGGGCTTTACGCCCGTCCGTCTGCCCCCTACTAATAATGAGAAGTTTGCACGCAACATGTTTCTGCAAGTAGGGCTTGGCGCGGTGGCGGGGAACTACCAAGGCGATGGGCTTCCGTTCGCACGTCTGTCTCTTTCTTACAGTGATAAGGTCGTACGCGCCGTGTCTCTGTAAGTACCCAACAAATTCAGTTTATTTCTCCCACAAGGAAAGACCATATACAGCATCGGTGGGATATGCGGTTGTTTTTCGTACCTGTTTATTATTATTATTATTTTTTTAAATTAGCGAATTTTGAAAAAAAAACGTCATTAAAGATGTGGACTTGGGTAACTGATACGCGGCACATTGAGCAAGTATTCAAAGGAATCCGTTTCACGAAGACCATACACCCGAATATAACACTTTGTTAAACAAGAATGTCCAGAGACACTGTTATCATCCGAGATCTAGTTAATCCAGTTGGGCGTGGACCATTAAAATTTGAAAACAATCTGACAAAAACGACATGCAGGAGAATTATGGTGAAAAACTGGATCCCTAAAACTGCAATTTTAAAGTTTACATACGAACATAGAGCGTGGTGTTCATAAACGACTTAAAAGAAGACCAAAAACAGTTTAAAGTCCTGATAAATTATTTTATTTCCATCTCAAAAATTAATATCAGTCACAAACAATCACATATTAGAACAGAGCTTGAGTAACTTCGTTTCTCACCTTGTGTGCGGTTGGGGGGAGGGGGGTAGAGGGGGGCAGGGGGCGAGGGCAGTTTCTCCGTAATGTTTTAAGCATAAATGAAAATCCACAGTGATCAGATCTTCGATGAGAGATGCGATTGTTTTATATAACGCCTAGTTACTTATAACAATTGCTCAACAATGGTATTTAACTGAGTTGTAAACGCATCAAAAGAAAACATATTTTCTACGCGCTTCCTTCCAGCTACACCCATCGTTTTACTTAAACTTGGACCATCTATGAACTTGCACATGGCTTTTGAAAATTCGCTAGGTGTTTGGTTGCAAAGAAATCCTGTCTCCCCGTCAGCAACGGTTTCCAATGGTCCGCCACTATTAATAGCTATGACAGGGCATCTCAGATACATAGCCTCTACGGGTACTATCCCGAAATGTTCTCGGTCCGGCGTGTAGAGCAGGCACGTGCTGAGCGATAATAGGGTTCTCTTCTGCGCATCGCTGAATGAACGGATGAAGGTCACGTGATCGTCGAGCTTGGCCTCGGAGGCGAGGCTGCGCAGCTCCAGGTAGTGCTCCCTGTTTTCTGCCACTCGCTCGTCGTATCCGCCGGCCATAATCAAGTGCACACCTGCCAGATCACGGCCCTCCTTTAAAAACCCTGTATGCAAAAAAAAAAAAAAAAAAAAAACAAATTTGTGGTTAAAGGTTTTTACACGATAGGGTGAGTATTTTGTGGGAAAAGATTTATAGGCACACCATATATACGACCCAAAATACAATAGTCAATTGTAAAACAGCACTGCAAAACAGCACTGCATATTTACATAAACTGCGAATCACCTAAAGCTCTGGTATCGTACACCACCGCCTCACTCAAAGCAAGCCGGCACCAAATAGCAGTGAGAAAATTTCACCCAGATAGCTACTTCAAAGTTACAGCTTGCTTAATTCTAGCGTATAGATTATTTATAAAACGCAAACTGAAATTATGGGATACAAACCTAGAGCTTCGATGGCGAGTTTGAGGTTCTTTTTCCGCTCGTATCGGTTGATGGATAAGAATACGGTCTTCGCACTGGAAGGAATGACGCCATCTTGAATTTCCTCCACAGGTTTATTCAAAGAGTCAAAATTTGGAATTGGATATAGGACGGAAGGATTGATGTGACGTAATGAGCTGAAGGTGTCCTTGAAAACTCCGGCTGAAATTCACATAGGAAAACAAAAATATATCAAACGCAACAGTTTTTACTCACGCTAAATATACTTCAATATATACCTTCAATATACTTATTTCACTAGTTTAGTTATTAAGGTTGGGTTTCTCAACGTAGGTTTGCCATGATCAGCAAGTGCCAAAATGTGAAAAGCTAGGTCTCTCCCTTCCCTACAAAATTTTATTCCAGTCAAACCTGGATCACCGATGTGTACATTACGGCTGCACATCGGCCGTGAAAAAAACCAGTTTTAAAACCAATTATTATCAAACCGTGGTGTAACCTGGTTTATTACCCATACCAAAAACTGGAAATAACTACCCAGTAGTTATACATTATACTGCATATTTCATTTTAACTTACAAGATGTCATGAGCAATCAAATGCCATGCTTTGACTTTTCAACAATGTAACAACTGAAAATATATGTATTTAATATTATTATAGAGAAAATGGTGTGTGAATGCAACTGGATGTTTGTCAAAAGCAATTGAATATTAAGCTATATTGGCTATATGAAAGTAAACAACCAGGATGATGTTTTATTGATTGAAAAGAGGTTTTTTTTCAAAATAAAAACTGAACTGCGGCGGGAAAACGGTAAAACTGGGTAACTAGTGTGCATATTTCCCACTGCAGCTACAACCACCCACGCCCCCCTCCCCCGACCACCTTAACTTGCAAATTGGCATTTTCGAACTACTGAAAGGACCAACACACCTGTAAACCGACTGTTGACTAGAACGACATCAGCCATGCCTGTAGTCTTCTCCTCCAGCCAATCAATGGGCATCCTGTACATTTTCTTCACGAAGGACTTCCGGGTAGTAAGCAGCATGTCTGGGAAATGGCAGTAGAATAAGATCTTCTTCTTCCCAAGCTTTAAGAAAGGTACACAGGCCGATATCTGATCACAGAATACAGCATCGAATTGTTTACCACTAAAGAGAACCAGATAAAGAGCGGCGTAAATCATTCTTAGATAAGCGAATAATGCCTGGAAACGGCCGCATATACTTCTCGGCAGCCAATCACCGGCAACCGTCACACCGAGCGTGCCGTCAGCCGTCTCGGAGAAACAGTGCGTCGGGTCGTGGTGTGCCGTCACGAACTCCACGCGGTGGCCACGTGATCGGAGCGCTAGTGCCGCGTCGATCACTGCCCTCTCGGCGCCTCCAATGCCGAGATCCGGATGCAGGAATACTATTCTACCCATCGTCACCTCAGTTTTCCAGATTCCCTCAGTTAATTAAGTCTGAAAAAAGCAAACATTTATGGATTGTAGTCCTGAAGGACTAATACAATAATACGTGTCTATGTCGGTACGATAGGATATTTCAGAATGTTCAAATATCGAACGTTTTAGTCCTAGAACTAAAAACACGGTGATGCCATCAAGGTTGGTAAAGAAGTCAATACACTTGGGGATTTTCAATTCCCTAGTTTATTGCTTTCGTACGACTCCTCTAACACGGCTAGGGCTAAGACGAATAAATTTGGCAGAGACAGAAAGTAGCATGTCTAGTTGGTCCAACTCAATTTTTTATAAAAATTCATCAACATTCGATATGCAAAAATGGACACTGAAATTTTGCCATTCACGCCAATTCACAGCTGTCATGTTGACTGCAGCGTTTCAGTTTTTCCCGTTTCCTAAAGAGTATCGAGTCTTCACCCTTTGGGCCTAATATATATATATATATATATATATATATATATATATATATATATATATATATATATATATATATATATATATATATATTGCTTTTTTAATGCTTTTAGTTTACCCTATTGCACATAAAAAGATGAAATTTGGCTCACTGATAGAGGATGAAGAGACATAAAATCCGCATTTTTTTTTTTACCATGACCATAACCATTACCTCGAAAACGGTTAGAGATAGAGCGATTTTGAGCTCATTTTCGACCCGTTGGGCCCAGAAGACGATATGTAAAAGGTACCTCAGTGACCTTGACCTCCTCGGTCATGGTCAATCTGAAAACCGGAAGTTGAACGTTATCTCGATAACGGTTAGAGATAGAGCGATTTTGAGCCACTTTGGGCCTAAAAGACGATATGTAAGAGGTGCATCGGTGACCTTGACCACCTCGGTCATGGTCAAAGTCCGGAACCGGCAGTTGACCATTATCTCGAAAACGGTTAGAGATAGAGCGATTTTGAGCTTATTTTCGACCCTTTGGACCTAAAGGACGATATATAACAGGTACCTCGGTGACCTTGACCTCCTCGGTCATGGTCAAGGTGAAAAACCGGAAGTTGACCATTATCTCAAAAACGGTTAGAGGTAGAGCGATTTTGACCTTATTTGGGACCTTTTGGGCCTAAAACGCGATCTTGAAGACGTACCTCAGTGACCTTGACCTAGTTTATGCTCACTTTTGAATTTTGAGAGTTCAGAATCGTATTTTTTGTGGCCCAAAGTGTAACTTTCGCTACTCGGTAGCGAAAACGGTCTTGTTTTCTTTTGGATTCCAAGCCACGTAGCAATTCGAGGTGGGCTGGTGTGTACTCAACTTGACAACGTCTCGAGGAGTACGTCTATCCCCGTGTTCGATATGGTGTTTGTACTCAACTTGACTACGTCTCGAAGAGTACGTCTATCCCCCATGGGCGATATGGTGTGTGTAAAAGTGGAAGGATAGGTAGACATAGTCTAACATTTAAATAACAGGTAAGTAACACGAGCAGGCCCCAACCGCCCCCAAATTCAAAGGGGTATAAAGTCTTTCAAATTTTAAAAGCAATCATTTGATCTTTAAGAGACTACTTTACATATAGCATACACTTTCAAATTTTAAAAGCTCTCATTTGATCTTTAAAAACTACTGCACATTTCACCTGTTATACAAGTAAGAGATAGTAATTAGGATAAAATTACGGGTTTTTAATAATTTTAGAGAAATATGCCTTCAGTTTCACGAAACAAAATTTGTATTTAATTAGGGTTGTCCGGTTTTACCGATTCAACGGTTCTACCGGTTTTTTTTTTTATTTCTCGGTTCGGTATACCGGTTCGACTTTGATAAAAAGGGTTTTTTGGTATTTTATTAGTATTTTTTATATTTAAATTTGTAAAATTTATATGTATGTGTTTTATATGAAAAACCCTGTATTTCTGTTTTGCCCGTGCTATTTTACACACCATTTTTTGAATGCTCAGCCATACTATATACACAATACCGACAAAACAAGTTTAAAATTAGAGCCTCAGTAAGACAGGATCTCCCGTGAAGGAGTAAAATGCAAGACAAAGTTACAGGTAAAAATTATCGATTTTTAACAGCTTTCCTCAAGTGAATTTTTTGGCAGATTTTCAAAATAACAACTTCAATTTATATGTTTCAATACACATTCCGCATGCAAAAACTATTTATTAAAGCACGTGTTAGGACAGAGTCAAAGTGTAGATGAACACACTTTAAATAATCCTTAAAACACATGCAAAATGTGCAGGGTTTCCTGAAACGCCACCGCATTTGAATTATTTCTTAAATAGGTATTAACTACAGACCATACGTAAATCGCAGCGTTATAAAATAGTCCCATGTATTTCTGAAACAAACGTCAAATGCAGAAATATATATACCACATAGTAACAGCAACACAAACATCGTGTCACGGCTAAGTTCAAGGAAAAAATTCTCATTTTTTGACAATTCCCCACAACGTCAATCACCATGAAAGGTTTCAGGTTCCTATGAAATATCCTTCCATGTGAAGTCGGCCGGACAAAAAGTAGTACTTTTTGCAGACAGACAGACGAAAGGACGGAGCAGCTCATTACTATATCCCTCCGTTTCACGGGGGATAAAGAAGCCGAAGACAGCGGCGGGCCAGAAAAGAAGGAATCCAAGAATGAACAAACGCATTATATACAATTTTAAAAATTCTATTAAAAAAACGGGTATTTTACCGTTTTTTAAAAGAAAACCGATTCGAACCGGATCGCGAAATTCGACCGGTTCACAAACCAATATTAAATACATACCACTGACAGACAGGGCTAGTATGATTTAAATCAATTTAAATGAATGATGATTTCAATCAACGTACAAAAGCCATGATTTTTTTTTATCGTTTGTCATTAGGCCTTTAGGTGAAGTAAAGGCACTCAGAAATGCATTGGAACCGGGTAAACAAGCATGTCCAAGGACATAATCCGGCCAAGTTACCAAACAAGGAAAGACTCTGAAACGAATACTGTTAGGCCAAAGAATGAACTTTGTTTCTGAACGTAACTTTTTCATAATTTTAAGAAGCACCTAAGAAACTTTCGATTAAAATTTTATAACTATTTGAAAAAGACTGAGAGAAATGAATAGTTTGACAATTCAGTTATTTACTACCATTTACTCCAGTTTTTGCCAAAACTTCAAAGTTCCGCCATTTTTTGGCGAACCGCGAAAAAAAATAACAGTCTGGTAGGCGAACCCCTGGTAAACATCCCTGCGTCTGCGTACCATCTAAACAACTGGAGTAAAACTGTAGGAGGAGTAGCATTTTCAAATGGGTCAAAACAGGCACAAAAAGTGCCGCCATTTTGTCAGTTTTTCGTCAATCGTCAAAAAAAAAAAAAAAAAAAAAAAAAAAAAAAGCAACAGTAAGGTGGGGAACCATCAAGGGAACATTCCTGCGTAATATCAAAACGTTTGGAGCAAAACGTAGGAGGAGTAGCATTTATAGTGATACGACTTCCGAATAAAAATGCGCAAAAATTCCGTGTTTCGAATAAAAATAACTGGGTAAAAATGAAAGAAATGACAGAGATTTCGCCCAGATGTCAAATTTCTCTTGCACCAAAGAGCAATCGGGTTTTTAATAACCTGTATGCTATTTTAAAATCTTAATAAAAGTTTTAACAGATGGTTTCAAGTTTCAATTTCTTTTGTGTTCCAGGTATGAGCTGTTTTTTTGCAATATTTCACCATATTTTTCTATATAATTCCTTTCATTTTTTTACCCTGTTCCCTCGCAGCCGAAATTCGAAATTCTTGCACATTTTATTCAAAACACCTAAAGTGTGATTTGGCTTATTAAAAACATAACATAATAAATTGTGTTTCTACGGTAAACAAAACACAAGTTTAGGAAATACAATGGCAGTACGCTCGGGCACCAATCATCAACATACCAACCATACAAACGATGTATAAAGAAAGAAACATGAAAGTGAATGGTACATCGAAACTGGCAAAACTGGAAATGTGTGTTAAACGCCGTTTGCGCTGGCTGTCCAGGTTTATTGATTAATTACCACGTGTTTCTTTCGCAGGACGTCTGTCATAAACGAATTTTAATGTATACAGCCTGCGCAGTGGCAATGAGAACGCTATGTTATATTTCGCACTCTTTGTTTACGAAATTTGACAAGCGAAAGAAACACATTGCTCGTTTTATCGCTCGCTTTTCATTCTACCGAATTTTTGTTTCTATCAAAGAACTAAAAGGGCACATTTTCAAAAGAACATGTTCTGATCTGATAAGAATAATTTTTCTTTATAGTTTACAGTATATTTAAACAAACAATTGGTGTTACTTGTGTTTTTGAGCGAAATTAGCACGTCTGCATTCGAAACAATGGGTATGTTATTTTTGGGTAATCACACAATCAAAACAAACAAAGTTCAGTCATGCGCAGTCGATGTATGCCTGGTCAAATAGAGGTTATATTTTGGAGAACAATCAGTCGAAAAGAACGTGGTAAGATAGTGATCACAATCAGAAAATGGCAACGAATGCCATGACGGTGAATGTCTTAGATGCTTTGTATGAAACTGGAAAATATGAAGATAAGTAAATACAAAAAAGCGCGCTCTTGTGATCAATATGCAGATTGTGGCGTAAGTGAAAGATTTTGTTAATTTTTTCTTCACTGTAGGGTTCCGCCATGTTTGTTTACATGTTGTGTGTCAAGGCCATTCAACTGATCACACTCAAATCCACGATCAAGCACAATCAAAACATTGAAACCGGATGCACATGGTAAGCACATGTTTTGGCCTGATCGTGACAACAATCAAACAAAGAAAACACCAGATCGTGAATGCGATCGATCGCCATCATCAAAAAGAACACGCCCAATCAACTGATTGGGTACATTCTTTTGGATCGTGTCAGAAAAACCGAGTGACTCTCAGAAAAAACGTAATACTTAGTTAATTTCAATCATTGGAGTAAACTAAGAAACACAACACATGATATATATCCTACTGCCAGAGGACAGTCAAAGGGCAGATAAAACACAATGATACATTTTCAAATAACACACATAATCTTCAAACTTCACAGGCGCGCGACGCATACGAGTAGTTGAGAAACGAGAGTTCTACTGCAGTCAATCATCGTGACATCATCATAACGTCATCAATCAAGTGCCCTCCCCCAGGACATAGTCTTCAGACCCCCCTAGGACAGTGTCGGTCAGATCCCCCTAGGACATAGTCGGTCAGACAACCCCCTTACAGGGCATAGTCGGTCAGACCTCACCCCCCCCCACCCCACGATTCTGAAATTTTTTGTTTTTGACAACTCCTCCACCTCAGTGGAAAAATTTTGTGATTTGTGCGTATTTATCCGTTTCAGACAATTCTGAACATTTTTGGTTGTTGCATTTATACATCTTTTCTATTCCACATCCACTTTTCAAGTGACAAAAAGTCTTTGAATGTAAATATAAGAAGACAAGAACAACCAATAACCAACAACAACCAACAACAATGTTGCAATGAATGCAATTTTTTTTTCGAAATCTTACGACAGGCCACAAAGTCTTAAAAGGCATTTAAAGCAAGCACACACTTCAGAAGTGAATGACGAATGGGATATGGATATGGAAAACCCTCTAAAAATACCTTTCACTTAAACTTTAGATAAGTATTCTATTAAATGTCAAAGAGTAAATATGGATAAATTAATGCACATGCTTGTACAGAATGTGGTGCATTATACAACAGCGAAGAAGCTTTAGCCACGCATATGGAGCAGTGTGGTGAGGATACCGATGACAGCAGTTCTGACAGTGAGTCAGAAATAGACTCTGTTTGGCATGATATGGTTCAAGAAGTATATGATGACCATGATGACAAATTTCGAGAAAAGGTTTTTGAATATGAAGAACTAGGGTTTGAAGATGCGCGTGAATGAGCAAGTGATGACCTTCGACCCGTTTAAACGTCGACTAAAACAACTGTTTATGAGGCTATTCAAATATACCAAACGTCTAGAACAAAGCAAACATTATCAAAAGATTTTAGAGGACTTTAATTACTTTGTTGATGAAAAAGATTTTGAGTATTCAAAGGCACTAAAGGCGGCTATAAGGAAAAACAATGCATTTTTTGAAAAGCTACTAGATAAGGAGGAGGATGACAGCAGTGACTAAACTTTAGATTAAAAACTTTGTAAATCAACAAATGTTATAATATTTTATTGATTTAAGTACTGTGTATTTAAGTCTATTAATAAAACTATTCAATATATGCCTTGATTTTTAATGTGTAAACGCAGTTTCAACATTCTTAAGATATTCAACGTTCAGTTTATCCTTCATTAAAGACAAAGTCATGCTGAACGTTTGAAGAAAGAATGGTTCAAATCAGTCAAATAGTTTTAAAGCTATGCGCTGTTGAAGTTGTCATGCCTCATATGGTAGCCATATGGGGGGGGGGGGGGGTAAAAAACCAAAAATGTTCAGAATCGTCTGAAACGGATAAATATGCAAAAATCACAAAATTTCTGACCGACTATGTCCTGGGGAGGGATCTGATCGTCAATGTTCTGGGAGGATCTGACCGACTATGTCCTAGGTTGTTCTGACGACTATGTCCTGGGGAGGGGGGCTTGAGTGATGACGTCATGATGACGTCACGATGATTGACAGCAGTAGAACTCTCGTTTCTCAACTACTCATGCGATTAGATCTGTGCCTCGACGTAGTGATCTGTGTATAATTTTCGTGAGCCGTCAGCGATTGATGTGGTAGCAGTACTGGGAGCGTCAACGCTATGTGTTAACCATGGTTGGCTAATCACGAACTGGACCTAGTGGACTGGTACTATCACTGAGAGATGCGTCACAACGGATGGTAGAAGATATAAGAATATATTTCTCGACGCTGTTGACCACCTACCTTGATAACTCCCCCCCGTGACCGCCCCCTCCCCATCCTAGGCGGGAAGATGATATTTTGGCATAGTTTTACGTTTCAGACAATTCTAAACGCTTTTTTATTTTAAGTCCACCATATCCCAGTCCCCTCCCCACCCTCCACCCCCAGGCGGAAAAAAGAAAGATTTTGGCATAGTTTAACGCTTCAGACAGTTCTGAACATTTTCATTTGCGGCCTCGCCACCTCCTCCCCCAAGGCTATATAGTATATAAGGCAGGCATGCCATGATGGCAAAATGTTTTACTGCTTCAATTGCTGGCATGGGTTTATGCAACAAGACCTTTTGCATAAACATCGTGAAGTTTGTGGGAAGCATAGCACACAGAGATTGTCATTTCCAGAGGATGCAAAAGTATGCAAAAGCCAGCAACCCCTATATTCCAGACTATGATGTAACCAAGTTAACAAACTACATCATGTACTTTGACGCCAACAATCACTATGGGTAAAGTATGTCATAGAGTTTGCCAGAATGTGGATTTGCATGGACGGAAGATGCAGAATCTCTGGACTACATGAAAGTGAGTTGAGATGTTGAGACAGGATGTATTTTAGAGGTAAATCTCGAATACCCGGATGAAATTCATGATCAGCTTAGTGACTATCCTGAGAAAAAAACTATTCGAATCAATAAATAGTCCGAATACAATCAGAACCTGAGAAAGCAGTTGGGATTGAAATGTAAGCCTACGGAAAAGTTGATTCTCAATCACAGTCACAAGGAAAAGCATGGGGTTACATTATTGGAATTTGCAACAACACGTATCTCTATCACTGAAAGTGACAAAGTGCATTGAGCCATTATGCTCCAGCAGAGTAAATGCTTAGCTAAATGCATAGATAACAAGGCAGAGAAGAGAAGAATGGCAAAAAAACATTCGAAAAAGACTTTTGCAAATTTATGAATAATGTTATAGTTGACAAAACCATGGAAAACCATCCAATGTTGAATTGATTCACCATGAGCAACGGCTTATAAAGGTGGTGGCTGATTCCAAATTTTCAATGAGAATTTGACAGTAGTACACTGCCCCAAATCGGATCTGTTGCTGAACAACGAGCCCATTGAGATTGGGCTTACTATTCTAGATCTCAGCAAAACCCTCATTACAATTACAAGAAGAAGAAGTATCCAGAGGCAAAACTGCTGTTCAGTGACATACACAGTTTGTTATGACATACCAACCACAGACATTTACAAAGATATCCAACAGGATGGTTATCTTTTTGATACAAGTGATTATCTAAAGGATAATCCTGCATTCCACTGTGAATAAGAAAGTGTTGGGGAAAATGAAAGAGGATACTGCAGGAATACCCATTGAGGAATTTGTAGGGCTTCGGGTTTGTTGTATGGTGGAAAAGTGAAACATACTGCAAAGGACATTACGCGCGTCTGTCAGAGGCGACTGACACATGCTCAATACAAGGACAGTTTATTTAGGGAAGAGCAGTCATATGTCTGCGAAACATCATTTAAAGCCATAAACATCATTTTTTTCAGAGAAGATTCTGAAGGTTGATCTATCACCATTTGATGACAAGCGCTCTGTGTTGGATGATGATTACACCACGTTAGCTGATGGACATTACACAGCTCATACTGCAACTTATAGAGCATGAGTTGCATGAGTTAAAAAGGCGCCCACCCTCAGACATAGCAATCATTCTGTATCAAACTGTTGAAGAGTGAACATGTCTGCAGTGAGTGAACAGCAACTGACATCTACAACAATACCTACAGCAATGCCTATAGCAAAGTCTGAGACAATAACTACAGCAAAATCTACAGCAAAGCAGATACAATACCTACAGCAAAGTCTGAGATGAAAGTTATGATGAAATCTGAGACCAAGCCCATGGCAAAACCTGAGTTGAAGCCAATGCAACAGCTAAAGCTACAGCCTCAAAGGCAGCCACAGTTTAGAAAGATGAAAAAGGTGAGTGCCTGCTTACAGCTACCATGTCACCATTTAACACGAAAAAAATTAAGCCTAAGGCAGAGGCTAAAGTCAAACGAGCACGTAAGCCTAAAGCAGAGCGAGCTAAATGCCGTCGCAACAGCTGTAAAACTTGAGCGTAGAGCTGTTGCCATTGCAATGTCTATGACGAAGATGAGTCTAGATGATTTACCGAGTATGATACCCATCAATGGAAAAATATATCAAATTGGTGAAATATCAACAGCAAGTGATGGTTAACATTCGTGAATATATCACGGAGCATGCTTCTGGGAAGCTATATCTTACCAAGAAGGGGATTTTATTGTCATTGAAATAATGGCAGATGCTAAAGAAGCAAATGACGTCAGTGGATTACGTTCTTCAGCAGATTGATGAGTATAAATGCTGCGACATTCAGCATGAACTCAAACGTTTAACGTACCTCTGGAATGCTTGGGTGAAATAACGATTTATTATTGTCGAACTTTCATCATCTTATCTCGTGAAGATCGAGCCAAATACTATATATAATACCAACAGCATGATGAACTTACCGAACGCTACGATTTCATCACGCTCAATGTAGAACATCGAAGCCAAGTTTTTGATGCTTGGCAAGAACTTGAAACTTAGCTTTGAACCAAACGGACATGTGCAATTGATACGTATTTCTAAAAGTATTCTAAAAGTTTTCATCACCACAACTGGGGTGATAACAATTATGATACTTATATCAATTTAAGTTGTTCTGAGTGGAGTGATATGTTACATGTATTGACATAATAAATATATGAAATATTTTTGTTCTCAATAATTTATTTTATTTTTTTTTCTAAAAAATATAAATATTTGTGATTTGTTAAATTCTTGTTGAATCAATTATAAATAATTGTGATTTATTATGTTAAACAAAAACACTCACACATGATGCTTTTAACTTTTTAGTTTTTTATATTTTTTCTCAAACAATACTTGACTATAATACACAGCAATATATACGACATATGGTTTACGAGTGAGTTAATACCTCACCAGAGACCCTCCTTAAGAATGAAAAGGGGTTTACGGGTGAATTAACACCTCGCCAGGGAACCTCCTTTAGAATGAAAATGGGGTTTACGGGTGAGTTAACATCTCGCCATGGACCCTTTATTTGAATGAGAAGGGATTTACGTGTGAATTAACACCACGTCAGTGATCTTAGTGACTCATTAGAATGATATGACGCCAGTAAGGCATTAGTATGGTAGTGTAGCAATAATCATTTACAAATATACATTTACATAAATATATCACTAAAAACGTAACAATATGTTTGAAAAAAATTGAACAAGTTTAATAGAACAATTGTTTATAACGTCTATATACAAAGTCTTTTACTACAAAATCTCCATCACTTCTGTTTAATATATATAATACCAAACGTACTATGATCTCGAGCTCTATGTAATATGTAACACACACAATAAAAACCACAAGTATTGGAAATGAGCTGGTGCAATGTTATGGATTTATATACAACTCATCATTTAAAAACTTTTCTAAACGATTATCTATAGGTGCAAGTCTATAAGAGTCAAAATATTCAACAGCTTTGTCAAAGTACACGGCAACCCCATGTTCACCAGGTTCATCATGATTGTCTGTGTTGATGGCATAGGCCCTTGTTGTGATGCTGGAAGTTAATCCATGGGGAACACTCCGTGGCATCTGGCATCTATCTGCTTCGTATTCATGACTGATAATCAAAATGAATGCTGCGATTCGCGCTTATTTCAATGATGTTGTCAAATTAAGCATAGACTATGACATTGACTGTGTGATGGAAGGCGTTGGCTAAATTCATCTCTAACCGAAGATTTCCATGCTTGACAAGGGAGTAATGGTCATCACCATTATAATCAGGTGTTAAGTCGAAAGAAAATAAAGCGTAACCTCTAGGCTAAGCTTCTCGTTTTATGTTGGAGCTTTTCTCACCATTCAATTTATCAAAAGATTTGTAAAGATTCTCAAAACCGTCAAGGCATTTTCCCTGATCAATGCTAAGCTTGAGAGGTTTGGGCAGGACTGGTTCATCGTCAGTGTAAAGTTGCATGTTTTCAAAATTGTATGGATTTCTTAACATTGTTCTAGCAAAGGCCTCATCATCAACCATTCGGATTACAATACGCTTTGGTAATTGACTCAAAAGTATGTTGTCTTTCATAAACAATTGAAATCCAGCGGGAATGGCTAAACTTTTACATTTTTTCTGGTAATAGGCAACTTGGCAGGAATTTTTATCAATGCATCTGTATGTCCTAGCTGAATACCTGGACCAGCACTCACTTTGCGAATGGTTAAAAATACATCTCTCCTTCTACCTTAAAAGTATCACTTACAGCCATTAATAAATATTTATCTTTTTGCCTATGCAAACGGAATTCCATGCTCATGCCATTGGGAAGATAACGATCCTGGTCAAACAAATCGACTCTTAAGCCAACTGTGAGCATTAACTCACGGCTTAGAGGCGTATGCAAAGGACGATTATGTAAACCATTATTTTCTGCTTCAGGTAGTTTGCCACCCTCAGTATTTACATGAAAGCCTGTTATATACTTTCCATGCCTTCTAATTTCACCGCATAAGAATTCATTAATCCAGCAGTATCTTCACAGATAAGACGCATGCAGCGCTCAGAATTTAGACTTTCTTCGGAATCATGAATGAGGTGAGAAATAATGCTGGTTTAACCATAGGAATTGTTGCTGTGTGAAATCAATGAATCATTCAGAAATAATTCAATATTGGACCATAACCCCTTAAACAAATCACTAATGGATGTTACGATATCATTTACACCACAAACTGTTCCATCAGCTTTACAAAACTACATACAACACGAAGTGTACTATTCTTGAAATCTAAATATTCTTCTGTACTAGCAGGAATATAAAATTCTATTGGAGCATCAACTGTAATGGTAGTGAGTGGTTGATAGTCTACATCATAACTTATTCTACAGCAGTTTGCGTTTTGGTTATGTGAAACCATTCCAATGTTGAATGACTACTTTAACGAGAATGATCATGGATGATTAACATTTTTCTATTTCCGAAATATAGCTTTTGGTGTTATTCCTTTCATTTTCTTTCGCATTCTAACAACGTTCGTTGGTGTACTTCGTTTATTAATAGCACCAACAACTTCTTGAACTACACAACCAGTCATGCCTTTAACCACATTTTTTCAGCCATTTTAAGATGTGGTGTAACAATTTTAGCCCCTGTCTTAATGAGTGGAATAGCTTTTCGAGCCAATGCCCCAATTTCTAGTTTGAAATGAAACATTATGACCTTGTAATCCTTAATATTCAATTCTGTCATGCCAAATTTTGATGTGTTAACAGGTACGTTAATGGGATTTTATGATAATATCACCATCATTATCTCCAACTACTTGTGGCTCGCAAATACTGCAGTACAAATAAATTCATATTTCACAGCTGCTTGATGTTCAGCAGGACAGATTGTTTATAACATTTATCTGGTATAAATCCTAACATCTCGGCTAATCCAGTAGCAAAGACAACATCATAATTCTTCCTCAAAATAAGAGAAACGCTTCGTCCATTTTTTATTATAATTTAACCGAGTAGTAATAGATCTTTGTAGTAGTAGTAATGGATCTTTGTATTTCTTCATTTGTTGCCGTACATATTTTAGGTATAGATCTATAGTAACCATATGGAATGGTAACTTCATAGAACCTATCATCTAACGATGACCGATAATCGAGAGTATAGACTATTCCTTGTCTCATTCTCGTCCATGTGTGTGTATTGAATTTCAGCCCAGGCAACTTCATATTTCATGTACAAGCCAAAAATTTGATAATTAGAGGCTTTATTAGTAGGATAATAGTTAATGCTAGCATTACTAGGAAACGTAATATAAAAACTTGTTGACTTCATGATTACTAAATAGTATATGCGCAAACGTATATATATTACTTCGCCAATCACATTGCGTTTAATGTGTACCCCGCAAGCTCTGCATGCGCTGGGTACATGGTTCATATTGTTGCTGCGTATTACTTCTCCTTGACAACAAACACTTACATATCTTATTTTTACAGGAATATGAGTTGTAGTTTCATTTTCTTGACAACAACATAACTTTTTAAGCCATGCTAAATTTTTTGTATCTTTCTGGATGGACGCTGTTGACGTTTGTTGACGCTGTTTTAATTCCCTTATAATATCTTCACGAGCTGTCCTTTTGCCAAAAACATTTTTTGGAATATAGTAGCATCTACAATTTCCTAAATAAACTGCTTCCAACCTCGTGGTGGTACTTGTCGTTCTTTTCTTCTTGTAGCAACCAATGCTTCTTTAAGTAAATCAATAATATTGGAATTTTTAATTATATCTCCAGTTTACAAGATCATTCTTATCTGTCCCTCTCGTACCATATTTCTTAAGTTCTGCCAGAAGTTGTGTTATTTTCACATGATATATAGTTTGAAAATGGTTTAGAAATGTTACCTGTTGTGACTTGTCTGATTTTTCTGCAGCACCTGCAGTAGCTGCAGCAGATTTTTGTTGTTGTGATTGAATTGTTCGTAAGTGGCGGCCAAGAAGTTTCCGTTGCAGTTTCAAGATTTTGTTTCTTTGTTAAAGGTTTATTCACTGAAGCTTTAATATTTGAAGGTTGACTTGATAAAAATTTTCTATATTTTGATTCAGGAATAAGGACCATTTTTAATGCAGGCTTATTTTTTAAATAACAGTTGAGCTAATAATGGAAGCACAATTCTTGCAATTGTTCCAATAATTCAACCTTTCTGGTTGATCAACTTCTTTTTACACTTGAGGGAAATTGTCTTATCAGCCAGTTATCTGATTTGTTGTAAACGCTTTAATTTTTGATACATATGTGGCTTCAAAAATAAGTGTCCGTGTAATATATTCAAGCATATTTCAAACAAACTGACCAATTCATTTTTTGTGGCTTGCCTCAATAAGGATTTACGTCGTTTGCACTGCTACGTGCTAATAAATAAAGAAATGATCGATTCGCTCGAATTCGTTTAGACATTTTGGCGTTCAATAACAAACTGTTTTAATTCTTCTTCATACACTATTTTATTCTCATAAGCGACATGTGTATCACTTGTTAAAATCAATGTGCGAATACGGAACTTATATTCCGTCTCTGGTTTCAAATCAATGAACCAATAGCCATGAGGTTTGCTCGTAGCGTCTTGATGCTTCAATAAAATACTGAGATTTTCCTAGATTCAGTTCTCGAGCTTATGTACTGGTATGTTGGCTATCTCTTGGATTTTTAATGGAATAATGTAACGTGTATTTAAACTAATATTACGCATTTCCTTTCCTTGACGAAACAGATTGTGTGGGATGAAAATAATCCTTAGATTTTTATGGCTTCTTCCAACATAAAGCAATCTGGTCATGCGTTCATCACTGTGACATTCGGTCATGGGATCATCAGTAATGATAATTTATTCTGTGTTGGATTAAAACGCTTTTCAATATCCTCTGGAATGCCTTCAAGAAATGTCACCCATTTTATTCTTTTAATAAGGGCTGATCCCAGCACAGAGCCACAAAATATTTTTACGAAATGATTGAATGACTTTTTTTACTAACTGTTGGTCCAGAAATCAGACATGTAAACGGATGCTTCAAACCGGTTAAATATCAAAATCTTTTATCCAACTATTAAATTTCTTTGTCCAGTCTAACTACTTGACAAATAATTCTTTCACAACTCGTCTTTTTCGATGTGTGACAATGAACACTTCTTGTGTCCATTTTATATGGTAATCCCTTTGAAATATATATTTTATGTGTGAAATGCAACAGGTTGACCAATGTTAACCTTTAGGGCTTTGGCTATTTTGTTGATTTCAATTTCAATTTATCAATATACATATGTTTCCACACTTTAGATTCAATCTTCTTGGTAATGTATACTGGTGATAATGCATTTTGTAAACAGCCATGAGGTTTATGATTATAATTGTAGACTAAATCTTGTAAAATGTCTGTATACCGATATGTTTGCCGATGCAGAAAATAGCGATGCATCATTCCTTTGAGAGTACGTATGACTCTTCCAGCAAAGTTGGCTTTCGTCTCATTCGTGGTAGTATATGCTTGAATGCCTTGTTTCTTTACAAATAGCTTTATCCAGCTATTCTTAAATTCTGTTCCATTATGTAAACTGAATGTTCTGGGTCCTCTTATTGTTTCTTGAAAAATCTTTTAGAAGGCTTGAATGACACTAGTATGACTTTTTTTTACGAGAGGTTGTATCAACAAGTGCTTGGAGAAGACATCTATGATGATTAGCAGAAAGTAATTGCCTTCATTATGTGCCGCAATATTGGCTACATCTGCCCAGTCCACATCCCACATATCATCAATACCACGGGTAATGATGCGTTATTTGTATTTTACTTGTTGAAGTAAACTTATGATAATTGTTTGACACCACCTCCCCCCTCCTCCTTTTGTTATAAGTTGCTTCAACTAAGGTCTTATCTCTACATTCTTTTAACTTTTTTTAATAAAATAACACACACTGTGGAACATGGCTTTTTTACTTCATAACATAAGCTATGCGTTATGTTTCATATCCATTTTTACATGAAACAATAGCTAAAACAATATCTTGAAGATTATGAAAAACTGCTTTCTCATTATGATATAAAGCTTCATTCGAGATGAATGTATACCCATATTTTTTAAAGTTTTTTTTTAAAACATGTGAAACAAATCCTTATAACCACCAAATAATAAAACATTCTCCATATTTCTTGTAGCAAGTCAGGTCTATTTTCAGGTTCGAAAATTTCCTGTTGTGTATGTCCACGAAAACTTATTCTTCTGCCTCTACTGACTTGCGCTGCACAAGGCTTGCTTTGTTTCTTTGCTGACATGTTCCTGCAATATAATGAATTTTTGGAAGCATGTTCATATATGGCTTCTTATAAAATTTCTGTCACCTCTTGTATTAATCTCTTCCTTTTTTGACTTTGAAACAACTCACATAAGATTAAATTCGCTAAAAAGATAAAACGAAAAAAATGCTTAGGAGTGGTGACTGGACTAAGGACGCTCGGGATTAACGGTTACTTACGAGTGTTGCTTGGGCGATAATACAACGTAAAGTCATTATGTAAAATCTGTACAAGATTAACTCTCTGTGCACTGATAACGTACAATTTAAATTCTTTATAGCTGAATAAACAAAAACATTTTATTTATGTTATCTTTTAAACTGTTGACAGTGGACACTGAAGCCGAAAAATTACAGAACATAAAACTTTGTCGATACAGTGCAAAGGTGAAGGGCGCATAGATTACTAGAGGCCGGTCGTTTATTAACAATGCATACCGGTCTACAACAAGAGGTGATAACATTATACAGCATTTCGTCTTTTATTTTATTTTATTTTATTTCTGTAAATGCACTTATGTAGTCTTAAGAACTTTGCAGAACGCTTTGCTGTTACATTTACTGCTCCTAATTCTGGGGAAATAGTTACGATAATGTGTATTTAAAAGCCTCATATTAGCTTTAATAATTGAATAGGTAAGAAGCGACAATAATGAGTACCTTAATAGCATCAAGCATGTAAGTGTAACGAATCATATTCCCACAGGAATTGATACTGTATAAACAACGTTTAATATTCCTAATCCATCCATAATGTATAATGAGCCTTTTCGGAGCCACCTGTTTCCGTGGCAGTATTCAAGTTAGATTGAGTATTGTTCATCCTTCCATGTTTGTTATATATTCATATACGGGTATGTGCGAAATGAAACTAGATTGCAATTGTACATTATTACACTACAATTGTATTTAACAATAAAAGTGGGGAGTGTATCTATATGTTACACAGCATGTTAAAATTGTGGTAGCCTTGCTGGGGGCGGAGAGAGCTTTCTTGTAGGGGTGTAATCTATTCCCAATGTTTAACTGCGGGCAAACGAATGTACAGACCCACAAAACTACATGCTAACGGCTGCAAAAATTATAAATAGTATTTTGTTTAGGCCCATATTTTTGTGGACTTGATTTTAGTTCATAAATAGTGTGCTAGGAAATATTTAAAAAAACTTTTTTGTTGCCTCGCATGCTTTATAAATAATTGTTACTTTAATCCTGTCTTATTTTTCAGGTATCACTGTGTCCATGCTTTGTCAAGGGAGCAAGGAATGCCCAAAGAGATTCTTTAGATTTCCAGCAATAATAACGCCTCAAGGAAAAGATGTTGAAGACCTAACGTCCCGGTGAAGGGCAGCGTGGATGGCGCCGGTCAACAGAAAAAAACCACCAAGTAAATGGTCAAGATTATGTGAGGACCATTTCTTGGAGGAAAAACCATCAAAACTTCAAGACGTTGGCCATCCAGATTGGGCGCCATCCCTTTTGATGAGTCAGCGAAAGCGAAACAAAGAAGAGATAGAGAGGTCTGTGGAGTCCAGTCAGAAAAAATTAAACAGGTATTTTTATCAATTTTATCAAATTTTCAATATAATAAACCTTTTGTTTTTAGCAGAAACAATTAAAACACTCAGAACAATTTCAAATGAATGCCAATTTTGTTGTTATATGGGCAAAAATGTCTTAAGTGGCCAGGCCACTAAGTGTTGTTGCAATGACCACTGTGCATCCAGTGCTCAGGGTAAATGACTGGATACTGTCACATCTCTCTGAACGAGAAACTATGGCCAGGCAAAGAAATGCCATTAGGGACTTATAGGGATTTATACTCGACTATGTCTGGAAACTGTTAGCAACAGATGTCTTGTTGACAAAATGTTTATTATTTTTGACTCCGTTACTAAATATGTGATATATTTTGTATGTTATAGGTTCAAAAGAATATCTGGTCTGAGGGAACGCAAGTAAAAAGTATTTGCAGCAGAGGCTTTGCTTCTTTCAAGTGCGAAATTACCGGAGATACAGATATTTTGGATAAATTAAGAAAGGATTTTGAAATTTTGAAGTCGGAAAATAAGCAGTTGAAATCAAAACTTAATAATTTAGAATTTTCAGAAGAATCTTTTGATGGAAATAATGAGAATGTGTTATTTTTTACTGGATTACCAACTTTTGTTACATTGATGACTCTTTTTAAATTATTATCTCTATATATTGCATCAGGTGCAATGTCTAAATTATCAAAATTTCAAAAATATATTCTTGCTCTTATAAAGCTCCGTTTACATTTACCTGTGATAGATATAGGATATCGTTTTGGCATTTCATCTTCAGCAGTCAGCAGTATTTTTAAATGTATTCTTCATGTCATATGTGTAAGACTACGTCCGCATATTAAATGGCAAAATCGTGAAGAATTGAGGAAGACAATGCCGATGTCATTCAGAGAAAATTTTGAGTTAAAAGTTGTCAGTATTGTTGATTGTTTCGAATTATTTATAGAACGCCCTTCTAGTTTGTATAATCAGTCCCAGACGTGGAGTAATTATAAAAATTCTAACACAGTTAAGTTTTTAATAAGCATTTTTCCTACAGGTACTGTTTCTTATATTTAGAAAGGTTTTGGAGGGCGTGCTTGTGATAAGTTTATTACAGAAAATTCAGATTTTTTAAATGATATATTACCAGGTGATGTTGTAATAGCGGATAGAGGGTTCAATATTGGTGAAACTATAGGTATGATGAATGCACATATAGAAATTCCAGCATTTACTAAGGGGAAAAATCAGCTTTCTCCTTATGAAATAGAGTCTACAAGAAAATAGCTAATTCTCGTATTCATGTTGAACGTTTAATAGGTTTTGTTAAGAATAAATATAGTATTTTGCAAAAAGGAAGAATTCCTATTGATTATTTAATGTGAGATGCAGATGATGTATTGATAAAATTGTAACTGTTTCTTGTGCTTTGTCCAATATTTGTCAGCCAATTATACCAAGAAATTGAATAAATCAACATTTTCTCACGAATATTATTAATTTATTTTATAATCAGCCACAATTATTTTTATAAACCAGTTTCCTGCTCTCTCTGGGATTTTAAGCAATAAGAGCAAAACCAGTTACCCTCCGGGATACATTGCACATTGACACACTTTATATGATACCATTCGTATGGGCAATTTTCATCTTCACATGCTATGTACGTTTCGGATGAATCGTAGGGTTTTTGACAAAAACAGTACAATATATTGACGTTGTTATTTACATCAACTTCTGGCGCGGCTACATCTTGGTCGCCAATAGTTTCATAGGCGATACGTCATGTATAAACTCCCTTTCCTTTACACTATGCGGCTTCGGCTGTGAATAAATAGCACCAATTAATTCTGGTAAAATAACCTTGAAAAAAACTCTGTACATTTACTTAAAATACTCTCTATAAATTCTAAATTGCGCTCAGTAATTTCAATAAAAATCCCTTTTGGTGACCACACCACATAGCAACCATAGCTGACCTTGCATGCATAAATCTGTGTCTGTAATTGATAATAATGAGCATAGCTCTTACTCAAATGAGCACCCCCATCCCT
Source organism: Protula sp. h YS-2021 (assembly GCA_949752745.1). Lineage (NCBI taxonomy): Eukaryota > Metazoa > Annelida > Polychaeta > Sabellida > Serpulidae > Protula > Protula sp. h YS-2021. The sequence continues at coordinate 88,945,198 of OX457026.1, forward strand.
TTCTTCTAGTGATTCATAGTTCGAATTTTCATCAACATTTTTTCTCTTAAACAGTAAGGACACTTCACTTCAAGGACCCCCTCCTACAACAATCACACATTAGTATTGCATCTGGTGTTGCCCCAATAAACGATTTTTCACTACTGATTACAAAACCACAGGCGGTTACCTTCAGTTTTTTGTTTTTTATTTCGATTGACATAAAAGCGGCTATAGCGTCTTTTTCATGCTTACACCTCCATCTAATTTCACTTGAGTTTAATTTTCCACAACTGGGATAGCAGAGGACTTAACTGTATTAATAGCTGGTTTGGATGCTTTAGTTTTACAAACTTTATGGACATTTGATGCTGTAATTCTCCCCGACCGACACCGATACCAATCCCCACTTTTTGACTGACCCCTTGTTTTCTTTTCAACTTGTTCCGACTGCTCATCACTAACATGAAGTATTTCGCTATTCATAACATTTTTACACTCTTCCTTTACATCTAATGATAAACTATGTGTCGTATGTTGTTTTAAGTCAGAAGCTAACCATGCTGTTTTTTCTTTAACTGGTGTTGGAATATACTGGTCAGAATATTGAGGGACAATGGCTAAAATGGCTGGGCGAATGTCGAGTTCATTCAGTTTTTTTATAAAATAAGTCGTTATCTTCTTTTCTCGGGGCAGGAACGTCTGGTAATTTTCTTTTTTTTTTGTTTTTGTAGGAGGTTGTGCTGAATTGGATAACAAACAGTCAATGTTTCTTTTCATTTTTTGTTTCGAGGTAAAGTCTAAGTCTGAGATTGAATTTGGAATAATTTTAGGATCTACTCCTTGTGGTACCACCCAGTAGGCCGCTCTTTCAGTCACAGTCTTCAGTTCTTCTTGTCGTACTAGGGCGTCGATTGTGAACAACAGGGCACTAATATGTGTACACGTTTCTCCCAGGCCGGCCATACAGTTACAGTGGGCCGTCACAATCGCCCGTCTCTTTCCGCAATCACCCACGGTTGGAGCGGTGGAAGACTCAAACTCTATGAATGTCGAACCTAAAACCAGTCCCCCGTCCTCTAAACTGGGCCTAATAGTCCCCCATGGGGAAGGGGTGACTCCAAGACACAACAACAGATGATAAGTAAGTCATTTTAATATGGTTGGGGGGAGGGGGCTCCTACGGTACCTCCAGCTAAGCTCTATGAACCATTTATTTAAGGTACATATCACGCCTTAGCCCTTGCAATCTTCTTCCCACTGGCATCGGCGCAGCATACACAGCTGACCCAACCGGGGGCGGAGAGAGCTTTCTTGTAGTAGTGTAATCTATTCCCACTGTTTAACTGTAGCCAAACGAATGTACAGACCCACAAAACTACATGCCGACGGCTGAAAAGTTATTTAAGAAAGTTTTTTTAGTTTTACAAGTTCCTTGTTAACTGTTCAAATTTGGACGTGCTGTTATATTTTTTACATAGTTAACTATTATTTCACTGTTAAAATGATGCATTTTACTGATACAGAAGATGAAGGTATTATTGAATCCCATGGGCGATAAAATAATTCCGAGGAGGGAAACATGAAGTTGAACAGAATATCATACCTGGTAAAACTGAAAATGCGTTCCTTTAATATGAAAACAGCTTTTGCGCCTGTTATTCCATGTTTATTTTACAAGCTGGAAGCTATGCAATTGATCATGACTTTATATCTTAGTACCGTATGTCATGAAAATCCACCGATAACAGACCAATTGGTAATTTTACCAATTACGATGTGCTGTTCAGTTTGAATGTTTTTTATGGCGATGAACTACGAGTAATTCTTTCTCATACCCTTGACGTCGTAAAGGCAGATGCTACCAATCAGCTAAGAGGGAGGCACTTTAATCGCTCTTTGCAAATCTACGAGGGAGCGGAGATAGAAATGGTTACAGTAGATCGTAATTGGTGACAACAAAATGTTCAATTCTGACTAATTTTAATTAGCCAGATGCAAATTTGGCAACCTTTTATACCCAAATATTCCCTATTTTGCGATATTTGACGAATAAAAATTGTTTTCAGCCACGGAAGATGTTCTTTTCAATTTCACCAATTTAGATCTACTGTAGCCATTCATTCTACTCCCCCTTGTACTCGCAAATTACAAATTCTGGCCACAGAAAACTAGTTTTTGAGTTGGTGTCAGAGAGTGACTGATTTTCTAATCATCGGTGATTTTGTCACCTGTTCCGATTTGGGATTTGACGAAGTCTAATGACATGTCTTGAGAAGAATGTTGTGGATTTAGCTGTACATGATGTAGCCCAAGCGGACCCTCTCTATCTTCCTAGGACAGAAAGGGTCACAGTTCCTTTAATAGAAATGGCCGTTGATCTCAATTTTCGAGGCTCTGGATCTTTCGGCGCACTTTTAAGGACACCGAGGCTCGAACTGGTATCCTTTTTCTTAAAAGCACACTGAGAAGTATCCTGGCGCATTATTTTCGACCTCAGCGAAACTCCAAAACTAGAGTAAAGCGTGGTTTTGCAACTGGATTCACTGTTGTTGTGGGCGATAATGGGGGCTTCGATATCCTGATCGCAAGAAAACACATATTTTTCTCAGTAAAAAATTGTTATTGTTATTTGGCCATTTATGTGATGCACCCTTTCTAAAATAACGCCGTTGGCCCCAGTCGTGCGCTGAGATTTGAAAATTGACATCAATAACATTTGCTATTATAGGAACTATAACTATTGCTGTCATAGGAAGACCGCAAGAGTCATCTAGGACTATACATGATGTAGAGCGATATGGAGTGAAACGTTTTTTTTTTTATTTTTGAAAGTTCAGTTGAAGTAAAACCCTTACAAGCTAGCAGAAAGTAACAGCAAAATTGGAAGGAAAATGTTTAGAGAAAATATATTTGCGCGTTGCGCAGTGTGACATGACAAAAAATATTTTTTTCTGGTCTGGAACGATTTGGAAACTTATTTTGGGTCAAAGATAAAACCATAGGTACTCGTACGTTAATAAAGCCCTGACAGTTCGGGCAACCACGTATTTCTCGCAGAGTTTGGACCCATCCCCTTCTCCGAGGCTTGCAATTGTATACAGAGAAAAATTGAAGATAGTCCAAAATTTGTATTCGATCGATTTGCCTAATGACATTTGATGTAATAATGCCTTCTTAATATACAAATAAGTAGCCGTGGACAACAATGCGGGTGACTTCACCCGGGGCCGTGATGGACAGTTTTGACTCTCCACCCTTATCTAGCAGCAAACAAGAAAAGAAAGCCGAAAAAGTTGTCCCGTCTACCCTAAAACTTTATTATCGGGTCACTAAAATCGCAAATAAAAAAAGAAATGATTAGGTCTAGTCTGAAAGGTCAGATGAAGAATTTTTATGTATAAAAGATTTACCCGGAAGGCTTAAAAAGCCCAGAAAATGGCTTCCACCAGAGAATTTTTTCCTTCTGCGTTCGCATCTCCATATCAAAACATTTCAAACAGTCCAATGTACTTACTTTTGAATTAATAATTTAAGTGTTATGCCATTTAAGCTTTTTTAACCATTAAACGTTGCATTGCGAAAAAAGAAACAAGAATTATGGTCAGTGCCGGGTCAGCGAAATTTAAAAAAAAAATTGGCACCGGCCGGGTCTAATTGTTTAAGGAATAAAAAAATAAAAAAAAAAAGATCGCCGTCCGGGGCAAATTTTTGATTCAAAATTAGGATGAGAAATAAGACTATTTTCATCCTGGCCTTTTATATGATTTACGAAATATTCTGTTGGTGTATGCATACTTATTTACATTGTGAATTATTCCAACAGCCCTTTTATGATGTCAGCTTTACAGTTATTGACTGAACTTGCAATTTTACATGTATTGCCCCATGTTTCAGAGCAGTAAGTTCAACTCGGCCAAAAGAGTGAACTATACAATACAAGTAACGCCCGAGTATTTCAGGGGCTCAGCTTCTCACATAGCAACACAGTATCTTGACAGTACTAAAGTATTTCTTCATTGGAAACTACTCCTTCATTTGAAAAATCTTAGAACGTAAATTCTTAATTTAGTAAATGTCGGTGACCGCGGTCACTGACCAAGAAGAAAGGGCGGTAACCGAAACCGATTTTCTTCATAATTGCGAACCCTAGTAACCCCATAAAACTAGCAGAAGCAAAGAAAAAAAATAAAGAATTTTTCGTTTATGTTTATGAAATAAAAGACAGAATGAGAAACCTTTCTACTCGGTTGTTTCAGTTTGCCTGCTTATGAGTGAAGAGGAAGTTGACACAGGAAATAACAATATACTGCCTAAGCTGCCCTCCTATCTCGCTATTTTGGATGAAAAACAAACGCCACGTGGATCCGAAGCTGGCCCTGGCAAAGTGGAGGTCATCACTGGGTCGCGGACGGTACACAAACAGCGCTGCTGCACGGGTGCCTCCTGTTTTACTTACCGAGCTGCAGGCCTTTCAGCGATTGGCGGACTTCTGTTCGGTTATGATGTGGGTAAGATGAAATTGTGTTCGCACTTTGAATTGACTTGCACAACGTCACAGGATCATCTGTGACTCCACAGATAAGTTCTAGATATGGGCAGGAAACGAAGGATGCTTCATTGATGATTATAAAATGGTTACTTATTTTGTAAAATTTGAATTTCACATTTTAGTTTCAAGTATATTAAAAACGGATCTTCCCTTTGGAAACAAAAGTAAAATATGACACTCCTGGAATAATCAGTATTATTATAAATATGTGAGACGCTATGATACATTAATAACGATTTGTATGCCCAATTTTACTGCCCTTTACGTTTCAAATGGAAAAATGGGACTCAAAAACAAAAAGAAATTCTCGGCATATATTTTATTTTACCGTTGAGCATCCAGACAGCAAATAAACAGCCCGCAATTTTGAAATGGCTAGAAAGATTATACGCAGTTTTGTTCATCCAAGGAACTACGTCAGGCGAAATGACCTGTTCAGTCACATTAATCAGTCAAGTGCTTCGCTATAGTCAAGTGTGCTGCGTCATTTTCTTTCTTTATAGCCTTAAACGAACGTTGCTGAAAGTAGTTCCCGGATTCAAAGCGTTGTAGAAATTTTTTCCAACATGTTGATATTTTCAGGTTTATTGAAAAATTCAAAGCGAAGTTGTAAAAGAGCTTTGGAATTCTTAACAATGCACAAACATTCTAAAGAGATATACGCAAAGCGATGTATTTTTCAGTTAAAATAAATGAAAGAAGGTATTAAAAACAGCAGATTGGCTGAAATGTAAATAAAAACGTGTGTCGCTGAAAAACACTGTCAGGACAACATTTTTCCCCGAACGGGGGGGGGGGGGGAGAGGAGTGGCTGTGGGGGGGGGGGGGGGTCACTTGGTATCATATGTTACCACGCGTGCTCAAAAAGAAAAAAAAAACAACGGGAATGTGTGGAGGGTATCTTTGAGGCTAGACGCGGTTCTCGCTGAGTGGCAGTTCCGTTAACAAGGAAGTATTTTTTATTCAGGATCCGCTTTTCCCACAAAAGGGGATATTATTTCAAAAGAAGCACTCTTCGTTTAGGGGTCGTTTTAAAAAAGTCAAAGACAGACATGGTAATCAGTTAGTACGTGAGTGTTACCCCGGATTTTTTTCAGTTGAATACATTGTTTAGGCTGAGGAAAGCCAAACGTCTCAAATGTATTGATAATACCAGTAATGACATCGTTTTATTGGGGCATTAATGTGATCTGAGACCTCTCATTTGAGGACTTTATTTTCCCATTTAAATCTCTCCACATGGCATGTCGGGCTTCAGATGATAACGGCGGGCGTCAAATTACATCAACGCCCAGCGAAACAAGGTGATTGGTATAATATTGATCGTTTGTTCGCGCTTATTGTTGTAGAAAACTCCTTATTAAAGAGTTGTATTGATTTTGAAATTAGTCATAATTACCAGTATATAGCTGCTTGCTTGAAACCAACATGAAATGTTTCCACCTTTTTTGTTGGTGTATAGGCATCGTATCGGGGGCAATGTTACAAGTGAAAGTGCAGTTCCTCCTGACGTGTTTTCAGCAAGAACTAGTCGTCAGCTCTATGCTTCTGGGCGCCATTTTTGCTTCCTGCGTCGGAGGTAAAGGTTTTCAAGCTCGTATTGCTTCCTCCGTCATAAAGAGGTATATACCCCATGGTTATAATTTGCACTGAAATAGGAAGTTACAATTTCAGACTTACAATTTTTACTGCTTGCAAGGAATTGTACTCTTGTCACGGTTATTTCACATTGTTTTGTTTTCACAGGCTTTCTGGTGGATTATTTTGGGAGAAAGAGGAGCATCATTTTCAATTCCCTCCTGTTCACCACCGGTGCTCTCGTACTCGGGTTTTCACCCAATTTCACATCACTTGTAAGAACCTTTATAGTTATCCCCCGTGGAACGGTGGGATATAGTTTTGAACTTTTCGGTCTGTCCGTCTGTCTGTCCGTCTGTCACGCTTCAGTCTCACGCGCCGACAGGCCACATTAATATAAAGATTCGTTTCAAATTTTGTACACGGCTTCTCTGGACCCTTCCGCAGTGCAGTGACCAAGAATTTTCCGGATCGAAAAAAAATTGACAAAATGGCGGACTTTTGAAAATTGGCACTGGACTTAGCGTATATACGACAGTCTCACGCGTCTACAGGCCACATTCATAGACAGATTCGTTTCAAATTTTGTACACGGCTTCTCTGGAACCTTCCGCAGTGCAGTGATCAAGAATTTTCCGGATTGGACAAAAATTGACAAAATAGCGGACTTTTGAAAATCGGCACTTGACTTAGCGTATATACGGCAGTCTCACCAGCCTACAGGCCACATTAATAGATGAATTCGTTTCATATTTTGTACACGGCTTCTCTGGACCCTTCCGCAGTGCAGTGACCAAGAATTTTCCGTATTGGACTAAAATTGACAAACTGGCGGACTTTTGAAAATTGGCACTGGACTTAGCCTATATACGGCAGTCTCACGCGCCTACAGGCCACAAAAATGGATTGATTCGTTTCAAATTCTGCACACGGGTTCCCATTGGACCGTCCGCAGTGTAGTGATCAAGAATTTTCCGGATGGGGCTTGACAAAATGGCGGATTTTTCAAAATCGACGCTGTACTCAGTCTTATGCGCCTACTGGGTAATGGATTGATTCGTTTAAATGTTAGACACTACGTCTCCCTATCCTTCCACTTTTAAATTTTGCGTTGTCAACACGGAACAGCCTTACACACACCATATCCCCCACGGGGGATAGACGTACTCCTCGAGACGTAGTCAAGTTTTACTTGCTCATTGTGGGTTGGAATACTGACAGTGCTGTGTAGTACAAGAGCCAGTGGTCAAAATGGCAGAAATCCAAGTTTTTTTACCGATACCGTATTTTCTCTGCGTGATTTCATTGAAGGATGGCTGCCTCCCTCACCCCGTCTTCCCTCCCTCCCTCCAAGTCCCATTTTCCTGTGTTCGTGCCTGTCATTTCGTATTTTGTGTCTAAAGTTAAACGTCTAGTTTTAATATTTTGAATACTTCTTTTTGTTTTGGGTAAAAAAGGCCGAAAGTAACGTAACATTGTTGACTGGTAAGTGACACATATCTTGTAGATAGTGGGTCGGCTGGTGCTGGGGTTCTCTGTGGCCTTATCTGTGATAGCAGAGTGTGTGTACATCTCGGAAATAAGCCCGCCGGTAAGTTCTTCATTCATTTTTTTTCATTTCTTGGTTTATTTCTGAAGAGAATTACAAAAAAATTGCGCAGTCATATCAAGTTGTGATAAAGAAGAGAATTAGACAATTTTAGATTCAGATTCAGAAAGGGACAAGGCATAAGCTGAGCTTGTATACTGCTTGTCCAGCACAATGTTTATATGTATACGTAAACCACTTCTAAAAGAACAAAAAAACTTTTTTGTTAATCAAATGAGTCGTATAATAAGACAATTGTCTTGTGTAAATGACCCTATTTGGGTCGGAGAAATTTATTACAACTAAATCTATAAGTGTATGTACATTAGGTTGTAACACGTCTGTTATACACAAATGCATTAAATTCAAAACACACTGATTGGGTGGTGGTAACCAGGCCACACCTTAACCAAAAGGAATACATGTAGAATTGACAATCCAGAATCTACCCCAGTACGACAATCCTAACACAATATAACACAATTTACATTATACCGCTGGATTACAGGCGGCAGTTGGGGTGGCGGAGGGATTAATAAACTTGTAAAAACACTATTTTTTTTGATAACATTCTTCCACTTGAAACAAAGCCACACTAAATTTGCACAAAGACGCTAGAAAAAGACGCTGTGCTAGACGCCCGCAATCCAACTGGCCAGTTAGATTTGAGGGATTACTCACATATGCCAATTAGCAGCAGTAGCACAATGACCCTTGTGCATTGTGCACTGCTGCAGAACTCACTACAGATCCAATGTCACATTACGCACTCTTATCCGTCATACACTTGTGTGAAGGGTTAAGCTCATAGAGAAAGGGGAGCTCATATCGTAACAAAAATGTATTTAATAATGCACGCCTTATTAAATTGCCCTTTTTTTGTTAATCAAATGAGTCGTATAATAAGACAATTGTCTTGTGTAAATGACCCTATTTGGGTCGGAGAAATTTATTACAACTAAATCTATAAGTGTATGTACATTAGGTTGTAACACGTCTGTTATACACAAATGCATTAAATTCAAAACACACTTATTGGGTGGTGGTAACCAGGCCACACGCTGTGAAACAGCAAACCGCCACCCAAGGGCTTATAGCCAGCATACAAGAACGGAACATAAGACACTGTTTGTACACCGCCTGCTCAAGCAGAGGATGAATCTAAGCGCTAAACTAAACTGGTGTTATGAATCCTAATGTATCTTTGAAATGCGGACGTACTGTGCCATCGACCAAGAACTTTAGTCTGTTCTACGGACAGTCCCTTAGCGATAGCGTTACACGCGGCCCCTATACGAAAACTGTGGGAGTTAATAGGTAATTCAGTGGAACCACAGGCATGATATAGGCATTGCTGTAGCCAAACGCAAAAAGTATGTCGTGAAACGGCTTTGCCGTTCAGGAGAAACAATGGTCCAGGGGCATTTCCTCTCAGTGTTAAAAACTGGCGAAGATACGTAACAGTAGGACATTCCTTGCCATTTGTCACACGTAGGCGGAAAGGGGTACTAGATTTTTTATGTTTGTAGGAAGAAAATACCACAGTGATAGCCCCTCCACCAGTCTCAGTTTCGATATTTGATAGTTGAAGGATATGCTGATTGGATGAAGAAGTTTTGGTCATTTCCCCCACGCGTAAAAAAGGACTGAAGGCTAAGGTAAACATAGATCGAACTAATACCAAAGTGTAGCTGTTATACAACTGCGCTGCTGCGTTGCACAAACGCGCTAACATACTGAGGGTGATCGGCAGACGCCGATCGACACAAATATTTGATTTTTGCAATCCCTTCAAAGCTTTAGTGACATCGAAAAAGGAAAACAAGTCGTTTCCTTTTGCTAGTTTTTGGACAAAATTTAAGGAAGAAATTATCGACGTTATAGTATTTGGTGACATAGAAGACAAATGCAAGTACGAGATAAATATTAACATACATTCAGATTTCATAGGCAGATTACTCATATTAGGAAAATACAGCGTCATAAAATCGTGATACTTTGCAAAATTGTTCCTATACATTGACAGAGAGTCTTTGGACAGTGCATTGCTTACTAACTGCCGTGCAGTAAGTTGCAGAGTTGAAATTCCAGGGGAAGTATCACTGGTTCTGGGTCGAGTTCTGGTTGATATTTCCTTGCCCTTTGCATCTGGAAACGGGATAAAGCATCGGCTGTGACATTTTTAGTGCCTAAAACATGTTTTAGTCTGAACGATATATTATATTCTAGACATCGCAAAACAAATTTTCTTACTAGGCCCATGATTAATTGGTCTTTAGAAGTTTGTTCATTCAGTATATGGACAACAGCCATGTTGTCGCAGAAATACAGAATTTGTTGATTCCTCAGTTGACCTCCCCATATCAGCACCGACAAGACAATTGGATACAGCTCTAGTAGTGTGATATTGTAGTCCTCCTGATGTAGCTATTTTCCGGCGCACCACTGGTTGTTGAAAATTACTGCAAATCCCGTGCTTTTCGCCGCATCGGAATGCAAATGCAGTTCCTTTGAACTGGTATAAACGTTCCGGTGTATTATAGTCACAAATTCCGTGCTTTTCGCCGCATCGGAATGCAAATGCAGTTCCTTTGAACTGGTATAAACGTTCCGGTGTATTATAGTCACACCATTATAAGACTGTAGGAAACAGCGCCATGCGTTTAAGTCTTTTTTTGGCCTCAGTGGGTACCCGAAAAAGTGAAAGGGTTTTGATGCACCTTTCGTCAAATGAATGAGCCTGCGGAGAAAAGCGCGCCCCGGTTTAACCACTCGACAACAGAATTGCAGGAAACCTACAACGGAATGTATGTCTACAAGTTTTATTTTGGATTTGTTACATACGTCTTGGATCATTGTACGCGCCTTTTCGAGCTTGTCGTATGGTAGCCGAGCTTGCATCGACAGAGTATCAATCTCATTGCCGTGCAGCACTGCACGTGTTGTCGGAAAGACTGTTTTGTCCTTGTTAATAGGAATGTGTAAATCGTGACATAAACGTTCGAAGCTTTTCACATACTGAAAACATTTGGTGCTGCCGGACGTAGAGAAAAACATGAAATCGTCTATGATATGGCTGACGTGTAAAACGTGAAATTTGGTCTGTAATATCCAACATAAAGCCTTGCTGACTGCCTCGAAGTTAAGGCACGATGTCGATGCCCCCATCGAAACACGTTTATCGAAGTAGTATTTATTGTCCCATGAAAAACATAACCTGTGGTAGTCATTAGGATGCATTGGCAGAATGCGAAATGCGTTTTCGATATCCATTTTGGCAATTAAACATCCTGGACCTAGGGACTGGATTATCTGGAGAGCATTGTCCAGAGTGTCATACGACACAGACGAAAATCCTTGAGGTATTGCGCTATTTACAGTGTTTGTACTGTCTTTCGGGTATGACAAGTCGAAAATCAATCTGAATTTGTTGGGATCTTTCTTCGGCACAAGCCCAATTGGTGAAACGTGAAATTTAGTGAAAGGAGGGACATAGAACGGGCCAGCAATGTGGCCCAATTGTAATTCTTTTTGAAGTATTTCCACAAGTACGAGTGGGTTATCTAACGCAGATTTGTGGTTACTTACGGCAGATCTATACACGAAATCCCTGCAGTGAAGTTTAAAACCGAATTTTAAACCGAGTGTAATAAACTTTCGCCTGGCAGGATTATAGTCATGCAGTAGCGCATTAAACAGTCGTATGTTAATGTCACATAAGCGGCTAGGCCTGTTGGCCTTTCCCCTGTGCTGGAGGGTTGTGTGAGGCGCGCGTTGTGGTAAATGAACTGCCCGCAACTGCTTGTCCGCACTGACGCATGCTGTGGTTCTTGTTGCATTTTGGGCAGGAGTGCAGGTATTTGCACTGTGGAGTCTTGCAGACGGCTGAGTGGTACCAGTAGCAGAACCCTTTTGGTATGTCCGTTGATAGGGCTCTGCGTTGGCCAAGCAAGGGCTTCCGTTGATGGTTGTTTGTCTGTAAACTCAACAACACCGCCCCCAGTGTAGGGGTTGATGAGTGGCTTATCCCAGGGCTGACGGGTTGACGCTCGTCTTCTTCTGAAATGTTCATCGTAACTTTTCCAGCCCTCGCTCTTCAGAGCCATTCCGCGAATAAACGCTATATACGTAAGCAGAGGGGAAATCTGCTGAGGGTGCGCCTCCAAGTAGATTGAAGCATAGATGAGCATTGCGCTTGTCCACTGTTCGATAGTTAAGGGGTTCTTCGTTGGGTTTGGTTTTACACGAATAACTGAGCCATCGGCAGAAACAATGAAGTTCTGGTTCGAGGAATCTTCATCTCTGGTTAGGTTTGCGATGTCGATGTATTCGTTCATCTTTATTTTCACTTTCGTTTTTTCACTAATATTGGCTGCGATAGGGAGATCGAATGAGGAATCACTGGGGTGAGCCTCGGAGTCCGGGGTGTTACCTGTAGTAAACAGGGAGAGTAGGTCTCGGGATGTGGCAGTATTTGGTGAGCCCTGGGCAACTTCCTCATCATAACGCACGAGCCTAGGCAGCATAGGCTGAACCTGGGGCTCGGCGTGGGTTGCGAGGTCCGGGTTCCCAGGAACTGACTGCTTTTGAGCGAAAAACAGTTCAAGCTGCTTTGCCATCCCCTTCTCAATTTCCTGCTGCAGTTCGCCCCTGATGACAAATGAGGATGTTTCGTCGCTGGGGTTGGCTGACGACACTGGCGATTGTGCGATCCCGCTTATCGCTTCATCCCGAGGACGTGTCTGGCGCTTTCGGGTTGGTACAGGGACGGGTGATGCTTCGTGAGACGCGTTACGTTTCGTAGCCCGTTGCTTGCCCTTACGCGAGGGTACAGTGCCATTTGACTTTCCCATTCTGTACAAGAGCAAAGCTTTGATTTTTTTTTTTTTTTTTTTTTTTTTTTGTAAAAGAAAAAATGACAAGACTGAAATCAGTAGCAAAACAATAGAACCGGGTTATGGCTTCCAGCAGCACAACCAACAAAACCAGTACTAGAACAAATGCAACGAAGTGCATACAAAACAAGGGGCCACAAGCTAATCTCGTAGGAATGGGCGTTAATACCCGCTAACGTCGGAGATTAGAACACAAAAATGCCCGACAACGGTACTGGCAGACAACAAGGCCGTCAGACATGCCCGGTTATGAAATTGCAATCCAAGAATACTATTTGACAGTGTTACAATTAATGAAATATTACACGGGACTAATAAAACAAACAAACAAAGTTGGTTAGTACTCAGCTCAGAGGTGTTGTGCAGCAAGTTTGAGAGCGCCCCGGCAGATGTTCCTGTACTTCAAGAGGCCTTCTTGATTCGGGTGAACTCCGTCCTGTAGAAGCTTGGTAATGTCTTTCCAAATGCCCCTTGCTTTATACAGGAAAACGGGTTGAGATGCAACCCGGAGAAAGCGCTTATTTAACCGGGCGTTTGTGTCAAAAACTGCAGAGTTGTATTCTGCAATTGACCTTTGGAAGGGTTTCAACCATCTGTTTTGCTGCCTAAACCAGATGGGTGTAACTATAACTTTTTTAACACCTGTGCTTAACAGTGCGTCGACGAAACACGCTAATTTATCGACGAAAAGGTCGGGTGAAATTGACTTATCGCACAGATCGTTTGATCCAATTATGACGATAACAGTGTCAATGTTTAGCTTGGTAATCCAGTCGAGTTCCAACACTAGAGAATCGAGGTTTCCTCCCGGACTACTCCTGAATAGAATTTCGTGAAATTGCCTGTCCAAGTCTAGCTTGTATTCGCACCGTTCGTAGCAAAAACGTTGTATTCTGCGAACGAATGAATGTCCCAGCACAAGAGCTTTTAAATTCTTTCGTTCCGAGGACATGCTATAACTTCACTAAAAGCCAATTGTTCTTCACCCACCACAAATGCAGTTAAAAATCCGTGTACTATGCGAAACATTCAATTTTTTTTTTAAACTGTAATGTAAATCAAAGTATCCAGAGGAGAATGCTAAAAAAACCAAGACTATGCTGCTGCTATAATATTAATAAACTTGTAAAAACACTATTTTTTATGATAACATTCTTCCACTTGAAACAAAGCCACACTAAATTTGCACAAAGACGCTAGAAAAAGACGCTGTGCTAGACGCCCGCAATCCAACTGGCCAGTTAGATTTGAGGGATTACTCACATATGCCAATTAGCAGCAGTAGCACAATGACCCTTGTGCATTGTGCACTGCTGCAGAACTCACTACAGATCCAATGTCACATTACGCACTCTTATCCGTCATACACTTGTGTGAAGGGTTAAGCTCATAGAGAAAGGGGAGCTCATTGCTTAACAAAAATGTATTTAATAATGCACGCCTTATTAAATTGCCCTTTTAAATTTCAAGTTTGCCACCATTGTTTTAGTTTACAGTTTTTTGCTTCATATGCTAAAACATAACACCCAGAAGGAACGTTCTCAACCGGAAACACAAAAGACATGCCGTACAACTATCTAAGACTATATAAAACTAAGACTGTATAAAACACAAATATATCACTAGATTATTAGGTCGTGTATGAGGAGATTAAACTTTAACTGAGATTTAAACGATTTTAAGCAGCTGATATTCTAACGGAAACGTTTCACCTGTTTTTGGCATTCTTTGATGTAGTCCTAAAACGGTAGGTCACGGTCAAAAAAGGTATGATTTAAAACTTGCGGTCAGCTGAATATCGATGGCAAAAGAACCATAAGCATTTCAGCTAATTTCCAATTTGCTATTACTAGAAGTAAAATAAATTGTTTATTATAATTTTATAATAACGTTTAGAGACGTTTTACTGAATACCAAATGTTGTGCAAGTTTTTTTAGCTGAATCCGTATAGAAATACAAACCTTTTTGCACGTTTTGCCTCATAAATAGTTTAAAAAACATGAGGATGATCATCTGAGAAATACATAAATTGACTGTTGCTGTCTGTTGAGCAGAAAAGGCGTGGATTCCTGGTCTCACTGAATGAGATCGGTATAGTATTGGGCTTTCTACTCGCTTATATAGTCAACTTTGCCTGCATTGAGATCTCGTATGGCTGGTAAGAGTTACTTCAGGTCAAATATAGAAAAACTTGAGTAAAATAATTTTAGAGCTAGATTCTACAAGGGCTGGTTGTGTGTTTATACCAAAAATCATAGCCTTACTAGTCGCATTAGTGGTAATAATAACAAGTATATAAGAGAAACTAAAATTGCGGCAAGACAGTACAAGCTTTCTCTCCCCAGTGCGTGAAGACTGCAAATGTTTGCTTCATAACTTACAGACAACATGTCAGATGTTATCCAGATTTTCAGTATTTACAGTATTTAATTGCACTTTTTGATTTTCTACATGTTCTTGACGAAAACAGGAGACTTATGTTCGGGCTATCTGCAGTGCCTGCGTTAATCCAAGGTATCGGGATGTGCTTTCTGCCGGAGAGTCCACGCTTCCTGTTGCTAAGTCAACAAGAGCTTCAGGTAATCGATGCACAGTCATATTTAGCCAGTTGCTAAGCCTGAAAAATCGGTGGAAAACTAATACGAAATCCATTTATTTTTTCACGTGAAAGTTGTAGTAAATAAACGACTTACTTCAGTTATAATTTCTAGCTTCTGTCAGAAATCTCGCTGTTGACTAGTTTATTATTTTCTCCAGGCCAGGCAGGTGTTGGAGCTATTGTATGATGGGGCGATGGTCGAAGTGGAACTGGATGCCATGAAAAGCGCTATTCAAGAGGAGAAAGTAAGTGCGGCGTCGCTGGGAGCGCCTGGGTGCGCAATCGTTAAAATAAAACAGCCCGTTACTCGGTGCTGAGTAACGGGCCTTTCTATAATTACCATGTTTTTTTAATTGGTCACACATGATTTTGATCAGTTATCGCTGTGGATACGATAAGCCACTCTGATGGCTGTGTGCTGTTGGCTTTTGTTTTACAGAGCCACTCGATTCTGGATCTGTTCCGGAGCAAGGACAACATGAGGTACCGGATGTTTATCGGCATGAGCCTCGTCTTTTTACAGCAGGTAAGTATGAGCTCCTGGCTCATACGTCATTGTAAACCCCTCCTACAGGGATTGTTTAAACGTTGCTGTGTTTAATACCGGTACGGTCCTCGTTTTTATTTTGTCTGTTATCGGTTTCTGGACACTTCGTACCTTTACTGTTTAGTAGCCTTTTCGTACCGTTTCGGACGCTTCGTACCCTAATTTTTGTTACCGCTGTGGAAACTTGCGTAAGACATTTCGTACTTCGTACCTTTTCACTATTCACTTTGCATAACTTATTTTGTGCATAATTCGGGCGATTTAGTTGATTGCAATATGGAAACGGTGTACAGGGTCATAATTAATTTCAATTTTTCTTGCAAAATAATAGTTTTAACAGTTTTTCATAGTGATATAGGTAATTGAGGTCTCCTTGCATGCAGTTCTTGGTTCTGCTACTCTTCAGTACATCTCCTGGTGTAACTCTGATAATTCATTTGAACTTTTTCGTGAGTACACAAATTGGTATAAATGTCATGCCAATTTTTAACAAGAAAAAAAAAAGAAAAAAAAAAGAATGTCCATGGACATTGTAACCAGCCGAGACCCAGCCAGTCAAGTATAAAAAGGCTTGTAGGGCCCCCAAAAACATTTCAAAGGAACATCACTGAAAAATTTTCAAAGACACACAGTTATCGACTCTGAACTTGGATCACTCCTCTAAATTTGTGAAAACAATTTGAAAGCAATCTAGCAATTGAAACTGCATTCAGTAGCAGAACGTTTTGAAAAAAGTTGGGTTTGAAACCTGCCTTGCAGCCGTCCCTGTCAGACTCTCTTCTGATGGTAAACTACATTGAAGCCAGAAGAGCAAGCACCGCGCGGTATCGACAAAAATAAAGACACGATAGGACGAGTGCCGTGGCGGATCGAGATCTGCTCAATTTTCTTATTTGTACCATTATCAAGTTTGCTTAACATGTGGCTTGTGAACACTCTCTAGCTTACAATTCTTTACCAATGACTAAGATATTTCGGATATAGCTACTATGCGGACCAATGAAGATCCCTATTGTATATGAGCCATATCCGACAAAGGAGAGTGGCTCAGCTCAACTTTGAAATTGGCATATTTCTACTATTATCTGCTTTGCTTAGCATATGGCTTGTGAACACTCTCTAGCTTATTACCAATTACTAAGATATTTCGGATATATCTACTGTATGGACCAGTGAAGATCCATATGAGCTCTATCCGACCAAGGGCAGTGGCTCAGCTGGACTTAGAATTTTGAATATTTCTACCATTATCAGGTTTGGTGACATATGGCTTGTGAATACTCTTTAGCCTACAGTTCTTGACCAATTACTAAGCTATTTGAGATACAGCTAGTATATGGACTAATGGAGATCCGTATTGTGTATGAGCCATATCCGACCATGAACAGTGGCTCAGTTGGACTTTCCCATGGTAAATATTTTGTTTTTTGTTCATCTTAAAGCAATGTCACCCTTTTTTCTTTTCGGTGTTACGGATTGAAATGAGCGTGTGACCGGCCTCAAACCTACTATTTTCCTTGTGTATTCCCTACAGGTAGAACTGCGTGTCGGTCTGTCAGTCGGTCTGTCATCAAGAGCTTGTTAACACGATAACTTAAAAACTGCTGCAAGGATTTTAATGAAACTTGGCGTGTAGCTTCTATGAGAACAAACACAGATCGGTATTGTAAATTGGCCAGGTTTGTCCAAGGAAAATGGACCAGCTGGACTTAGAAAATTTCAGCTCTTGATTGACTTTTGTTAACACGACATCTCAAGAACAACCGCAAGGATTTTCATGAAACTTGGTGTGTAGCTTCTGTGGGCACTAAGAAGGATCGGTATTGTAAATGGGTTACGTTGGCCCAAAGATAATGTATCAAATGGACTTTGAAATTCACCAAATCCTGGAAACTATTCAGCGTCGGAATGAGTTTATTAACATGATATCTCAAGAGCAACTGCGGGAATTTTAATGAAACTTGGTATGTAGCTTCTATGGGCACTAACAAAGATAGGTAGTGTAAATGAGTTAGGTTGGCGTAAGGAAAATCAACCAAAAGGACTTCGAAATTTACCGAATCCTGGGAATTATTCAGCATCGGAACGAGTTTGTTAACACGATATCTCAAGAACAGCTGCATGGATTTTAATGAAACTTGGTGTGTGGCTTCTATGGAAACAAACACAGATTGATATTGTAAATGGGCCAGGTTCGTCCAAGGAAAATGCACCAACTGGACCTGGAAAATTTCAGCTCTTGATTGACTATTGATGGCCGTGTTTAAATGATGGGGAGGAGGTGGGGGGGGGGGCTGTGGGGAATATGTGGGCTATGCACACTGCTCTAGTTTCGAATGTCCCGGCTGGCTGAGGGCTTTGCATCTCTGATGCCTATGTTTTTCTTTTGCATAAATTTTTTGGTTATGTGAATGGTACGGCAGAGTGGGACGACCTACTACCATTGTCCCGAAAGATAGGGCTGGGCATTCCGATCGATTTACAGAATGTTCCTATGGGGTTTGTTGGTAAAAAAAAATCAATAAATGTTAGCATGAAAATTGTGTTCCTGTTCCGTTAAACAACTCGTTGTAATGCTAGGGTCCGAAGTGGCAGACAGAGTTACGATGTGTTTTTCGCAAGGTACGAAGTAGTTAAAAATATAATACTGAGCGTCTTTCGTAAGAGCACGAAATGGCAGGGTGCGAAAAGGCAAAGGTACGTAGTGTCCACTTGCCTTCGTATCTTACAGGTCTTGCGTTTGTGTCACATTCAAGTGTTTTTAATGTAGAAATGTAAAGCAATCCGTAAAAAAATACCATCTTTGTGAATGAACTGTCTTGAAATAGGATGGAAACTTTCGGTTGTATCTGACTGAAAAACATAAAAAAAGTGCACGGACTATCTAGTTCCATTTTTTTTCGTCTCTCGTGAGAGGATTTGATTGACATGACTGCGACGTCAGAGATTAAAATGGCGTTTATTTGTCAGTAAAACTTAACAACTTAACACGGCCTCGCTGTAGTATCACAGTGCTAGGCCTCGCTGTAGTATCACAGTGCTAGGCCTCGCTGTAGTATCACAGTGCTAGGCCTCGCTGTAAGTATCACAGTGCTAGGCTTCGCTGTAGTATCACAGTGCTAGGCCTCGCTGTAGTATCACAGTGCTAGGCCTCGCTGAAGTATCACAGTGCTAGGCCTCGCTGTAAGTATCACAGTGCTAGGCCTCGCTGAAGTATCACAGTGCTAGGCCTCGCTGTAGCATCACAGTGCTAGGCCTCGCTGTAGTATCACAGTGCTAGGCCTGGCTGTAGTATCACAGTGCTAGGCTTCGGTGTAGCATCACAGTGCTAGGCCTCGCTGTAGTATCACAGTGCTAGGCCTCGATGTAGTATCACAGTGCTAGGCCTGGCTGTAAGTATCACAGTGCTAGGCTTCGCTGTAAGTATCACAGTGCTAGGCTTCGCTGTAAGTATCACAGTGCTAGGCCTCGCTGTAGTATCACAGTGCTAGGCCTCGATGTAGTATCACAGTGCTAGGTCTCGCTATAAGTATCACAGTGCTAGGCTTCGCTGTAAGTATCACAGTGCTAGGCTTCGCTGTAGTATCACAGTGCTAGGCCTCGATGTAGTATCACAGTGCTAGGCCTCGCTGTAAGTATCACAGTGCTAGGCTTCGCTGTAGTATCACAGTGCTAGGCTTCGCTGTAGTATCACAGTGCTAGGCCTCGATGTAGTATCACAGTGCTAGGCCTGGCTGTAAGTATCACAGTGCTAGGCCTCGCTGTAAGTATCACAGTGCTAGGCCTCGCTGTAAGTATCACAGTGCTAGGCTTCGCTGTAAGTATCACAGTACTAGGCTTCGCTGTAGTATCACAGTGCTAGGCCTCGATGTAGTATCACAGTGCTAGGCCTGGCTGTAAGTATCACAGTGCTAGGCCTCGCTGTAGTATCACAGTGCTAGGCCTCGCTGTAGTATCACAGTGCTAGGCCTCGCTGAAGTATCACAGTGCTAGGCCTCGCTGTAAGTATCACAGTGCTAGGCCTCACTGTAGCATCACAGTGCTAGGCCTCGCTGTAGTATCACAGTGCTAGGCCTCGCTGAAGTATCACAGTGCTAGGCCTCGCCGTAGTATCACAGTGCTAGGCCTGGTTGTAGCATCACAGTGCTAGCCCTCGCTGTAGTATCACAGTATTTTATTACAGTTCACTGGTCAGCCCAATGTCTTGTACTACGCCCCCACCGTGTTCCAGTCCGTGGGCTTTCACACCGAAACAGCAGCGACCCTGGCAACCATCGGACTTGGTGTTGCTAAGGTATAACAATATATATATATATATATATATATCTATCTATCTCACAGGCAATGCTGAAATTGGGTTAATTCGTGTACTGCTTAAATGCATTGGGTTAATTCGTATATTGCTTGAAATACCCGGCAAATACCAGTATTACCCAAGATATGAGGTTAATTCATGAATTAATGTAAACTTAAGCTTTGCAATTAAGCAGTTTTGATAGGCTTGAACCAAGCACTCTCGGAATGAAATGTTCAAGCTAATTTTAGTTGACATTATTTATTTTTGGAAAAATTAAGTTCTGATTCAAATCACGGAATTTCAAAAGTACTTAATTGTAATTAAAATAGCACGCAGACACTTGTGAAATATTTTTTATTATAATTAATCTTGTACATTAGTACTGAGGTATCTTTGTCAACACTGTCAAATTTGAGGGTGCACTAATTTGATTTTTTTAATACTGTCATCACCGGACTTGTATAAGTGAAGTTCTATTGATTGCTATTCATTTTATTGCAATTTGGAATAAACCGATGCATCCTACAGAAAAATAGGGTAATATTTCAAAAATAGTATACTCTAGAGGCACTATTAAGTATTTTACAGGCTGTGGTGTCGTGATCGCTTCAATAAAATACCTGGGATTATCCTGTAAGAGGATTCCAATGATTACTTTCTTGGCGATCTGTGAAAACTAGGTGGAACAGCGGCCCTTGTACGAAAACTGACATATCAAGATTTTCAAACCTTTTAAGATACATCGAGATCGTTTGCCAAAGCGCATTCCATTCGCTTCCTTAGTGAAGACTTTCGGGCTATTACACTTAAAGCGACGCACAAAAAAAAAGTGGACTAGCGGAATTTTATAAATTTTAATACCAGATTTTAAAACGCCTGGGCATTGATCAGCTCATTGTGTAATTAAATAAGAGTCTTTTTGGCCACGGGGGAAAATGGGCGGAAATCCCTGTAGATTTGAAAGACTGAAACCCCGAGACCTCATTGGTCAGATCACATCCATTAACAGGGTCACGGATGACTACAATGTCTCTGGTCTAACCTATGAGAAACAACACTTGGCCGGAGTGTGTAAAATAGTGAACGATGCCTCTTGAGTAGATCACTGAAGCATGTCAACTGGCAATAGCTTAAATATTCTGTTCATAGATTGCGTCTGGCAAATCTGTGTAATTGTAACAATAAATTTCTGGTGAATTCATGAACATTTTTGGCAATGCACGAATTAGCCGGTACGTTCGAGCTACACACGAATCAACCCCATTCCCACAATTCCTGTAACAAATATGTATTTCCAAAAGAGACGTTTGCTACCATACTTTATTGTATAAAGTATAAATGCTAAAATATTCAATATCCTCTTTTAATAAACTGTTACACTGCTTATCAGCGGCGGTTGCTTAATATCAACCACAAAGCGGTGTTGTTTATAAAACAAATAACAGAAGAGATAACAGGAATATCAGGGAAGATTGGTGGGGGTTAACACAGTCTTCCCCCTCTCCACTGGTTTTACGCCAACGAAAGAACCGATTTATGGCTTATTTTCTTTCTGCAATAACCCTTGGGGCCCCGCTAGCTCTGTTGGAAAAAAAACTGCGAGTCCGAACGGAAAAGTGGCAAAATTGCAATTCCTACAAATTATGCCAATTCCAAACTTTTACTTCAATGCTATAAGCATTTCCAGTCTGCAGTACACATCTATAACAAAGATTTATTGCAAACACACCGTATATAATACTGATAGCCTATGCTTCCATATTTGTGTGTGTTTTATTGGTGTGGGGCATCGGCGTGTGTTTTACTGTAGGTGTTGAGCTGTCTTCTGGCGCTGATGTTATTGGATCACGTGGGGCGCCGTAAGCTCTTCATTTTCGGCGCCATCATCATGACCTTGAGTATATCAGCAGTTGGCTTCGTTGCCCTAGCAACGCCCAAGTTTGTCTTTACCAGTCCGTGCACTGACGTGAATGACACCTTATACGAGAATGTGACGTCACAGAATGGAAAAGTGCTTTCAGTAACAACATTGGTCTCAACAACAACACACACTGTTAAACCCTCTACTGTTAAACCGGCAACAGTAATGCCCCCTGTTATACCCTCTACTTCACCAAAGCACTCTGTTACACCCTCTACGTCTACCACTGTTACACCCACAACTACTGTTGCTCCCACAACTACCATTACTTTTCCTAGTACTATACCGATAGCTGCCTCTACTACACCAACTACTTCTACAGCTGCTACTACTACTACTACTACTACAACTTTCATGACAACAACGGTTACCGCAGATTTAGAGGTAGCCACTACTAGCACTGTTAATCATGTGCCAAAAATCAAAGTGTTATCCACATCCAGTGCAGAATCAGAAAATACTTCTGAAGGTGAAATTGTTGAATCTTTTACTACTTCGTCAGAGAGTACTACTTTAGTTCCATTATCTACTATTAATCCTGTACTTTCGGATATATCAAATAAAACCAATGCACAAAGTACGAAAATGTCTTCAAAGAGTACCCCGCCTCATCAGATCAATAATACTGGTGTTACTGCCACGACGAAGCCCCCAAATGAGGCCCCAAACCTTCCCACAAGTAAAAACGGACACAGCGAAATGGCAAAACATAAGAATGATGGAACTGACGGAGGGGGGCAGCTCACTTCAACCACTAAAAGCCCGGTTGATAAACGGGCCGTACCAGAGAACGACGGAGTGGATGAAAACGGAGCAGACGATAATGGGCTTTTGGAAAAGTCTAAGAGCAAGGACAGTGGTGGTCCTGAAGACGGCGGGGAGAGCACAAACAAAGACGCCAGATTCATCAAGTGGTCTTCAGTCGTTCTCCTCATCTGTTACGTGGTGGGATTTGAGTTGGGCTTTGGTACCGGTTAGTTGTGGTTTCCATGGCTACTTCTTTATTACGGACTTAATTGTTACGTGTCAATTTCCGCTCTGACTTACTTGTTTTAGTATAATTTTCAGTGATGTGAAAGAAGTAGCTTTGATTTACACGTGAACGTTTTAGTAAACGTAAAAATTTAAAGTGAACTGAAGAACTACAAAATTAAAGTGAAATTCAAAAGTCGATTTTTTTTTCAAGTGGAAATAACTGTGCGTATCTTTTATTTCATTTATTTTCTTAGTAGTTACACCTTTTGTTTGTAAGCGCTTGTGTGCTTTGCAGTGTTTGCGGATTTTGTTCATTCATTATTGCTTGGTTTATTTTGCCCAGGTACATGGCTGATCTTAGCGGAGATTTTCCCGTCGGCTGTGCGGGGCAGAGCCATTGCCATAGCGACTGTGTTCAACTGGGGCACCAATCTCCTTGTGTCCCTCACCTTCCTCGATGTCTTAAGTGAGTATGACGTCACAGGCGTTCCTGTCGTGTCACAAGGATATCAGGGAGTTTTCCGCTGCCGTTACAAGTGTGAAGATATGGTTTAAGGAGGTGGAGGGAGATGGAGGTAGAATGATGCTCACTGACTTGTGCAATAAGATTAGCAAGTGACGTTGTCATTTACGGTACCCATTTAACTTTAAGTGATCCACTTACAAGGTTCATACATGTCAGGGAAAACCTTCAAAAATATTTTTGTCAGGGAAAGTCCGAGAAATGTCAGGGAATTTTGTAAAAATGTCATTAAAATGGGTTTGTTTGGTAACTAATTTTTTATATTATCGATAATACATTTTCTGATGTAAGTAAATAAAGAATAGAAGAATCACGGTTGTAGGTTTTTTTACTTACTGATTAATAGCAAATAATAGTATGTCTTAAAATGGGTCATCTGGTGGAAATTTAATTTTGTCATGGAAAATGTCGGTGAATTTTATCATGGAAAAATTTTATGAACCCTGCATTTAAGTTTTTGGCCTCATCAGCGACTAAATTGATTCACGATCGCCGAATGAAGCACATGAACATTTGATTGTGTGACGTCACCAGCCTTAATGTTGCTGTTTCAGAGACGTTCGGTATAGCGGGTACTTTTCTTCCGTACGCTGTCATCTGCGGCCTGTCTGTGCTTTTCCTCTGTATGTTTGTGCCCGAAACCAAAGGCCGGAGTCTCGAGGAAGTGGGTCAGGACTTAAACAACAGGTACCGCAGTGTGCAACTCAAGGTCATTTCTAAATTAGGGTTGAACGAAAAACGGTGGCAGGTTAACAACAGTAGGGTAGGAATTAGGATTTATATTTTCGGGACGGATAACTTGAATCCAGCATCCGAACGCCTCCTCCCACCCACACACACATAAATACCGGTGAACTACCAACCAAAAATCCTCGGTAACCGAAACCGATTTTTCTTTATAAAACTTGTGAAGCCCACTAAATATGAACGACAGGACCATTAAGCATACCTTCTCCCTTTCCACAGCAAGATTCCGGATAATTACGGAAAGTGACTTCCTAATTTCCAGTTTGTTAATAACAGTCAATTTGAAATTTCAGAATATTAACATACAATAAGTGGTGAATTTGTTAACTAAAAAAAACTGATTTGTGCAGTAAGTCTGAGCAAATGCTGGGGATGTAGAAAACTGTCACCTTTTGAATTTGGACTGGGAATCTGATTTCAAATAACTAGTCCTACAAATCAGATTTAAAAAACTGTAGTATAGAACTCCGCGTATCTCTGTTACAATTACCCGAAGCTACTGTTTGTTGAAAAAAAGACTTTCGTATTGAAGTAATGGTTTACATGGTTATCAAATGAAATACGGATATATATTCAATCTTATTGACAATGTATCCTTTACGTCTGAAGATTTCGACCTTGTCTTTTTTTCAGCTCACCTTCTCAGGGCGTACGGAAGTGTTGTCCGCCATGTTGTAAGCGTTCTTCCGGTTCTTATCACCAATTAGCCACACCCAATCAATTTCTTCTTGATGATATACAAGAATTACATGAGTCAGACTGAAGCGTTGTTCCAATTTCGTGTTCATAGGAACAAACGGTTTCTCCTCACATAATAAAAATATCCTAGATTTGTAATGTGTACTACAGTATTGCCAAGTACTGGTTACATCGTGTGCCAAGGCCATGCAGACGGAAAGTGCTTTTGAATGGAGTGTAAACAATACAGCGCACTAGCTTTTAGGTATAATGATAAAACCACACGAGCGGGTGGACTGGTTCGAAGAACCCTTGCGCAGCCTGTAGCACTGGTAGCATGAGCTTGAAAGACGAACCGTGCGCAAGGCTGAGGAAGACTTTGTTTATCAGTCCAGACGTGATTATCGATATTATTATTATCTCGTGATTTCTCGTACAACGCCTTACAGATTAGATGTTTTTTTGGCACGCCTCTGCGATGTTTATGTCGCGAAGTCACGTTGCTATGGCGATATCAAGTACACATTTTCAGTGGTGCAGAGCGTGACGTTTTCGACACTGGAAGAGCGAGGCATATGGCTGTGTGGATCTATTCGTTATATGCGCCACAAACATCCTGTTTCCTTTATACGCTACGGCCGTGAAATAAAAAGCTTGCTTTGGTAGACTCTTGAATCTCTAGTATCAAGGTCTGCGTACGCTTAGACAAAGCATTTGGCGATATCTCTGGTACAAGCCGAGTAATTTATCTATGGTGTTCCGTAGTAGAATCTCAACTGCACCGAAAGGTCAACATTGCTCTGGCATCATTAAGCTTCTTCTCAAGATGGTTAGCATTTAACGAGGTTCAAGATCTATAATTTACTCGGTATTGTGGTTGAGCTGTTTTGACAGTTTGAATGAGTGATACTTTTAGCCTAGAGGTTTTGCTTTTTATCGTAGTATGCCCGCCATAGCTTTTGCTTGTTATCTGAGCTTCTGTAGGAAAATTATAGGTAAATGTTAGTGGTATTTTAGTTACTAGAGAGAGGGGGGAGGGGAGGGAAGGCGAGAGAGAGAGAGAGAGAGAGAGAGAGAGAGAGAGAGAGAGAGAGAGAGAGAGAGAGAGAGAGAGAGAGCGCATGATATCGGAGGCGGATTTGGGATCTGTTCGAGTCTTTCTATTCATTCCAGCTCGTTTGTGGTGTGTTACAAGGGAACCAGGATAGTCAGGAATTTGGGAATATTTTAATTTGGTTTCATAAGATAAGTATGGTAAGTGATGGCATTTTCAGTACGAAACAATTCCCGTTTTAAAGTGGTGATTTAATTAATGAATAATTCCTTGAAATTTTACTTTGCATTTTAAAATTTACAAAACGCCCGATATCTCGCCATAAAGTTGCAGTAGAATTTTATTAAATTGTGAAATTAAATTCGAATTTTGCAGTATTACAAAAATTTTCCCAAGAATTGCTGTTATCCCCGATGATCCAGATTTCCTTGTAATATTCATATTTCAGATGTTTTCTAAATAATTTTGCTTCTGTGGTCTTTAAAGGCTCGATGATGCTTCTATATTGTTGCTCCTGTCTTTTCCTAGCAAGGGCAG
The DNA here is from genome assembly GCA_949752745.1 of Protula sp. h YS-2021. Taxonomy (NCBI): domain Eukaryota; kingdom Metazoa; phylum Annelida; class Polychaeta; order Sabellida; family Serpulidae; genus Protula; species Protula sp. h YS-2021. The sequence goes on from OX457026.1 coordinate 88,971,669, forward strand.
TTTGTTAAATTTTGATTTACTTCCTGGCTAAGAGCTGATTGATGACGATATAGGTGTGGTGTTTGTTTCATATTTAGTGGTTTAAGATTTTAGTTTATTGTTCAATCTGTTATGTAGTGGGTCTGAAGAAAAAAATGTTTAGGTAAGTGACATTGTGGTTTTATATAAGCTGTTTACATATTTACATGTGGTTGGCACATTTTGTGATGTCAATTTGATGAATATTGAATTTTAATTTTCACGTTATGTTCCGAGAAATTGTTATGTATTTATGCGAAGCATCTGTATTGTATCTAAGAATGGCCTGTGAAATATGTGTTGGTCAAACATTTTACAGACTGTCCTAAGTGCACCAACATATTGGGGGGGGGGGTGAGGGGGAGGGGAGGAACATCTCTTTTCTTATCATGATTTTGTGGCTACTCGTGGGTAATTAGTAATGTGTACCATGACCAATATATGAATTTGTGCCTACCCGTGAATAGCTCACAAGTATGCGTCGTGACCAATATGTTCATTTATGGCTACCAGGGGTAGCTCACGACTGGGTACTGTCACCCGGGTATTCATTTGAAATTGCCATTCTATGGAATGGCCGTCTTGTATTTGAGTAATCTCTTGTTGTCTTATCTAAGTTGTGTTGAGTCATACGATCAGTCCGTAATTGTGTCAGCAAGGGTGGTGTTTCGCGTAATACCATGTAATTCTTCTGTGCAGATCTGGGATGTTATCACATCCAGTGATGTCCTACTCTAAATGGTTTCGGGAGAATTCGGTTGGCGTGTTATGCTGTATTGTTGTATGTTTCCTTGATCCGGGATGGGGGTCGGGCGTTGGGGGGGGGCGTATTTCTCGTATTGTTCATTGCAGGACATCATGTGTGACATCTAGTTTCTTCACTTTTAAAACTGGCTAGTTTACATTTAGACAAAATTTACTTTTTTCGTTTAATATTTCCACTATACACTCGTTTGACTTGTGTGTTTGTATTATGTCGATTTCTCCTACTTTCAGCCGTACTGTGATGGTTTCAGCAGATATAATCTATTTTTCCACTTACTAGAAAAAAGGACACACACCATTAAATAATGGTGTGTGAAAAAAAATATTTAAACATACAGTACGAATGTTTGCACTTTAAGCCGTAAAGGGAATTAAAGCAATAAAAACTGTTAAGCGGTGCATAATGTTGATTTACTGTTAAAAAAATAAAGATTAAGTCATTGATTGCATCTTATTTACACAATTATTTCCTGTTCCATTTACAGGCATTGAAAATGTTTTTAAATTATTTTCTATTTTCAGTCCAGTCCAGTACTTGGCTGATCTCAGTTTTTGTCCATTTGCGGTATGTGTGTAGGTGTCCACACCCCCCCCTACCTCTTGCCCATCTCTCTACATGTAGGTGCAACGGGTATACCGTTTTTTTGTTAAAATGGTAAGGTTATGTTATGGGTAGAGATGACACGAACATTATTGTCCACACAAAAACAAATTCTTTGCTTTTAACTTTTCACAATAACAAACTAGATTGGCCAGTGCACTTTCATATCAAGGTCATAGAACTATCTAGATTGGTGAGGGCACCTGGACATAGCTTACCACAGTATATAGATGGCTTACTTAAACGGTTTGTGTAAGTTGCAGGTCACACAAACACCAAACAGAATGGCTAGGGTTTATGTTTTCTTTTTGAGTCGCATGTTTTCAGTCTAGAATAACCAGTGTATTTTCGCGACAACACCATTTGAAGCTTCCCGTGTGTGACGTTGCACCACAGAATAAGGCTCCACACCAAATACAGATAACGCCTTCCTGCTTTTCGTATATTTACTTACCACAGACCAATAAATACAAACCAGAATGATTAAATTCCCTCATTAGCATTCGCTACACTTATTGCAACTGGTGTGTTTCTTTTATCTTTAAGTGCAAATCAGTAGAGTGATGCTACGCCACATCAAAGTCATACCGAAAAATGGAATGGTTTGTTCGACTTATAATCAATGAAGATATTAAATAAGTCTTTTCGAGTTAATGTTCTCAAATTAACAACAAGTCTACTTTCATATTTTGACAATTATAAACATGGTTATCACAAACGAGACCAGTATACTTATATCAAGGTCACAATAAAGAACTAGAAAGGGTAGGATACAGTGTCATCAATAGGTGCACAAACTACTTTTTTTCTAATTTAGTTTAAATGTAGTTAAATTAAAATGCGTACGTATTAAAGGACAACATTAACAGCATCTAGACTGGCTAGGGCACCGTAACATAAAACAAGTATACTAAGTACATGTTATGCTTCCTACTGAGTTTTGATTTCAATTACTAAAATGTCCAGCATAACTTTACACCACAGTGATGATGAAAATCAAGAATTGCTTGCTAGAGCAACTCTGCATTAATGAGCCTACCGAATACGCTTTGTTTTAGAGGTACACGATCAAACTAGGATAGCCAGTACTTTAGAATTATTGTCTCGACAACAATCAGTGGTGAATACGCTTTCGCCTTGTACTTTTCTTAGCAATTTGCCATTGTAAATTAAAATAGTACATTCTCTTTAAAATATTCGCATTTTACGTATTTGAAAGCTCATACATAGAGTACAATTGCCAGTCTCACGGCACATATTTTTAATCAATTTTTTGTGTTTTTGAATTTAAAAAAGTCCAAGTACAATTTATTTTAAAATCCGTACATGCCATCTAAAATGATTGATGCACATTTTTTGTTTTTATTAATTGTTTATTTTTCTCACAAATAAATTACTAACATTTTACAAGAGCATAATACACGGAATATTTCACAATAACGTCACGACATTTATTCAATCCACATTCTTTCGAATTGCCTATATCACAGACCCTCGTTACCAAAGGTTACAACCAGGAACAAATATTGCTATCAATACCCCCTAAAACATACACACGCACACGCACCCTTACACACAAATGCCGTTATTCATCTTGGTAATACGTTATTAATCATAAAATGTTATAAATTGTGAGCAACGTTATGAAATAAATAATTTTCACTTTGATGAACTAACTCTGGAAATTGATTATATTTATCTGAAAAATTTTTACAAGATAGTGTTTTCTTATCAATTATAATCCGTTTATAAATTGAAGGTAGAATAACCGTTAAACATAGGTTTTTCTTATAGATTCTCACATGGCAGACATACTGTTTAATGATGAGCGTAATCCTGTTTACTGCTGTATTTACTGTACAAAATAGAAATTCTTCCTTGCTGAGTGTACTGAATATCTCAGCTGAAGGATCAATTAACTTAAACAACTGTGCAAGCCAGGTCACCGTATTTATACACTCAAAGAAAACTTGATATAATGTATCCAACTTATCCACATTGTGAAATTCGCATATAGCACTTTCCCTAATTTTCCATTTTACAAGATTTTCCCCTGTAGTAACAATTAGCTTTAGAAATGTCAATTTTATTTCCACTCCTCACGCATAGAACGTTACTTTTAAAATTGTTTATAGGTCGCGATAAATGCTCCCTATCCAACATTAATCTGTCTTTTTTTACTGCTTGTTTTATCGCTGATAGAACTCCTAAGTATCTTAGAAGGTTTGGTTTAATGTGATAAATCTCAACAAACTCTGAGTACGATAACCATGAACCATCATTTGTAAGTAGATCCTGAATATAAATTACACCCTTACCAACCCATTCTTTGAGAAATATGCTTTTTCCTTCTACTGTAATTTCTTTGTTGTTCCATATGACGTACTCAGTATTTTTATTCCACAACTTTTGGCGGCTTGTAGCTCCATATAAAACTATTCATGTCCTTTTGAATAGTTTGCTGAACATTATGCCCTGCATGAGTTATCGATAGGGGGGTAAATAAGATCTGCAATGCCGAAAGTTTTTGAAACAGTGATTTTACCAACCATGCTGAGATCTCTTACGGACCAGACTTTAAAAAGCCGATTCATTTTTTCCAACTTTTCCACAAAGTGGTGTGAGAACTTTTGTTTTTCATCCCGCCAAATATGTATTCCAAGCATATTAAATGATCCAATGATATTAGTTGACAAATTTATCACATTTATACTTTTATTTCTCCACGGACCGAAGAAGATTAAAACAGATTTATCCGTATTTAATTCAAGACCTGACATTTCCGAAAACCCTCTAAGTGTCTCAATCAATGCGTATATAGAGGGTATATCCTTCCGCAAACATGTACAGTCATCTGCAAACTGCTTGATTTTGTTGGTATAAGAACCAATTGTAATATCTTTTATATCTTCATTATTTCTGATTTTATCCCCCATTACATCAGCGCATAATATAAACGGTAAACATGATAGGCCACAACCCTGTCTTACTCCTCTTTTCAGCTGAAACCACTTTGAAGAGAAGCCATCATTAATGACACAGCTGTAAATCTCAGTATAGCAACATTTCACCGAAGCAATAAAATTTGGACCAAAGTTAAACTTTTCTAAAACCGTAAACATAAAGGGCCACTCGATTGAATCGAATGCCTTTTCAAAGTCCAGTTGAACTAATACACCAGTCTCGTCTAGACGGTCACAGTGCTCTATTAAATCCTCTATAAAAGATCTTTTGTGCAAAATAGTTTGATAACAGAGGGTGATGTCTCCTTCAAACCTTGAATAGTTATCCCATGTGTTAATAGAGCGGATCTATTCATTCTGAGGGGTGGGGGAAATTAAAATTTCCTTGACATTTCGAATGATTTTTATTCAGCTAAAACAAAAATAGGAAATTAAGGAAGGCGTATGATGTCATTACATAACAATATTGCGCAGTATATTTTAGTCACTGAACCTACCTTTTCCCTCATTTAGCAAATTATTTTGTTAGATAAACATAATTAATCATGTATAATTTCCTAATACGCCAGGGATTTCAATGTTTTCTATGGGATTCTGAAAGAAAAAATATAAGCAAGGTAATCGCTCAATGCTGTGTGATTTTCACAAATGTCTTGGTGCCCCACTGAACCCCACTGAGATGTGTTACTCAATGAATTCCTGGGTCAATGGTGAACGCAGTTGTAATATATTATGCAGGTCATTACCTCCTATATATGACTTATGGAAAAGGTAAACTCCTTACGAGTACGTCTATCCTAAGAAATATGACTCAGTTGATCCATGGAAGGAAATGGCAAAAATGTTTTTGAAACAAACCTTCCTAATACTGCCCTAAAACTACAGCGCATCCATTCCTTCTACTTCCTCTTAGAAATTTGAACAGTTGAACAGTTTGATTAAAGATTTGATTACAGATCTGGGCAGGATTCGTGAAGTGGCCGAGGCTATTATTAAAAATAATTAACAGTGTTGTGCACAATTATATTACCAATTTTCTGAACATTTTGCCGGTCATTTCTGTGACTAATTTTGCGTATTATTTGTTTTTTTTTTTATTAATGAATCATCATTATGTTTGGATAAAAAGATAAAGAATTATCCTCTTATGTGTGTAAAAGAACAAATCAGGACTGGAGAACTACTGGGGATCGTCGGGAAAATATTTGTTTTTGTTTACAAAAGAAAAATTAAAATCAAAGATATTTATCATGATGCTAATTCTGTTCTGAGTGAAAGATTGCCTTGAGTATTTCCTCCTCAAATTTTGTCGCGGTAAATGTTCCGCAGTATGATTTTTCACTACTTGAATATTTGAGTACACTGTATGTACTTTGTGCATGCTTGAATGGACCATATACGTGTGTAATGTTGTATTGTTCACTGCTGTTTTTTTTCTGCATCTACATGAGACCAATTTCTGTATTTATTTTAAGCGTGAAATGTACATTAGGACACTCACCAAAAGACCTAAACTAAATTATTGCTGGATTGTATTAAAAGTTATCAATTATGCCTTTATATAATAAAACTTCATATCATTGGGGCCACCGTATTTTTTTACTCTTTGTAACTGGAAGGGTAGAATCTAAGCTTGTCAGAGTGACAAATAGAGAGAGAGACATAAACGAGAGGGGAGAAAGTAAGGGATCCTGTTTATCGCATGATAATAAATGCATTAGAAAGAATTGCTTGGTATTTAATAGATAAACCAGTTTGTATGTTCAACTTAGAAAATACATTCTTCCCGTAAAATGACAATTACTAATATTTTAGCTTGATCTTGAAGATGTGAATCTTTTCGACAACTCGCTAAATAATTTCTAGAAAAACGATGGAAATGGCTGAATTCTAATGCCGTTTAAAACTTATTATCCTTACCAAGCAATTATATTTCCTTTTATTGAATATTATATGTACATTTTGGTTGCAATCTAAGTTTAATAAAATCCCATCAGATTTTTTTCTGAAATGGAACGCACTGCGAGATTTCATAAAAATAATCTTGTCAGACTGTGCAAAGTAGAAAAACGGGGTCTATGTCATGTGATTCACTTGTTGTCCGTAAAAACTGTGAACTTTGATTTCGAACAAGAAAAACAGTATATATCTTTCATTAATAAGTCATTTCATTTTACTGAAAGTATTCTGTGCAAAGACTTGATTGTTTGTATTGCCCCTGAAAGAATAGTACGCTCAGGAAACTTCGTTTATTACACAAAATCCATTTATCACCCATGCACGGTAAAAAATAGTTAGCTCGAGGTCAGTTCTTCATTATTTATACTTGGTATATTTTTTTATCAGAACGCTCCGTCGAACCTCAGTAGCGGATCGCTTCTTGGAGTTAAAAATAGTAGCTGCGAGTCAGCTGTTCCTGAGTTACCAGTAACCTACGGTAGGTCAAATCCGCCTGTACCAGCACCGTCGCCACCACCCGAAAGCAACAATTATCCTGGAAATGATATTTTTTCGAACTTACCGACAGCTGTCATTATTGTCGTTTCGAATGATGAGCAAGTCGCGTGGAAGCAGTAAATGTGTTTTTGCATTGGAAGGAAGAAACTGACAGAAATGAGTACTTTAGCAATACGATTATCGCTCATTAGTATGACATCTTACATACATAACCTGTACCACGAAAAATGTATCGTTTTGCAACATACGAGTATTTTTAAGAAATTTTCCGCTTCAGCAGTCCTTTTGTTTTCTTTTTTGAAGGTCCGCCCACACAGTTAGGGTAACCAACGAGGTTTGTGTAGAGCATGTTGAGTACGAGTCGTAAGGAAAGGAAAGAAACAACAAGTGACTTTGATATATGCAGATGTAATGTTGAAAACAGTGACACTAGCGCAAAACATTCAGTATTGAGTAGGGTTGGGTATCGAGGCGCAGTCTGTATCGCGATACGTATCGCGATATTGGCTGTGTATCGCGATACATATCGCGATATTTTGAATTCTTTAAAAGTGAAAAAAATGCAGCTATTTTATGGCTTTATTTCCAGGAATTATAACACTTACCTACGGCATTGATCAGTTATAGATAATGGCGTTATAACAAATACAAAAAGTACGTTGGCAACGGTGGTTTTGGATGCCATCAGTGACATTAATCCCATTGCACAAACAGCATATATAACTAAATTTTAAGAATGTCTGTTTGATTGAGTGCCTAAACTTAAATGTCTTATTGGTATATTTTTAACTCGAAACATCAACGGTTCTGTATTTAAAACTGAAACAACAACACAGCGTGTACTCTGACATTGAATCGCAAAATGTCACATGTTCTTTTTATCAAGTTGCCATTCAATTATCCAGTGAGTTCATATCCAATATAGCAAAAACTTGTCCATGTTCTATCACACTATAATTGGCCGACTTGAGTCAGAAATTTACATGAAAAAATATCGTGAAAATATATCTGAAACGCAAAAGCAGCCGAATATAGTGTGTAAAACGATGAACAGCAGCATTGGAGATATCACTCGTTAGCACATCACCAAAAAAATAAAAGTGAATTAAGCATTCAGCGGAAAATATCGAAAAATATCGATATTTCAGAATTCGTATCGCGATACATATCGTGAGAAAACATATCGCGATATCAGGGTTGAGACTTCGTAAAATTTTTTGGTCGCCCTGCGGGCGACCAACTTTAAAAAGTTAGTCGCCCGGCACAAAAGTTAGTCGCCCGGCGCAATCTTTGCAAAATTTGTCCAGCCCGCCTCACATGAAAGAACAATAACAAAATGGTGTTGAAAATAATTAACAGTATTTACCTGAAAAAAACTCAGAAAAAAAGTTAGTCGCCACTCGGGCGACCAACTTGAAAAAGTTGGTCGCCCGAGCCAAAAGTTGGTCGCCACGGGCGACCGGGCGACCGCGAAATCTCAACCCTGCGATATATCGCTGTATCGATAAATATCGCCACCCCTAGTATTGAGGGGCAAAACGATGTGTTCCTCCGTGAAATCGGTATTACCTGTGTATCTCATGAGAGGAACCGGAACACTTCTTGTCTTCTTTTTTTCTTGTTTATTACCCAGCAAACATAATTCAGTTATTTTGCCATTCCACAACACAGACGGTGTAGTCAAGGTTGTTTTTCACTGCAGTTCTCTTTTGTCATGCCGCATTGGTTGCACGAGAATGTCATGGGCAACCTTGAAGTTGTTTTCACATTGTCCTTTACCTTCTACAAAACAGAGTTTCGAATGAAAAAAAGATACATAGCTGCTATGAGTATAAGCTATTAGTAAAAATATATATATGTCAGATTTCTGCTCATACGTCATCCATATAAGTGACAGCAGTCATTGTCCAAGTAGAGTTGATATGCCTTAGAGTTTTCAATTAAAATGTTTATTTTCGGGATGGTAGAATAAAGTTTCGAGGTACAGCTATGGATGAAAATATTGCCCGAAAAATATATTGCCCTGGCATTTTCATGATTTACGACATTTTGCTCCATGCATATCAGACAACATGTCTAAAATCCTGTATTTGCTATATAGATAGAGCAAACACTATGTTATGAACCGTGTCAGGTGTAATAGACAAGTATATATTTGTTATAACATAGTTTATATTATTCATTGTTAAAAACGAGAGATTACTTCTGTTTCATTGTAATAAATGATACATAAAGAAATGGATAATCAGCTGATTGATTGTTCCGGACTGGTTGCGGGTACTCATGTAACGGATGTAAGCATTTATGTTCTCCAAATCACCACATCAGCATGAGGAAAACATCAAAAGTCTCCGTTAAAATTCCTGAAATCAGTGTAAACAAGGAAAAATAAGCCAGTTTTTAGGCCCTAACCCTTCGGATTGGGGCCTATAGGTTGGGGTGTCCGTCTGTCCGTCCTTCTGTCCGTCATCGCTTTTTTGTACACGCCATATCTCCGGTTCTATTAGTCGTAAAACATTGAGAATACACTCAGTTGAAAGGTATTGACCTGTAGATGTGCCTTTTGGTACTTTTGGTCAGATTTGGTCATCCGGAAGTGGTCAAGTTGACCAAAATTGGCGATAATTGGCGTTTTAGGTAAATAAACTTGTTCAGGCTGTATCTTCGGTTCTGTTAGTCGTAGAACATTGAGAATACACTCGATTGATGTGCTAATCGACTGTAGATGTGCCTTTTGGTACTTTTGGTCAGATTCGGTCATCCGGAAGTGGTCAAATTGACCATAATTTGGGTTTAGGGAAATAAGTTTGTACACGCTATATGTTCGGTTCTATTAGTCTTAGAACATTGGGAATAGGCTCAAATGAAAGGTCTCGACCTGTAGATGTGCCTTTTGGTACTTTTCGTCAGATCTACTCATCCGGAACTGGTCAAAAATTGACTTTATACTCCTTTCAATTTGGGGGCGGTTGGGGCCTGCTCGTGTTTCACATACTTACTTGTTTTATTAGTAGTAAGCAGGGCTGGTAAAAATTTCGAAATTTTAAAAAATTTCATGAAATTTGAAATTTTTGAAATATTTCAGAAATATTGAAAGTTTTGAAATCTATCAAAGCATATTACAAAGAACACATATTTCCAGGCTATGCGTAATATCTGTTTGTTTAATTTAACAAATACCACCGTCAAAAAATGCATAGACAGATAAAATGACAGAATCGCATACCGGTTAAACGCATAAATCGGTTAATTGCATAAAATTATGTATTTTTAACCGGATAATTGCATACCGCTTTATCGTAAAACCGGATAAAGTCAAAGCTTTTTCTCATTTAAATGGGAAACACTGCTTAATTGCAGAATTAAGGGTGACTATTCAAACAGTGCTAAACTTGAAGCAAACTGGGGAGTGAGTTGCTCTTGTTTGTTTAGCTAACATATTGTCTGCTATATTTTGACCTACTGTGTACATATCCGACCTCTTTCCCCTGTGCCGTTAGCAGTGAGCACCCTTTCAGCAGTTACTATAAACTCTCCTGCCTCTCTTCCCACCCCTTAGAAACACCCGCTCAGATACCCGGAGTAGATGTGTCAACTCCGGGTATTGCTAGCTTTGTTACTCAAAAGTCATAGACTACGCAGGATTTCTGTGCCTGCATTGTTTACTGGTAGAGTTACGCCAACGCAGTGTGTTAACTGACAACTTAAGATGAATGTCCGTGGATGGGTATCCGTCAGTATTTAGTATTCTTGATGCTCAACTTATTTCTTATTTAAAAATTTCAAAAATGTGAAATTTTTGAAATTTTTACAGTGAAGTATTTCATGAAATATTTCAAGAAATATTTCATTCGAAATATTTCATACCAGCCCTGGTAGTCAGATGTTGTTATCAAAGGAATTAAAGCATTTTTCTATCCAAAAATGTCAAATATAAAGTACTGCTCCAAGCTAGGCAGTCCGAAGTTTCGGCACAGTTGCAGTTAGACTATGCATTGTCAAATTCACCTTTCCGTTTACCGCAGTTACTATTTTCTCTTTTCATTATTGCATAAATTGTAGGAGCTTGTAAGTACTTAAAAGGCAAGGGCTATGTTCTTTTACATGTTGCTTGGTGAAGTTGTGCTGCGGCACACAAAAAAACTTAGACAATGAAGTTGCGCTGCGGCACACAAAAAAACGTAGGTAATGAAAACCATAAATTGTCGCCCAATCTACCTCTCTCACCTCGTATATATGTGTCAGAGCTAGCTCCCAAGTGAGTTCTTCATTATTTATACGTGGTATAAAATTTTCCGCCGAACGGCAGTAGCGGATCGCTTCTTAGAGCTATGTCATGGCTACAAAGCCTTCCATTGTTCCGCTATAAAGGGTCGACTTCACGTGTTCTGAGGCAAACCAGTACATATCACGCGTTTTCAAACATTTACTGAAAATTAATGAACAGTAAGCCTAAATGTCAAATTTCTCTTGCACCAAAGAGCAATCGTGTTTTGAACAGTCCGTATGCTGTTTTAAAGAATTAAAAATTTTAACAAATAGTTTGAAGTTTCAATTTCTTTTATGTTCCGAGTGTGAGCTGGTTTTGCTATATTTCTTCTATATTTTTCTATCATTTCTTTAATATTTTTACCCGATTTAGTCGCAGTCGAAATTTGAAAGTCTTGCGCAGTTTTATTCGTAACACCCAGTGTGATTTGGCTCATCTACCATTTTTGCTAAACTTCGAAATTTTTAATGGGCTGCATATCTTTCATTTCTTAGTTAAATGCAGAGAAGTTAGTTTCCGCAGTCACCTGTCAAATATGATGTGTCCGAAGTCGGGGACCCAAAAGTTAATAAAGGACTAATAGATTGTCTGTGAAATAAATGCTCAAATAATTGATACATGCAGACTTAGGCATAAATATATCCCGCAGACCAAAAATAGTGAACTTCTAATTTTTCCATGCTTTTTGAAATATCAGTGCAAAAGATTTTGGTGGATAATTACAGAATTTACTGTCGCTTTTTCACGCAGTAAGCCGCCCTGCATGTAAACAACTGCTCCCTGTATGTAAATAAATGTTAATTTTTGGTTATTTCCGTGTTCTGGTCTTTTTTTAAGAAACCGTAACACCGAAGTTGTATATCATTTCCGCTTCTTGGAACTATAAAAGTAGTAAACCCGAAATAAGCCAATTCATATTTTCTTACCTTTCTATTTGAGGTATCTAATGTCTTAGCGATACATTATATAGAAATGAATGGGGACAAATCAAAATTACAATTTTCTTTCAAATTTAAAAAGCCATCATCTGAACTTTTAAAGAGTTTCGTGTATTAGTTTTCCCCTTTCATAGCCCATTAGCGAATATTTCTTAAATCTTTTAAAATAATTTCTTTATACAGTTGTCCCAACCTAATTCGGACCCAAGAACGAGAAGTTTAACCAAGTTTTTACACATCTTAAAACTGTATATCCTCAGAGCCATACACGTGTGACGTGAGAAAGTGTATGTCGTAATTAGGGGTGTTACGTTTCGCACCGTAAACGAAAACCGATCACAGTTTTTCGGTTTGGTTAAAAAACCGAAAGAGAAAAACCGCGGTATTTTCGTTTTTTTTGTACTAGAGTTTTTTTCAATGATAGTGGACACCTGTGAAATAAGTACTCGTCTATAAAACCTCAGTATATTGACATGTTGCTCTTTTTAAACAAAAATATATACATTTTAATATGAACTATTCCTTTAGCGGCAGTAACCTGATGTCTTCGGGTTTAATTCAAGATTTAAAGCTTCTTACAACATGTATGAAGGCGTTTTGTTTTTGGCGTTATATTTAAGAATTAAGAAACTCTTGTAAATGTTCTTAAGTAAGAACAAAACTGTAATGATTGTTGTAAGATATACTTTAACTTAATTCTAAGTTTAGTGATGTGAAATATTGATTGCTATTTGTATATTGCTTAATTTTATTTTCTGTAACTTTCTAAATGTTTTTAAATATTTTAAACGGGTGCAGGTATTCACACACAAAATACTTCTTACACATCTGCAAATGGTGGGTAGCATTTTAGCATTGACACAACAGCTGTATTCAACTCCATGTTTCCGTGTTTGAGATACAAAGTTCACAAAACCATGTATCTCAAATGTCGACAGACGGACGGCCAGGGCTGGTATGATTTAAATCACTTGATTTAAATCACGATTTAAATCATGCCTTAAATGAAGGTGTCAAAAATAAAAAAAAAATTAAAAAATCACTTTTTAAATTTTTATTATCTACTATTAGTTTTGTGTATATTATTGTTATATCTGTTGGCTTGAATAGTTTATGGTGCCACGCAGTGCTAAGTTGATATCGCGGTTTTAGTCCCCTACTTAAAAAGAGTACTTCAAACAGTTTGTGCATGCAGGAAAGTTAACCTGTGGTCAAAGGGTAATAATAGTCCAAAGAGAAACTTTTGATAGTGATTTTGAGTCGGATGTTGAGAATGCACTTTAATGTATTGTTTCTGTTTCCATGACATTGAAGTTTAACATATGCGTAATTATGTAAACAGTAGTCGTAATATAAAGGTATATTTTCTGAATTTATAGGGATGTTACGAACGGCAAAACATTAAGGGAATTTGTAAGGGTTGTAAAGTTGAAATATAAGGAATTACCAAACGTCTAGAAAAACATACTGAAACATACAGAGATCTGAACAAAGAAAGTGCCGTTCAGCCTCCAGTTAAAAGAAAATTTGAAGAGGATAATACTTCAAAAACAGGCTGGAAAACTCGCATTTTGCTATCGGTCTTTGAATGAGGTCCCTGATTCAGGGATAGAAACATTGTAAAAACATTGTCAAGAACGCTAACACATGGATAACATGTTTGTGACTGTAGTTTGTTCGATATGAACCCTGGTTATGAGTTAAAATTTAGTAATTAATAACAGTAATGTTACATATTTTTCTTGGTAAAATTCAGCAGTATCTTAGTAACAGATACGACGTTTTGGTTCTTAACAGGTTTTGTAAACATAACTCATGTAATCCAATAAATAAGGGTCATATGTATGGTTGTTTAATTTTTCTAGCTGCCTTGGTGATTTAAATAAAAAAGTAAAACAAAAAATCAGATTTAAATAAAAAAAAAAATCATGACAAGTCAGCCCTGACAAACCCATCTAATATAGTCCTCGGCGTCGCGCTACGCTGAGGCAGGGGACTGATAAAATCATTATTAGGTCTTTGGGGAGAACTGTTTCAGGTTCTTCGTCACTGAATAAATATTAATGGAGTGATGCCTTATTTAAAAAAGTAGTTTCTGATTTATTAATTTGAGCGTTATAAATGTTATAAACTGGTGTTTTTTTCAAATTAGTTATAGGCAATATTGGCTGTTATGTGGTAAATATTTTGCTACATAATAACAGTTTTATTCATTGCAACTAAGAGTTGAAAAGTAATGCATAAAATGGCACATTATACAAGGTAACGAAGGAACATGTACAAGTGTCAGTAAAAATAGATGACTAGATAATAGTATGTTCGAAGACCATTTACATTAGGCTCTTGCACTAAAATTATTACTTGAAATTGAGAATATTATACGGAACAAATGATTTCTTATATCTTTCGGCTTTTAGGTAAGAGGGTCGAATTTGGTTGTTTTTGAGAATATTATGTTCATTACATTAGTCTTTGATCGGTTAATGTTCATACCGCTGTTTTCCGTCCATTTCACGGCGTCGTTTAGTGCGTTTTGTAACTGGGATTCTTGCGCTCTTCGGATAATTTCAGATAGGGTTGTATCATCGACTTTTTTTATCTACGATAGGGTCAAGATCACTAAGATCATTATCTCAAAAGCCTCCATGCCCAGCAGCGCACTTGAGGAACCGCGCCGTTTATATCTTGGACGTCGCTTACGGTGTTGCCGATTTTAACTCTTTGCTGTGAGGAAAGCCGCTATCCATCGAGTACTGCAAGGGTGTGGTTCGAAGGAATCGATCTTATCGATAAATATGTTATGATTTATCATATCGAAGGCTTTGATAATCCAGAAAGATGACTCTGATGCTTGTATTCGGCTTTTCTAGTGCTTTGAGCCAACTGTCCATCAACAAAACCAAAAGGTGGGTAGTTGACACGCCTTTTTGATTGCCGTATTGGTTGACGCCCCTCTTTCCGGATGTTGCTTTTCGCAGGTAGGAGATGATGAATCTTTCCAGTTCCTTTGCTGTCAGAGATGTCGGCGAAATAGGTCTTAAATCTTTAAACAGCCTATCATTTAAAATAAGAATTCTGAAGCAAATAAGAAACCAGATATTTTTTGGTAGGCTTTTCCGGAATAGACTACCGATAATTCGAATGTCACAGAAATCAATAATGCTTCACCTTTCTCACACCAAAGGGTGAAAATAAGTTGATAATGTAAATTAAATCTTTTGGTAAAAGGAGAATATTGAAAAAATGAATTTGCATTGGCTGTGTATTGAAATGTCGGTAGTGCATATTGAATAACCAATTGAAATTTCAAAGTTTTAAAAATTTATTTGTATCTCTATTTTTTTCATATTTTTCTATTTTTAAGGAAAGAAAATAAGTTGTTTATATAATCTGCAACATAAAATGGTGAGATAATGAAAAAGTGTCGATTTTTGTGACATTCGATTTATCGGTAGTCTATTCCGGAATAGCCTACCAGAAAATATCTGGTTTCTTATTTGCTTCAGAATTCTTACTTTAAATAATACGGTGTTTTTAGTTATATCTCGCGCCGGTGTTTTCTTTGGGATCCGGGTAACATAAGTAGATTTCCACTGCATAGGAACGTATTCATCCCTAGTAGAAGAGTTGAACGATTTACAAATAGATGGAGCAAGCAATGGGGCTAGGTCTCTTAGCATTCACAGGTAGATGCTGTCGGGACCTGGAGCTTTGCGAAGCTTTGTTGGGCTATAGAGTCGTCTACGTCTTATACACTTATGAAGAATTCATCTGGAATTTTACAATCAATACCCGAGTAGCGATTTTACGTACTCTACATACATATTCTACATACAAATATTATACCATTTCGGCAAAATTTTAACAGTTCTTGCAAAATCGTGCCGAAAAAAACCGAACCGAATAGTTGAGGTGTATCGAACCGTCACACTCCTTATGTCTGTGATAGAGCAGTAATTATTGTTGAAATAGGACGCTATTACTCAAGTATACCTTTGCGTTTATACCCGCAACAAGAAGTCACGTTAAGCCACAAAAAGTTGCCTCCTGTTACCATAGTACAGTTTTTAGTAATATATCGTGCAATGTTCGTTATTATTTTTTGACATAATTTTTGTTTTGACCCAATGCCCTTATTTGGTGCGCTCCTGAGAGTAATCCTGCGTGAGTAACTGGTTTGAAGCCGGTACGTGTTTGACTACTGCGCTCTACTGATACACACACATAATGTCACACAGCAGTAAGCGGACACTAGGACGAGACACTACCGCAGCACCTCAGTGTCCGTCACGGGTTCAATTTTCTCCGCATTGTCACACAAGTGTAACGAATGGAGCCTTAGAATATTATGATACTGTTACTTGTGAGAACATTCGAGTGCTGTCTGCTCAAGTGTAAAATTGTAAGATGAATTTGTCCTGTTCGTTTTTTGCACTTTCTGCTTTCCTGTAGCAATTTGCTTTCGGTTTTAAAAACCCAGCGGGTCGGTAAATTTTTGTGTTTTTACTTGGAGCTGGCCGGGTAAACTTTTCAATTGCACTAA
Source organism: Protula sp. h YS-2021 (assembly GCA_949752745.1). Taxonomy (NCBI): domain Eukaryota; kingdom Metazoa; phylum Annelida; class Polychaeta; order Sabellida; family Serpulidae; genus Protula; species Protula sp. h YS-2021. Next base: position 88,988,224 of record OX457026.1, read on the forward strand.
TAGTAACATATTATGTGAAGTTTTGTTAAGCTGTTCAAATCACATACAGCCTGAGTATTTGAAAGTTCGTTTTTTCCAACCTGGGCTTTCCACTCTACCGAATATGTGGAAGTTAATATTTCAAAGTAGATAAACATTCTGTCGCATACAGGGTGTACGCAACTTCCGGTTTTACTGTTGTACTTTTACAGATGCGATGCTGTAATGCCATTATATCCCAGAACAGTTCCGGACTCGATTGAAGTGACATCTACCAACACACATTAACAACACCTACGCACTACCTGAATGATTTGCTCAAGTCTCGCGTATCTCGTTAATGTAAATATTCAAGTATGAAATCGGCTCTAGTTATCGGTGCCTCTCGTGGCATAGGCAGGCAGATAGCTCTGACTCTTGGGGCAAATGGATACAGCGTAGGAGTTGCTGCCAAAACGGTGGAAGAGAGTGACAAATTGCCAGGGACTATATTTAGCGTTAGCAAAGAAATAGAGAAATTGGGCGGAAAGGCCCTGCCAATAAAATGCAATGTACGTTCTGTTGAGGATATAGACCATGCCGTGAAAAAGACTATAGATACTTTCGGTAGGCTGGACTATGCCGTATATAACGCAGGAGCGATTCTATGGAAACCGGTCATTGAAACACCGTTGAAGCGCTTTGAGTTAATGCATGAAATCAACGCACGGGGTGCTTATGCAATGCTTCAAACGGTCCTACCGTATTTTCTTGAGAAAAAGAGTGGCAGGATTTTGTTGGTAGCTCCCCCAATTTATTCCCGTTTCTTCAAAGGGAAAACCCCATACTCTGCTACGAAGGTCGCTATGACGGTATTGGTCCATGGATTAGCCAATGAACTGAAAGGAACGGGAGTCAGTGTAAGCGCGTTATGGCCTGCCGTTGCTACGGAAAGTCACGTGACTGAAGTTCAGGGCGTGGACAAATCGCTGACGAGAAATGCGTGTCTGTTTGCGGATGCTTGCCTTGTGATAGGTACCGATAAATGTTTATCTAAATTACCTACATAATAAATGGTTCGAGTTCTGAAGTTGATGTTTCCTTGATTTATATAGCAGTGAAATCACAGTTTATTTACATCTTTCACTTTAGGTCTGTACCTTTTGTTTTCCTCACATACATGTAGGAAATTTCAAACCCGCTAATTAGAGTGTTCTTTGCATTTCATATTCATTTCCACCGATACTTGTGTTAGAATCTTTTACTTCGTTTTGGTTTGAATTTTAGGCGACGAGACATCGGAGAAGTACAATGGAAGAGCCCTGATTGACGAGGACCTAATGCGAGAGAATGGAATGACCGACTTCCGGAAGTACCGCAGTAACCCGGATGTAGAGCCTCCGCGAATGATGCCTAAGAAATTCCCGTCACTGCTTGTAGAAGAAGAAGACGAATACTTGACAAGCAAATTGTGATACACCAAACGAGACCGCTCGTTGATCAGGATATTTTTTGCATTATGTTATTATTTTTTTGGATGAGTCTTTGTTTATTTAGATCAATAGTCGTTTCTATTTTTTCTGAAACGTTTCTTTTAAAGGAAGCTGGAGTTATTTTCATTTGTGCAGGTTTATAATTTCACAAATTTATAAAATCCTATGGGTTATTATGAGCATAAGAACAGAAGAAGTATGTGGAGATGTTGTAGCGTGTTATCATCTGCTAACGGCCAGCTTTGGTGTGACTGTTGTGTCTGCTCGGACTTGCATACATAAGCAAACTAAACCATTTCCTATGTTGGTTGATGGTTTCACGTGTGGACGACTGATTCCTATTCGTATACACGTGAATTTCTCTCCTGATTCCTAATTAATGTGAGCAAATCCTTTTTATTCTTGTCCATTTGTTATTTGATCACTGTTGTGGATTTTTACTTGTTGTCACAAAGGCGACTTGATAAATTGTAAAGTTTTTAATTCAGACCTGACTGGTGCATTCTTAGTTACTATAGTAACTGCGTACTTACATTTGGTTCAGTGCAGGCAAAATCGCACTAATTCGTATAAAAGCAGATAAAAAAATACCAAAGCAACAACAACAAAACAAAACAAAACAACAACAACTACAACAATTTTTACTGTTTCAGAAATTGTTAACAGAGTGCTGTGACGGCATGAACAGAAATATTTACTGTTTCAGAAATTGTTACCAATTGAGTGCTTTGACGGCATGTGTTGTCTATGGGATGCCTTTATCATATCAGGGCGATATTAGAAATATTGTAAATATCCCTTGTTTATATTTAATGAATTTAAAATCTGCAGTATCTAAATATCCAAAGACATTTTTTAAGGTATTGAAAGTATGTGTTAAACTGAAAGTAATAATACAAGTATCTGTAATTCGGCTGAAGATATCTGTAACAATAGCTTTGCTGGATTCAGAGATTCTAATTCAAATGTGTATGTGTTAAAAAAACTTGAAGTAGAGTTATTTCAATAAATTAATTAGAGGACTCGGTGCAAGTTTGAATTATAGTTATCAGAACAAAGGTGCTATACTGAATCGAGTGAATTAAGTATCTAATTATTTCTGTTAGAGCGAGATGCCCCTCAGTAAAATAGGAATATCTGCAATCAAATTGGATTTATCAGAAGTGAATGAGATATATTTTTATATCCATGGTTACCACACTGATTCTGCACTCGGCGGGGTCTCTGGTAACGACGCGGTGCAAACGATAAACACTTCCAAGATCGGCTGGGTGAAAAAAAAAATAAGTGTCAATTTCTAAACTATTTAGATGGAAACAAGATGTTGATTTAGATAGCCAAGGGGATGCAAGGGCTGGCTCGAGGAAGGGGTTGGGTGGGGTTGTTTCTGGAAATGCCCAGTCCGCTGACTTTGGGAATTCCTCCTTAGTTGTATCCAGTGAGTGCACACTTTCAGGCGAGTTTTGGAGCATTCACAAATATGGGTTGTAGCGGGCAGTGGGGGTGAGGGAGAGGTTCTGTAGTGTATATGGGGGGGGGGGCGTTAATTAAACCAGTGTTATTGCATGGGTTTAACGACATCGACCTGTTCTTACTGCGCCTGGTAGCAATGTGTGCAGTGTTTACACTTTGACTTTGGTCAGCCATTATTTTCGTTAATACCAGGCACATATACATGCACGTGAATTTCTTGTCTTTTTAACCACCAATTAATAAGTCAATAGTCTTATCTAACACTGGATTGAAAGGGCACGATAAAATCGCTTAAGAGAATGAGAAAACCGATACGGTATAGAATTAGTGATTTGCTTTGGATAATCTATAAAGCTTTTATATGCCATAGATTAGCACAATCAAACATATGCAACTACTGATCCAGACTGGATCCTCTGCTTTTGAGTAAAATCACTGGGGTGTTAACATAATCATCGAATGAACTGATAATACTAAAATCTGGTGCCCATATCATTTCTCGTGTTACACCAAGGGTGTGTTAATACGTGTCTTGATTGAGGTGAGGAGGAGATTGTTGGTTTAAGCGCAACATCAATCAGTTTGCTTTTATCTCGGCAGTGAATGCAGCCGAATAAAGCAGTTAGTGTTTGAAATTGCATATAAAGACATGATAGAGTAATTATTGTCTGGAGGGTAAGACTAGACATTTTATTGTCAGAGTTGCAACCAGCCAGACGCGAGACCAGACTTCCATTGAATTAGACGCCAAGGTAAAGCAGTTGGTGGTAAATTGCTATCTAACAAAATATAGAATTGAAGTCAAGTTAACGATAACACATCATATCGTTTAAACTGAAGGTGTAAGGAATAACGCATTTGGCAACAGCTGAATTTTATATATCAGTTTAAATTAAAAGTTGCAGTGTGATCCCGTTATTGGAAGTACTGATCGGTACTAATTTAAAATATGGATACTCGACGTTTAAGTACACCTGCCTCCAGATTGGCAAACCGCTACGAAATATTGGAAAATAATATCTCGCATCTTATTGTGATTCATAAACAGTCAAATCATAGGAAACTGCTGTATAGAATAGATCTAACTGATGTCAAAGGCGAGGAGCGGAAGTGGGCTGTGATTGATTATATCAATGAGTACAAAGGTCTCCATCTCCTGCCATGTATGGTGAAATTAGGGGAGTCGTTCCGCGACAACAATGCCTTCTATGTGGTACAGGAAGTCGTCAAGTGCGGTACGCTGCGGGGCGAGTTGCTGGCTAGCAGCCGCGCCAAGGTGTGTCTGGATGAGGATAGTATTAAGCTATGGCTGTGTCAGATTCTATTGGCTCTCAAGGCCTTGCACATGCGCAAAGTTGTGCACGGGGCTGTCACATTGGATAATGTGTATATCACGGGTAAAAACGACTTTGTTCGCCTGGGACCGACGAGTGAGTTCCTCCAATTGCACAAAGATCCAAACAGGGCCAACCATCAGCTGAGTACATTCAAAACGGCGAAAGGGAACGAAACTCGTGACGTCACGGAAAAATTCCAAACGGCACAAGATAGCATGGAATGTCTGGAACATTTGGCGCCGGAAATGTTCAACGCTTCTGGTGACGTCGATTACTCGAACGACATCTGGGCGTTGGGAATTCTCGGCTATAAGCTGGCCGCTCAGGAGCCGCCCTTCAAAGGCCATACCCCGGTTCATATGGTCATGTCTATCCAAAAGGGCGAGCCAAATTGGGACCTTGTTTCAGCCAGGGGATATTCAGACGATCTTATAAAGGTATTGAAGGAGATGCTGATTAAGGACCCGAGGAACAGAGGAACCTGTCGGCATTTGTTACACATGGAATACTTCCCTGCAGAAATGAACTTTGCGTAATAAGAAGCCACAAACTTTTAAAAATAAATTCTTTAGGAAATTTATTCAGTATTACATAGTAACGTTCTGAAACAATGATATTTTATTCTGGAATGTGAGTGATATGCTTGGAGTACGGTGCGTCTCTGATAACTCGAAAATCAGTAAATTTTAAGTGTCCTATCACTCCAAAATTGTCAACGTCACGTGATACATTTTATTTATTTGGCAAGTCATATATTCAATATATTGAACATTTTATCTTTCCAGAGAGTTTCAAATTATCAAATAATTGTGGAATAGCAACTGTTTTTATTGCGTGCTAGAACAGTGGAAAAGTTAAAACATGCAGTGTGCATGACGAAACATGTAGTGGGTACATGATGTTTTGAAATAGAAATCTGGGGAAAAAATCCACAGGAGACAGACGGCTGAGCGAATTTTAGAACTGTGATTTTATGTGACATGTTGCTTTCGTGTTAAATTGATGCGCGTAGGAATATGTGATTGATCTGTTTGTTGGGAAAAGAGGTTTGATTCGAATTGATATATATTTGCATGAGAAAAAACTTTTGGGGTTAGATCCATCTATTTTCTGCGCAATATGACATCAAAGCTTTTATCAGATATTTGTTTTAGATCGGTTCCATTCAGGTCAATATATGAAGGGGTCCTCATGTGCGGGTAATTTACCAATCATCTGTACATCGATGCTTGTTATCAGATTTTGATTTCAACTATTAAGTTTTAACTTTTTAAAACAATAAAATATATGACATGTGACTTTGGGAGTCAACTGTTTCGCTGTTTCAGCCACCCGAATGCGAACCTTGTTTGAATATTCGGCATATATTTGTGAAAACGAATTTGTGTTATCATTACGTAAGGAGGAGGGGGGTTGAAAAGCCCCCTCCCTCACCCCCGCATCATTTAAAAAGTTTACGTATGGATTTTACTGGTGATAACCCTTCGTGCAGGTGTCAAAATACGTGGAGAAGTGGCACTATTATTATTTTTTTTGGAATAACTATAGGTTGATCGTTTTTTGGAATACTGTGGAGTCATCGTGACGTATTTTAAAGCATTTATTTGGTTAGACTTGTGTGTTAGTAATTTATCCAGTATTTGTTAGTGATAACTGTTTTTTTATGATGTAAATAATAAAAAATAAAGTGTTTGCTTAATCATTTATCTCTGTGACCAAAAATGAACTACGCTTTTAAAGCCCACCACCTGCAATGTTTCTTGCAGGTCTTGCAGGTGGCAATAATAATATTATTATTATTATTATATTATTATTATTATTATTATTATTTTTATTATATTAGCGTATGCGTAGCCATAGAAACACCCCTCCTGCCCCTCTTCCTCACCAAAGACTAGCAATATACTATGCATATTGGGATTGTTCCGTAAAATATGTATATTCGGTACATGTTCCGTAAAATATGTATATTCGGTACATGTTCCGTAAAATATGTATATTCGGTACATGTTCCGTAAAATATGTATATTCGGTACATGTTCCGTAAAATATGTATATTCGGTACATGTTCCGTAAAATATGTATATTCGGTACATGTTCCGTAAAATATGTATATTCGGTACATGTTCCGTAAAATATGTATATTCGGTACATGTATGTTTACATTATGAGACTAACAACTTTGACAAGTGTCTCATAATAGGGCGTATTGTATCAAAATAAATGCGGCGATGAACACTGCCATTTTTGTCCATGTTAAAGAATACATGCCATTTGTCCATGTTAATGGACACATGCCATTTTTGTCCGTGTTAATGACCACGTGCCATTTTCTCCATGTTAATGAAAAGTGTCATTTTGTCCATGTTAATGAACACATGCCATTTTGTCCATTTTAGGCTCAAAAGACCGTAGTGTTGGTACCGTCCCGGGAGGGGCACTTGGTAGCATATGTGTCACCGTGTATATAAAAAACACGAATCAAAAATAAATAAACAAATAACAAAGGTTGAAAGGGGAGTATTTTTTGGGATCAGGCGCTGTCCAGACGGAACACGAATTTCGTAAAAAAAAGAAGGGGATGGTGGTAGGGAATTTTTCATTCATTACCCTGCGTGTTCTACAAAAAAAGTGAGGTTCTTTTTGGACTGCACTCCGCGTCCAGCAAAAAAATTGTGCACAGACAGATCCAATGTATATACATGTCTGCCCAGTTTTCGTTCTATGCGTTTTAGGTGCACCTGTACTCCTAAATATATAATTGGTGAAAAGGGGTGTTTCTTTCATTAAATATAACACGCGTTTGAAGGGTGAAATTCACAAAGGTGTCCGCGTTTCATTAAAAAGGGGGTATTTTTCAAGCTCGTCGCTCCGCGCTTCAAGGTAATTTGAAAAACTCGTGGACACAAATGATAACCAGTTTGTATGTGAGTGTCCCTCCCGGGCGTATGGTCTTTTTATCGGAATTTGGCGAACATCCAAAATCATCATGATTAAGCACCAAAGTTCTATTTTTTTTCGAAGTGACCAGGAGCGAAAAGATTTCTTATTCGCTGCGGGCCAGATCTGACTATAGTTGTGTTTACTTTCCACTGCCAGCAGGATTTAACTTTTTGATCTCTTAGGTTTTCTTTATCTACAGTATAATGTACCGATGTTTTTTTTTTTTTACAGAATTCTGAAGTTGTTTTTGCGCTTTAAAGGTTAAAACCAGAAGCTGTTTCTAAAATCGTCCGATCCGGTGACTTGGAATGAAAAGCTGTAGGCAATAATGACTTTAGGAAAACCCGCAGGATTTCCGGTTATGTGGAAAATTTCCATATTTCCCATTAGGAAATGTCGAATACCTGTATTACAGGTTTAGCTGATCTGCCTACTAACACTTGGTATCATATCAACAATTTTTTTAGACTAGACCGGCAAAGCTGTTCGTATCGCTTCGTATCACTTCTGATGGGTGCAAAGTGAAACATAATGCAAGAAAAGATGTACGACATATGGTGTTGGACTGGCATGCCATATGTGGAAAGTTACTGCTTGTTTAATCGGTTTTCCCTTCTGCATGAGGTCACAGTCAGTGTGTTCGTAACAATACTTATTAAACGTGAACATGTTTTTTTTTTTGTTTTTTTTTTTTTGGGGGGGGGGGTAAATTTTGTTATTAAATTATCCTTCTGTAACAGATCACCGCAGGAGGATCGCCACCTTTTACCGCGATAAAGTACAGTAAATGCTCTTTATGTTCCAATAATAAAAATATGAAACGTTTCCATTATTAAGAAAATTTTTTAATTGGTTTCTTTGCCTTGGGCGTGTGTAACGAATTTACACACTACATCATCGTGTTACATGAGTTGCCAGACCAAAGCATTGTGGACAGGGACAGGCAGTTTTCAAGAAAATATCAAGAAAAAAATAGTATAATAACCTTTCCGTCTGGAAACTGCAGCACGCGAATGACTCGGGGGGGGGGGGGGGAGCTTGGGTCCAAAAAGGGCTTAACTGGCTGCAACTGCACGTCAGATCAGCTTAACTCGAAATATCATGAATGTCTTGGTAAAAACTGAGCTAAAATGGGTCGTTTTTAAATATCGAAAATACAGCCAAAATGTTTGCTTCCGTCTGAGGATACCGAGCATTTTATGCAAATTTGGCTTCGGCTGAAAAGGGCGTGTTTTCCACCACGCACACCTTTCCAGTCAGTCGGTCCTACAGCGCAACAGACAGGTTGTAGTATGCCTAACTGGTCCACCTCAAGTGTTTTTTATGACCCGCCCGACGTTAGTCGGAGGGTCATATAGTTTTTGCCTTGTCCGTCAACCCGTCCTTCCCTCCGTCTATCCGTGCGTAACGCTTTGGGTGCTCAAGTTTGTGTAATGAACTTGTGCTAGGGATTTGTACCTATAAATCCCAAAACCACTGGAAATGATTAGATATACAATGAAGATGTGCACCTCCCCTTTTGACCGAAATCGACCGATGGGTCAGGCCGTGGTGAGTGTCTGAACTTAGGCAAACTCAGTCATATTTAATGAACAGCTTGAAGTTTTGTGTAATGAACTTGTGCTAGCGATTGCTGTCAATAAATTTCAAAGCTGTTGGAAGTGGTTAGATATATAATGAAGATGTGAATCCGCGACATCTCGCATCTGGACATATCGCATCTGGGCATCTCGCATCGGACAACTCGCATCTGGACATCTCGCATCCAAATGAAAAAGTGGACATCTCGCATCCGTGATTTTTTGGTTGATTTATCTTTGTGTTTTGGCAGGGTGGGGCGGGGGGTAGGTGGTAATCATTTCATTTAGTGTATTTTGACACTGTACTTTACTACGATTCGCCCAGACTTGTTCGTTTTGTTGTTCGTGTATATGAAACCATCGAGACAAAGAATTCCATTTTAATTTTACCATTCAATAGCAAAACCCATGATTTTAGACTTCAATATGTTCCCTTTATGTATCCTACCTTAAGGGATGTGGATTCGTGACTACATCTTATTCCCGCATTTTCGAACCTGTGCACGTTTCCCTTCCAAACCGTGCATCAAAGATAAATTTTTTAAAATTGAATAGATCATTGGGATTAGTGGATGTGGATTCATTCTTAATACTGATCCGCCGCACGTTCATTAAATCCTTCATGCTTTTAAGTGCCGCTTTCGAGGGATTACTCACTATGGCATTCACTGAGTACAAATGTAAGTCTAACTCTTGAATTACTCCGTAAACTGAACTGAGTTTTTTTTCAGTTGGTTTACTCAAATAACTCACGTTTTGGAAACCCCTGTTAATATCATCAAGCACAAAATCTCGCTTATAATTTATTTTTACTCAAACTTCCGTTTTGGAAATCCCTGTAATTTATTTTCTGTATGAAGTTTCCCAAACACGAGATGTCCACTTTTTCCATTTGGATGCGAGATGTCCAGATGCGAGGTGACCAGATGCGAGATGTCCAGATGCGAGTTGTCAGATGCGAGATGTCCAGATGCGAGATGTCCAGATGCGAGATGTCTGGATACCGAAGATGTGCACCTCCTCTTTTGACCGAAATCGGCTTTTGGGTGAGGCCGTGGTGAGTGTATGAACTTTTGCAATTTTTCAGTCATATTTGATGAACAGCTTGAAGTTTTGTGTAATGAACATGCGCTGGGGATTTTTATCTATAAATCCCAAAGCCATTGGAAATGATAAGATATACAATGAAGATGTGCACCTCCGCTTTTGACCGGAATCGACCGATGGGTCAGGCCGTGGTGGGTGTCTGAACTTAGGCAATTTTTCAGTGATATTTGATGAACAGCTTGAAGTTTTGTGTAATGGACTTGTGCTAGCGATTGCTGTCTATAAATTCCAAAGCTATTGGAAGTGGTTAGATATACAATGAAGGTGTGCAACTCCTTTTTTGACCGACGTTTATGCCAAGTTCCGAACACCTCACGGACAGATGGACGTGAGGTGGTTCGGAACTTGGCATATTTTTGAGTACATTGATGGGTGGCTTCTAAGTTTTGTGTAATGAACTCGTCCAAGGGTTTTTGACCTAGCAGCCTGAAACCAAGAATTATCATAAATTATCTGATTATTTACATTTAAAACGGGCTAGTTGCGTGTAACTCTGCCAGCCCACCTTCACAGTTAATTCTTGTCTAAACACTTGGCGTCTCCGCCGAGTGGTTGCTAATGTCACTGATCACCTCTTAATTCTTATCTAAACACTGGGCGTCTCCGGCAGTTTACTAGCCATCTCCTAATTGTTGTTTAAACACTGGGCGTCTTCGCCGTCGAAATATTGTTTGTTAAATGTCACTGACCGTCTGTTACTCTTGTGTCTACGAATTAATGCGTGTGTTTTAAAAAGGGGCATCTTATCTCTCTTTTCTCATTCGCAATCTGCAAGCGCAGAAATTACAGTTTTTAGCAAAGAAAACTGCCATCCAATCTGCAAGCGCAGAAAAACAACAGTTTAAAAAAAAAGAAAAAAAAGGAAGAAAAAATAATAAAAAAATAAAGCAGCTACCTAATTTAGGATAATTGCCGGGATATACAAAGTTAAAACTGCGAAACTTTCGGAATTAAACTGAATTACGATGGATGAAGAACACGTTGCTAAGGCTGTAAGTGAACTGAAAGCTTGGGCACTTGAAAAACACCTCACTAAGAGTACTGTAGAGGCTTTAGTGAATGAGTAATTTCTGTCCGTGGACACAGCCGCGCACATCGATGCAACAGTTTTGAAGGCCCTAAAGCTTTCGATAGGGCAAACCAAAGCCCTCCAGGCAGCAATTAGCGACCTGCGCGACGCCAAAGCCGACAGGAAAGCGGACAGGCTAGACAAGGGTGTTGCGCCCCCCGAAGCGTCCAGCTCGCCAAATGCTGACCTTGCTACCGAAAAGGACACGGAACCGGTCACCCTCGCGACCATTTCGAAGACGAGCGATACGGAGATGGCAGCCTTCCTAGAGTCCCTCAAGGACAGACCGACGACCGACAACGACCCGTGGCTCACCGGCAAGACGCCAGGTAATGTCAAACCATTTTTCGTCCAGGACTTCTGTGGCTCTTTCCTCGGTTCACAGAGCGAAGAATCGGTTCTCTCGACGCAGGGCGACGCACGCATCGTCCTCTCAACCAGCGGGCGCAGACCCAAACCTTAACACACCACTGTACAGCAATGGATAAAAGGGCATTGGCGCATCTATGAAACGCTGGGACGTTCCGGACACTTCAAGTCTCAGGAAGATCGGAACGGGTACAACCTGTACGCCATTAAATTGGCCGACATGTGCGAGCACTGCCCGATCAACCGTTGCATGCGGTATGACTTCGAGTACCGACAGCGCGTACACACGGGTCAGCTCAGGTGGGGGTGAAGACGACACTTACCTTATGGGAGTGTGCATCTTCTCCTCCCGCTTCCAGGCCTCAGGACGCAACGACGGCCAACCCCGCCACCCACACCCCCGCACCCGAGCTCAGGTGACCAGGGACCACAACGGGAAGGAGATTGCCGGAACTTCAATGGCGCACCCTCCCAGGGTGCAGGTTTTCACACGTGTGCCTGAAGTGCTTCAGAGATCACCCCGAGCTCACTCACGCCTAGCAGCCAGACGTCTCTAACGCGCTTGCTGAAAAAATCACGACCTGGGAACGATTATTGTGTTCAGATAGCGACAAATGCTTCATTTTAAACGGCATAAAGAATTATTTCGACATCGTAAACACCAACACCCAGTCTATTGAACCTTCCGAAGCCCCAAATAGTCGATCTGTTGAACTCACATACAGAGATTTAGTCGAAACCGAGATAAAGAAAGAAATCTCCCTGGGAAGATATAAAGTTGCTCTTGAAAAAAGGATAATTATCTCCCCGCCGTGGCTAAGGACAAAGACGGTTTCCGCCTCATTCACGATTGTTCCAAACCGGAGGGAAACTCAGTCAACAGCTTCGCCTGCCCGGACAAGCACATATTTACGTCTGTGGACACTGCGGTCAGCTTGACCAAACAAGGGTCATTCATGGGCAAGGTGGACATTAAATCGGCATATAGGCACGTGCCTTTAACCGCTTTTTCACAGCAGTTTACAGTTTTGAAATGGAAATTCAAGGGTGATAAACAGCACACATACCTGGTAAACACTAGACTCCCCTCTGGTGCGTCCCTCAGTGTCGGCATCTTTCACCGAATAACACAGAGTGTGTGCCGCATGCTTAGCCGAAAAGGTATTAAGGCAGTGATCTGCTACCTTGACGACTTCTTTATCACTGCGGACACCTGCGAAGATGCCCAGTCAGCGATGGACTATCTCCTTGACACCCTCATTTCCCTCGGCTTCTCCATTAATTGGAGCAAATGCGTCTACCCGACTCAGTGCCTCACGTCCCTGGGTGTGTTGATCGATACCATTAACTGTAAACTCTCCATCCGATAAACTAGAGGATACGCAAAACACCTTACGCGAATGGTCCGTTTGCAAGCACAAACGCGTTACCAAACGGGACATCCAGAGCTTGCTTGGGAAACTAAACTGGGTCGCCCGAGTCGTTCGTGTCATACGCCCAGCCATGCGTCGTCTCATCTTGCTGATGACGTCACTGCGCCGCCCCCACTTCCGCTTCCGTATTTCCGCTGATACTCGCCGCGATATCGCTACGCTAAATCGCTTATGCAGCTCATTCAATGGCACGTGCCATTTCGTTCTCGAAAGGTCTTTGCCCGATCCTGCATACATCGTGACGGACAGCAGCTCCGCCGCTGCTGGAGCAGCCCTGGTCCGCGGGACCCTCGCTTTAGACTGGCTCTATTGCAATTGGCACGTCGATGCTCCGCCCTTCGAAAAACACCACATTAATGTTAAAGAGCTGGCCGCTGTACACCTTGCCCTGAAACGCTGGAAGACCATCTATACAGGACGCAAAGTTAGGGTTTTCACCGACAATATGGTCTCGCTCCATGCCCTCAATAACGGCTCTATACGGAACACTGCGGCATCGGACATTCTTATTGATATCATGTTAATATGTGTTAAGTATAATATAAGTATTAACGCGGCGTTCATAAACACGCGACAGAATAAACTAGCTGACAGTCTATCAAGATTGAGCAATTTAACGCATGCCACCTACGCATTCGCGCACGTGCCAGTATCTGACCTTCGTAATCACATGTCTCACGCCACAATGCGCTTCCTGTTTCAGGAGTGGTCAGGGAAACAACGCTACTGGATATGGAGGTAAAACAGCTGCGTTCGGCTGCTTTTTCCGACAACACCCATGCCGCCTACTCCACTCACATCAAGGCTTTCCTCTCGTTTTGCGCGTTTTTTCGCTCTTGACCTGTCTCCGCCGACACAGACACCCTGTTACGCTACGCGTGTTTCCTGGGCCGCACCCTAAAACCTCACTCCGTCAGGTGCTACCTGTCTGCGATCCGCTTCTTACATTTGGAATACGACCACCCCAATCCGACGGAGGACAATTACCGCCTTAAGACACTACTAAAAGGGTTAGAGGCCAAACGCGGCACCCCACCAAAGAAAAAACTCGCGTTGTCACTGGATATTCTAGCTCAATTCCTCCACGTACTGGACCTCGACCGGTCACTTGACATGTGCTTCTGGGCGGCTTGCTTAGTTGTTTTTTTTTTCACTTTTTTCAGGAAATCCACCCTACTCACAGGATAGTCACGACTGCCGCAGAGACTTGTGCCGTCGCGACGTGACCTTCCTCGCCGACGGGACCCTCGTTCACGTTAAACACACGAAGACCATGCGGAACTTTTGCCATCAACTGGTCGTCCCACTGCCCCGTATCCCCGACTCCGCACTCTGCCCAGTTTATGCCCTAGATCGCCTCCTGACCACGACCAAATCCCCTGAGGACTCCCGTTTGTTCTCATCTAGGCGCGAAGGCGACCTGGTCACACTCTCCCATGTGATTTTCGGCGCGTTGCTCAGGCGGAACCTCCAGAGTATCGGACTGGATGATACCCAGTTCAGCGGCCATAGCCTCCGCCGAGCTGGGGCCAGCTTCGCCCTGGCATGTGGTCTCCCCTCGTAGGTCATCAAATCACAGGGAGACTGGAAATCGGACGCCTACCTCCGATACACGGACGTCCCTCTCGGCTTCCGTGTCCTTGGAAGAAATCCCGCAAAAATTCCAACCAACCCCAAGAATACTTAATCTACAATACTTTTCGGTTTGGGTAGTTTGGGACAAAGTTATGTTCAACACCTACTCAAGGTTTTGAAAATGTTGCTATGTTTTGTCGCTATTCGCGGACTTTATGCTATTAAAGAAATGACTACCCAAACCACTCTATGTTTTATTTAGCAGCGTGTTAGAGACAAAAAAAGAGCGCGCCTAGCATAATCGAACCCAGATTTAATTGCTAATGTTACAAGGCGCGCGCTAAAGAAGTTTTAAAAACATATAACTCAGGAGACCTTCCTTAGTTTGACATGGTCAAGTTAAAAATTTTGTTTCATCTGAACAAATAAACCGACATTTTAAACAGTGGAACTTGAATACATCACAGTTTATCTTGAATGTACGCAATCCTTTTGCAATTACCGTATCATGAATTATTCAGTTAAAATTTCGTTTAGGGCGGGTCATTCGTGTTCCTCCAGGACACATTTCTAGTTTGTTTTTTTTTTTTAGAAATTCATTAACATTTCGAACATTGAATTTTGCTACTGAAGCCCTTTATAAGGCAGGCAAACGCTATGATGTAACTTACGGTGCAAGTTATTTTGATTCTCCATATCCAAGAACAAAGTTTGCAAATATTTGCATGTGCTCTTTGCAGTAGCTTGCCGTAGCGCTGAGCAACAAATGTCGCAGCGAGATTGCTTATTTCCGACGTTTCGGGAATGCTCACCTCCACACTTGCTATAAAGTTGTTTTCACATTATAAATACCATTTTGAGTTAACTCGCTAAAAAATTAAACACAACCCGAAAAGTAACCTATCTATTTGTTACAACATTGTTATGAAATAACGTCACAGTAGTATTTGTTTATTTTAATTTATTCATCAACTCGGGTTTTCGATTATTAAGAAGTCTATGTGGCACAACCCGGGTGTGGCAAAAATGGCGTCCATACCACGTGGCCACCGGTTATAACACCACCGGTCATATGGCCACTGGACAAAAGACCACCGGCCATGTGACCAACAGTGAATTTTTTTGGGCGGGGAGGACTTTGCAGCTATATTTTTCTTCACAGAGGTAGTCTGTTTTTTTTTTGCAGTTGCCCAAATACGGTAGGGCAGGGGAGCGGTACCAGGGGCTCCGTCTGTCAACTTCACAACGTCGACCTACCGACTTATTTATACGTCGGGAAAGTGACGCAGAGACGTCGCGAAAATATTAATTATATACAGTCTGGACAGTAACGATCATAACGATAGCTCCGTCAAAGTTCCCTTTGGGTCAACTGGCAATAACACAGGGTATGCATGAAGTCCAGGGTTCGTAGCATTCTTGAAAAGTCTTGAATTTGCCAAATCGCCTCAAGGCACCTTGAATTGTCTTGAATTTTGGAAAAAAAAGTCTTGAATGGTCTTGAAATGGGAAATACAATATGATGTAAAATACGATTATGAAATTTGTGTATTCTTTGTATTATTTCGCGCCTTCTTGACACTGAAACGGTAAAAAAAAGAACTTTTATGACAGATGAAATTGGGTATCCGGACATAACGGCGGCGGCCAAAACGGCGACGGCCATAACGGAGAAGACCAAAACGGCGACGGTCAAAACGGCGACAAGCAACCCTGGATGAAACGGCGACGAAGATTAATAATTTAATGCTAAAAATCGAAACACTAAGAATATTGTTGCCAGATAAATCAATACATTTAGATAATTACTCAGCCAATCAGTTCACAGTTCTCATTTACTGCTCTGGAACATTTCCCCGAGGTTTCCACCGAATGTTGTGTCCTGCTCCAAGTAGAAACTGCTCAACAGTCTTGCTACCATCTCTGCGGTCCATAGCTTGCGAAGTCGGACTCGGAGCTGACTGACCGTCTATTTGTTTTTGTCTAAATTCCAGACCGCTCGGCAACCAGCCAGGGGTATACTACTCCGTAACCTGCCACAAATGTGCAGCCGGAGTGGGTGAACAGCGTAGTTATGGGCCCCCTTTGTTTGTTTTACTCCAAATAACCAGACACTTAGACGGCAGGCAAGATTCGAGCCATCCCCGCCTTGACATGAGGCGGGTGCACCGTAAACTAGTTGCTTTATGGTGCGGTTAATCGAACAATTTTTATTCATTTTTATTTCTGTTTTTAAGTTGCCATTTTGTCCGCTTTGCCATTATGTCGGCTTGCAATTATATCCGCTTGCCATTACGTCCAATGCCATTTTGTCCGTACCCTCCAGTACTAGGCTTAAATTTCCTGTGAGCGCTTACACGATTTTTTTGTTGTGACCCGAAATTCCTCATGACTTTTAACGAAGATTTTTAAATAAAGCTGAAATTTTAAATCTTCAGAATCGTATTTTCTTTGGCCCCAGTGAAATTTTCGATACTCGGTAGCGAAAACGGTCTAGTTTAAAATGACACTTAACGGACAGGTTCTAAAATGATTGCTAATAATCCAAAGAAATTACCTAAATATTCGGTCCCAGCAAATTGTGTCTATCGAGTAAATTGTGTCTAAATTTGAATGAAATAACCTTCTATCATAAATTTTGAGCGAATGGCTATTAAAACATTGTATTTTCTCAGTGACTAAGGAAATCTTATAACCACGGAAGTTCTATCTTTGATCTTTAAAAAACTGATTAAATAAATTATCCGCTATTTGCTGTAAACGAGAAGTGCTCTTGATCACGTCCGTTGGTCTGTTTGCATACCAAATAGTTTTCTTTATGGTCTCACAATGTACCCAATGAAATGATCTCTTAATGTCAATAGATATGAAAAATATGACTAAAGGCCAGGAAAATAACCAGATTTCTCATCCCCCAGCTGGAACGCTAAATTAAAAAAGAGTTGTATTTTGTTATTTTATTGAAGCTTAATCTCCCCGGGAAGCACTCTTAGGACTCGGTCGAAAAAACAACATGCGATAGATCTTAAAAATCTATGTGCAGCATTAAGTCCGTTGGTATTTGATAGGTGCCGCTATAAAATTCATTCTTGTTGTTTGTATATTATGAAGTTATAAAGAGACAAAGAAAAATTTATATGGTAAAAAAAAATCCCGGTCATCTGCCCCCCGGTCAACTGCCCCCCTATCATCTGCCCCCTTTTTTGCAACCCGGTCGACTGCCCCCCCTCCTTCAAAGTGGAGGGGTGGTCGCTTGCCCCCTGTATATACTTTTTTTCTTGAGTTCTTGGCTTACAACTGCCCCCCAGTCAACTGCCCCTCCTTTTTTGCAACCCGGTCGACTGCCCCCCCCTCCTGCAATTTGACGGGGTCGTCATTTGCCCCCTCATTTTTTAAGTAGAAAAGATTTTTTTTAAATTAGGCAATTGTGATGTCCCCGTCTACTTCGTCTCTGAAACGATTGATCTTCATTGATCTATTCACCAATATTGATCTTAGGAGAGACTGATCCGTAAACTAATTGCAATTCTAATTGCAATTAGTTTCCTATTGGTGAATTGCAATTTACCGAGGTGCAATACATTCAATAAAATAAATATAGTTTTATTTATTGTGTCCTTGTAAGCCAAGAAACCAAGAAAAAATAGTATATGGAGGGGGCAAGCGACCACCCCTCCACTTTGAAGGGGGGGGGGGGGGAGTCGACCGGGTTGCAAAAAAAGGGGGGGGGCAGATGACAGGGGCGGCAGTTGACCGGGGGGGGGGGGGCAGATGACCAGGATTTGATAATTTCTGTATGTATGGAATCCCGGACAAAACGGCGACGGCCAAAATGGAGAAGTCCAAAACGGCGACAAGTGCAACACTGGACAAAACGGCGATGAAGATTAATAATTTAATGTTGAAAATCAAAATACAAAGAATAGTGTTGCCAGATAAATCAATTCATTTCTACTTGAAAATAAGTATAATTTGAACCAATATTTAAAAGGGCAAAATAAAATGGATAATTTAACACTATTTTCTCATATATTCCTAATTGCAATTATATGATAATCCATCGTGTGTGTGTGGTGGGGGGGAGGGGGTAAATAATACATTTTGAAAGACCATTGTATTTAGCGACTGTGCCCACTAATCCCTTATTGCACGTGAACCCACATCAATAAAAGACAAAATAAAAATGCCACTAAAAAGACTTCTGATTATCAGCAATGGAAGACCGATGTTTTAATCGCCTTAATGAGCTAATCCTTATCTGTATCGGTTATATGAAATGCTGTTATTATATACGAATTAACACCAATGAAAGATAACGTTTTCAGTTTTACCTGAGAAAAGGTAAGTGAGTAAGCCATTCTCTGAGCAGATTACTGACACAGTGACTGGTGACAGGAAGGAGGTGGTTATGGAGGGCAGGAAGGGCACGTTAGGAGAAATTCTGCACTGTGTTCAAATTTATTTATCTCTGATGGTTAAATAAATTGTGTTGAAAACGTTATAAATTTTTGTTTCTTTTTTAAATAAGCGTTTTAAAGCATAGACTAAAAAATCCTCCGTCGCCGTTTTGTCCGGGGTTGCACTTGTTGCCGTTTTGGCCGTCGCCGTTTTGGTCTTCTCCGTTATGGTCGTCGCCGTTTTGGCCGTCGCCGTTATGTCCGGGTACCTTATGTGTGTTCTAATAAAATATAAGATTAACTTGGGATTCTTGACTGTAGTATCTGCTTGAGAGTATAGTAGAATCCTCAACCAGCAGTCTTCTTTTCTTTGCGGTATTCTCTTAACTTAAGGACAACTGAAACAAGATCATACAAAAAATGGTTATGTTTGCAAGGCAGCCACTCTCATGGAGTGGCTTTTTAATTTTTTTTAGATTCTGTGTGTTGGAAATGCAAGCACTGTTAAAATGTACTCTTTACAAGTTATTGACTTTCCCAGGATCAACTGCAGGGCGTTTCATAAATCTGAAATATTTGGGGGGGGGGGGGGAGATTTGGGCAAGAAAACAAATTCAACAAGTTTACATTACATGCGTGAAAGTTCCGTTAGTTAGCTACAGTTTGAGACCAGAAGTAATGATTTCCACTGTGGAACAAACTTGTTTCACCTTTCCAAACATGAGGAGGTCAGAAACACATCTCAAATTATGAAATTATTTTTATAGCATATATTTAAATGTTTAAAATTCTGTGTAAGGACAAACCTTTCTATAACGAATGCTTTTGCATGACGGACAATTCTAAACATTATAAACAGAAAAAAAACTGATGTTTAATCTGTCTATTAAAAGAAGCTAGAATAAAAAGAATTAGTTTTACAGTCATAAATGTTGGTGTCCAAAAATGAAGAAACTGTTCAGAGTCTTTGAGATGTTCCTTAAGCAAATTGAAAACTGACGTCACCAGAAGGTGTTTAATGGGTTAGAATCATCACGCAAAGACAATGGGTGGCGTCAGAGCTATGGTTTAATGATAAAAAGACGCTGTTAAACTGACGTTTTATTTTCGTAAAACGCTCTTTTACGAGTAGAAGCATGATTCGCGTTCTCCACTTTTATACGGGTTTTCTCGCAAAACTCTAAGAATCACGCACTCAGGAACTAAAATTTCTACTAGTGACTCGAATAGTCCCGTCGTTGGTCCCAGCCAATCACCATCCTTGGTCACTGTAACCAAGCCTCATTCGAGTATTGCCCTACTGTACCAACCACACCCAGGTCCGCGGGGTGGCTGGGTGGGATGCTATGATAAAAGTGGAGAACGCGAATCACGCTTTTACTCGTAAAAGAGCGTTTTACGAAAATAAAACGTCAGTTTTACTTCGTAAAAGCTCCGGATTCGAACGAAGGACGAACGAACCAAGAAACTAGGACGTGGAGAAGACGTACCGATGACCAAGTTCTTCTCCGTTATCACCTTTGCTAATACCATCTCCCTCCATCATCCCACAAGATGGTAGCCCAAGCTAACTGCACGGTCGGATCGCGTAAACATATAACAATCCCTTTATCGTACGCGTACGAGCGCACACCCCCCTTTTCCAAGGGAAGACGGAATACCGGCCTCGCAGGGGTGAAGTGCCGAGACCAGCATCAACTAAACGCGGGAGAGTGGGCTCCCGCAGAACCGTTCTAAGAATACTGAGCTGTAACTAAAAAACAGAGAATTCTTGTGCTAATGCGCCGATGCCCGTCATGAGAACGTTAACGGCGGCTTTGGTTCTGGGCCTTCTTGAACTTGCTCGCGCCGTTGCCAGAGCGTTGGAAGACGGCATCCTTGCGCTTGAACTTGCCCTTGTTCTTGGTCGACTGTTCACTGCAAACACACAAGATTCAGATAGAGACTACCGACTCGGCAGCCACGAAAGGGCCCAAGGAGTTCGCACTGAGAGTAGTCTTTCAGGTAGTATTTAATGAACGAGTTAGAAGACCAACAACCTGTCTTTAGAATGTCTGTTAGGGATACGCTACGTAGTGCCCTAACTTTACACAGATCTCTGAGCTCCGATTCTACCTGGGCTTTTTCGTAAACTTCTAAAATGACATTCTTAATGTACTTAGAAACAGTTTGCTAGATATGTCCTCATTGAATCTGGGCATGAAGGAAATGATCAAAGCCTTCTGCCCTCACTCCTGTAGTCTTCTGATACCTGGAGATACTTATGCAAAGCCTGGACTAGGCAGAGAGAGACCAGGCCTCGTCCCCTCGTCCCTTCGTCCTCGTCCCCTACCTCTAGGGCTGGTAGCGTTATCTGTTCCAAGGTACTAAGGCCTGCGGTGGCGATGTGCGTCTTACCCATAAAACCTGACCTCGGTCTGAGGAAGACTTTTTTCCACTCACCATTCTCCTTCAATATCTGACGGTCGAGGGCGTGTACCTCCCCTCGCCTCTTGCCCGAAGCTAGTGCCAATAGAAAAGAGGATCTTACCGTTCCACTTTTGGGTGTGTTGACGTCCTCTCCGAATACGCCCGCTCTCTGAAGGTAACGCAGGGCCAAGGACAGGTCCCACTGGGCTATATCGGAGGGGAATTCACCCTGAAATGCCTAAACAGCATAGACAGGGCTGGGTCCTCCCCTGGATCATAGCCTGGTGCGGTTTTCAGCCTAGAGCCTATGGCGGCTCGGTAAACCCTCGATCGAGCCCACCTTCAGGTGCTCGGTCGTACACAGGTGATCCAGGAGATCTGCCACCACTGGTGGTGTGGCCTGGAACGGATCTAGTTGGGCTTTAGCGCACGGCTCTGGGGTGTCTGCCTTGGCGCAAAGCTCGCCTGAGCCCCGCTTGAAAAGGCCTGTAATGGAGTTTCCCTAGGGGACTGTCTTCTCCGTAGCCACCAGACAGCCCAGTAAGGACTCCATCTTTGACAAACTCACCTTAGTACCCGGCTTTACGTCCCCGACGCTCGCACGGATCCTCTGTCTCCGTTCGAGGGTGGGGTAAGCTCTTGCCAGCCTCAGATCCCATCTTTCCCCTAAAAATATCATTACCTGTTTTGGAGTCAGCTCTGACTTGTCTCGGTTCACCACGAGACCCACCTTCGTTACTTGATCGACCAAGGTCTGTGTTTGCTGACTTACCGTGATTCGGTCGCGATGAGCTATGAACCAATCGTCTAGGTATTGGAAGACCAACAAACCTCGAACTCGAGCCCACGCTTTTAATACCCTCATGATTTTGGTGAAAACGAAGGGAGCTGTAGAGAGGCCGAACGGGAGGGCCCGGAACCAGAATTTTGTATTGCCTACTTGGAAGCATAGGTACTTCCTGGCCGACGGATGCAAAGGCACATGTAGGTACGCGTCCGACAGGTCTATGGACGTGCCCCACATGTCTCCCCCAGGGAGCTCTTTATAATCTGGGCCGTATCCATCTGAAACGGTGTCACATGGGGAAAGTGGTTCAGAGAGGATAGATCTATGACTAGACGCCACCCCCGACTTCTTGGGTACCAGGAAGACCCGGCTGAAAACCCCTTTCTGGTTCTCTGGCATTTCCCTTACGGCTCCCTTGTTCACTAAGTCTTCGACCATTAAACGCAGAGCTCGATGCTTTGGTGAACTTGGGTCGTAGGAGGCGACCAGGCTGCTCGGATCTAGGTCGCGCAGAGGTATGGGTGGAACGTGTTCCCAACGGTCCCGTTTGAACGGGAGTGCGTAACCCTCTCTTAACCAACACACTACTTTTTTCGGAGCACCCATGTCTCGCCAAGCCTGCCAGAACTTGCCTAGCCTGCCTCCTACGAGCAAACAGTCGCTGAAGGGCTGGGAGCCCTCCCCGTCTTTTGACTTGATAAAAGTATCTCTTAGAGACGAGGTGCTCCCCTCTGAGAGATACTTTGATTGATTGCTACCTGCATTGCGGCGAGGCCCGTGGGGGGGGGGTCTTGCCGTTCGTTGCTCTGGTGCCGCGGCTTCTTCGGGGGAGAAGACCTGGCCTTGCTGTTCGACCTGGACCTGTCCCGGCGAGGGGGCTGTGAGTACTGGCGTTTCTGTGGGCATGCGAACTGCCTTGGTGCTCTAGCCATGAGAGCTAGGTCCTGTGACACTGATCTGCTCTCCTGATGAACCCTCTCTATCTCCTCGGGAGGAAACAGCTCCTTTTGGCCCAGAATAGGGGCGTGGCGTAGGTCACGGAGGCCCTTGACGCTCGACCAACAGTGCTGAAGGAAGGCATCGCGTCGCAGGTACACTAATGAGGAGGTCAAATAGGTAGCAAGCTTCACCACATCCCTGGTAGCTAGGGCTAGGCACTCCAGGAGTTTGAGTGCTACCGGGTCAGACAGACTCAGATCGTCCTGACGTCTCTTCAGGACACTCAGGGTGTGGTCCTGGAAGGACATAATGTTCAAAATGTGACGTGCTGAACCCTCTATGGCTTTCGCGTCCTTCTCCACTAGTCCTGCCGCACCGAGGGCATCCAGACCGTACGTTTGTTGGGCTGCTCCAAGGCTTCCAGGGGTATGAGGTCATCCGAGGAACGATATGGACCCTGCTTCACTGTGCAGTGCCTGGAGGGATGGAGACGTGACAGCACTCGTCCTTCGGCTGCGTCCAAGCGTTTGAATTCACGGAAGCGCACCGACAAGGCGTTGGTCACTCCCTCTCTGATCGTAAGGGCTACGAACGCCTCCGGTTGGGGGATGGAAGCCTGCGAAGTCATTCTGATGGGCGGATCCTCTCTGTCCGACACTGGGCTCCCTCACTCTATACCAGCCAGCCTGGCGATCTCCTGAACTGCGTCTCGGAAAGGAACATCCTCCGGGGCTACCGACTCTGCTGGGGGCGAGAACGGTGTCTCCGGTTCCGGGCAGAACTCAGGTGGGGATGGGGTACTAATCGGACGTCTGTCTGCTGGCTGCTGCTGGGTCCTTCCACAGACGTTGTCCTTTGCCTGAGGAAAGATTCGGGTCTGTGGAGCGGAGAGGGAATTGAACAGACGGAAAAGACCTGCTTGGAGAGCCACTTTCAGCGTCGCCATCCGCTCCCGAGTCTTCCGGGCTCTTCCTGAACCGATAACCCCGGTTCTTCCTTCATGATTGCGCCCTAGACTGGGGTATAAATAGTTCTCTCCCTGTTCTTGGGGATCGCCTCATGAGGTGAGGTATCCAAAGGTGCGAGCTCTTCAGCGTGCTGTGCAAGTGAGATCTGGCCCGATGGGGGAGATCTCCGGACTCACCCTCTCTGAGCGTAATGGTTTCCAAGGTTTCTCTAGTGTCTAACTCCTGTTGCGAGCGAGCGGGGGCGGGGGGACACACCGAGGGGAGATTAGATACCGCCAGCACCGGGGGATCGTCTGGTGGGCGGGAGACGGTCGCGGTAGGTGTGAGTCTGCGTCTCGATTCTGGCTTGGAGAGCAGAGCTTCCTGAAGGTCCTGGATTTGCCGCTGAAGTTGGGACTGCATAGCCAGGAATGAAGAGAAGTTCAATGTTTCAGGCGGAGGTAGTGGAGGGGTGTCCACGATTTGCGTTGCAGTAGCGTCTGGGCGTGGGGGAATGCCAAACTCTCCCACATGACTAGTAAAGCACGTCCCCGACTTAGCATATGTGATGGTTACACTCTCTTTCACAGTCGGAACGGATGGAAGCGAGGCGAGGATAGGCACTTCTGCAACAACTTTATCCGTCCCTTTGTGCGGGGGAGGCCAGGTCTTATCCAGCGCTATTCTCTCACTCGTCCCAGGTAAGTCCAGTTCTGCCACTAATCGAGAAGTTGATGAAGATCTGACTCTCTTCTTCTTCCGGGGCAAATCAAAGTCTGAGTCTACGTCTCTGTCTGCCCGCACAGGTGAAGACACCGGGCCAGCTACGGCTGAACCTGCTCTCAGTATATCCAGAGCCAAGGACTGCACCTTCCGACATACTCTCCGTTTAATATTCTTGGCGCGTACCTTCTCCAGAGCGTCCCAGTCCTGGGGGGAAAGGTGCGCGCACTCTTTGCATGTGTGTAAGGCGTCGCACAGCGGAATGTCTCTGTCTCTCCTGCACCGGTCGCAGAGCGAGTGAGGATTGGCTGCCGAGGCCGGATGGGCGCAGGAGATCTGCGACTTGTTGTGGTAAACCCTGGCCTCCGTCATACCTAGAAACAAACACAGATACGAGTGTAAAAGTAAAAATCTCAACTCATTATTACACTCATTCCAGCTGAAGGAACTGTACTTAACCAAGCTACTACCACAAGTTAATACATAGACGTACCGAGCGCATAGATACGCAGGGGTAACGCAGTGCGCAGCCGAAATGTACCAAGCTCGGTCATGTACCAAGAACCAAGAACTCTGACGGTGCTTGGGTCTCGGCGTTCTGACCCAGACCCACCAAGCATAGTTGCTCGGTAGGCCGTTCGTACCTGGGAGTTACCAAGACCCTAGACGGGCCTTGGTAACCAAGCCTTTGCTCAGAACCGAGCACCGAGATGGCACTCCGTAATCCACTAAACCTAGAACGCAGAATGTCCTAGGTAGAGCGAAGAAACTAACGTTCTGTAGAGCAAAAGGGCGACCCAGAGGCTGAAATCAACCCCTCTGCGCAAGGCAGTTCCAAGCAACTCCGCACTGAACTGGAGAAGCTGGAAGCCTGCTAGGAAGCGTCCACTACGTAGCTCGGTCTGCCTAAGACCAAGGAGTGGTAACTGGGTCCGGATCAGAACAGAACTCGGCAGCTGAAAGATCCGTGATCCCTAAGGGTCGAGGGCGTACGCCCGTACTAGTACACAGTGGAAACTACGAGTAACACTTCTCGGGGAAAAACGTTCGAAACCCCCTTAATGCAAACTCAGAATACTAGCAGTAGCGTACGAAGGCAAAAATCTCCAAATTACACAAGCTGACGAGCCTTCGCCTCAACACTTCTAAAAAGAACATAAAAGGCAACTAAAAAGTATATTCGGAGAAAATCACCTTGAATTGACGGCAGGAAAAACCAAAAAAAATTTCCCAGTCTAAAAACGCGTGTGGTTGGTAACGGCACGCAATACGAAAATGAGGCTTGGTTACAGTGACCAAGGATGCTGATTAGCTGGGACCAACGACGGGACTATTCGACTCACTAGTAGAAAATTTTAGTTACTGAGTCCGTGATTCTTAGAGTTTTGCGAGAAAACCCGTGTAAAAGTGGAGATAAGCGAATCCGGAGCTTTTACGAAGTAAAAAAGCATGCCAACAAAGCCTCTCCAAATACCAAGATCCACACATGGTGCTTTTTTTATTTGCATGCACCGAATATGCCAAGTGCAGTGAAACTAATACTGGTGTTGGTTTAATAAGCAAGAGGCGTGAATGCAAAATGGGAGAAGCCGTTTCGTAAGGTTGGTGCCAAAGCCGTGTTCGTTGCTCTGGAAAGGTATCAAACTAGTGAAAATGTTCATTTCGAAAGTGGCGTGTGTCTGTTAAAGGAAATCAAACCAAATACCTGTTCAACAGTTTG
The DNA here is from genome assembly GCA_949752745.1 of Protula sp. h YS-2021. Lineage (NCBI taxonomy): Eukaryota > Metazoa > Annelida > Polychaeta > Sabellida > Serpulidae > Protula > Protula sp. h YS-2021. The sequence continues at coordinate 89,014,483 of OX457026.1, forward strand.
AAAATGCTACCGATAGAGCAACTAATGTGCTAATTTTAATTTTTTGGCTAAGTATTTAATATTTCGCTTTTGTGAAATTGGTGCTCGTTGTAATACTCGACCGCCTTTTATTTACACATGACGTCACAAGTCTATAACAATGTGATGCAGGAGCTTTTTTCTGCCTTTTTCATTTGACCGCTATTTTGTCCCTGTTTCTTCAAACATGCTAGCTGGCCTTGGGACCAATCACATTTAGTGCAAAATTTGCACCATGTTTTTTTTTGTTTTCGTCTTTGTTTTCATTTGTATGGTGAAAATACGAAATAAAAGCAGTGGATATATTTTAACGAAATACAGTGCATTAAGCAATGCTGCAATCATTTGAACCCTTGCCAATAAATCGGACGCATTCATCAGCTACACTGATGCAGTCACACAACATGCATATGGCAGCGACGGTGAAAAAAAACACACACGAAAGAAGGGGGTATTTAGTGAAATGTAAGTTTTCCTCACATTTGTTCCAATTTAATGCATATACCTGTCATATAGCTCTTACTTCCTGGAGAAGCTGACTTTTAGATCTAAGTGGGTCCTCATCCGATAACATATACAAAATAAATTAGGTATCGAAGCATATCTAAGCGCATAACATAGAGTGAGGGGGGACAAGACGCCCATGCGGGGTTAAAGGCCCACTCTACGTTATTTTGAAATGTGTTACTTTTTTTACTCAACATCAAAACTGATCGAAGCGCCACATGACGAAAGCACATGTAATCTAAATAAAACCACAACAGTGGCACAATGTTGCAAGTAAAGACATTATTTAATTTTAGGGGGTCAATTTCATAGGAATCAGAATTTTTTGGGAAGCCATACCCCGCAAACAACCGACGTCTTTTTGGGTTGAAAAAAAGGCAGGATTTTGGTCGCAACGATTTCACAACCATATTCTGACCTATTTCCCCCAAACCCGACATTATTCCGACGTCGAGGCGACGTCGGATTTCTGACGTCATTCCGACGTTACAAAAACGACCAAAAGCAATGAACATTATTATCACTCACCGGAAATGGAAGTCATTTTGGAAAAGAGGAAGAAAAAATGTATTTTTTACATGAAAATTTTAGAATTTTGATGGCGCGTCGATATTTTTCTTCCTAGATTGTAAAAATTTACATGGAAAATGCTTTCGTATGTATTTCACAACAGCAGTTGAATGATTAATTATATTAATTATATAACTCTAGTCAGTTTCAGGTCGGAATCCGACGTCGGTTCCAAGTATATATACAACCTAAAACCGAATTAATTCCGACGTCGGATTTAGGTCGGAACACGACGTCATTCTGACGTTGAAAACCCGATGTCGGTTCCATTTCATATACAACCAAAACCGGCACGTCAGTCCGACGTCCGAAACGTCGGGTCACGACGTCGACCCGACGTCATTCTGACGTCTTAATGTTTGCTGGAGTTTTTATAGGTTACAGATTTTAGGGCAATATCATGAAATTAATAAGTGGCCTTGCTGTTTCTAAAAACATAACAGAGTGTAACCGATGATAGACGATAGTAATTTTTTGAGATGATATTCACATTGTACCCTTCGGGGGGCACCCGTGGGCCTTTTGCCCCAGGTATGGGGCAAAAGGCCCACTAAGGGCAAAAATTTTTATTCAGTTTTTCATGAAAAGTAAAAAGCAGAGGGATTTGAGGTTGAACACCAACCAAAAGAGAAGGAACATATCTCAATAAAATTTTATAGCAAATCGCGCTTAAGGGGGGCCTCTTGCCCCACCTTACTCTACTTAAGGTGAAGGTTTAATTCCATTCGAATTTCCTCAAAGGGCCAAAACTACCAATTTTGAGGCCGAAGGAGGGGGGGGGGGGGTGGGGTGATTTTCATTCAGTACTCCGCGTTTCACAAAAAGGAGGTTATTTCAGACTTTCACCCCGCGTTTCGTTGGAAAAAGGCCCGGGTGTCGTTTCAACGGGGTCGGCTCGTACGGCCTTCCGGCATCGGGCAAACAACACCATTCTGCACATATAGAACGAAGTATTACTCTTACCTAATCACAAAGGTTTTGTGACGAAACCCGTTTTCCTTTGTGTAACAAAATTTGTCATGCAACATAAAGTCACAGTATAGGGAATATGCGAGAGGTAAAAGGATTTTATTTATGCCCTTTTTTGGCTATCTAATGCATGATTGTGTGTATTTGTGTTATAATACGGATACAGAATAGGGATGGTGTGCTTTGTACTGGTTTCGGGCTCTTGTCGAAGGCCAATGAACTCGCCTAGGCGCGCTTCGTTTACAGGCCTCCGGATCTGTCCTTATAACACACACCGTTAGATTTGATTGACAGCACAAGGACTTAGGGCGGCACAGCTCTTTTTGACACCGCACTCCGACATGGTTTGCTGACGACGGATCTAAGCGTATATGCGACGTCAGATTGCGACGAGTTCTCCTTCATCGTCAAAATACCACTTCAGTGGGACTTTTCCACTCCTCCCTAACAACTAAACTTTTTTCCCAGCCAGGGTTTGGTTACCCATTCTAACGTTTTATTTCGTAATTCGCGTTCTCCACTTTTAATGGGTTCCCTTCCAGTAATATTTACCACGCAATATAAAAAAGAACTTTTTGAGTTACAGTTCGAGATCACTTATCCTTCCATCCATCCTTCGACCAATCAGAATGCCCGAATGTCGTCTGCTAGTCTCGTATAAACGACATTCCCTTTTTAGCCCTAAACGGCGGTACAACATTCCTAGGCTAGTTGGGGAAGGGTGGGAGGGGATAATCAAGTTAAAAGTGGAGAACGCGAATTGCGCTTTTGCTCGTAAAAGCTCGTTTTACGAAATAAAACGTTAGTTTTACTTCGCAAAAGCTTTGAATTCGCTTATCCCCACTTTTAATCGGACTTGAGTCCGAAGTAGATGAGCCTGCCATTCTTGAACTCCCCAAAAAGGTCGCGAATTACACTATGGCTTGCAAAAGCTCGTTGTTTAAAAAAGCGAGTGCTGGACACTCGAAGCAGAAGAAGAAATAAACTTGTCAGCTAAGTTTCAATTCTTTTAATGATTTCCTAAATAAAGTCCGGAAGAGTACCATTCCGGTCTTGTAACACAAGGTAAGATCAGAAACAAAGTAAAATATCACAGCAACTGTCAGCTGAGATGAAAAAGGCTTCCAACCATGCCTTAATCTTTGAGAACTATCACCATCACCCTCCAACCGCCCACCGGATGGATCCGCACCTCAGGTTCTCACTATTCACTTGTTTATGTATTCTTGAACAGTTAAGTTTATTAGCAATGCTACAATAAGATCGTATATCCATAGGATTTACGCAACTAAACTCTTTGACACTTCGAGTAACGAGACCGAAGTGCCATACAAGACATGCTATTGTCTAACTTTCTTTCCCCAAAATTTTTCTTAATTACCACGCTTGTTTGAAATAAACCTGTAAAGATTGATTAGATTGCTCTAAAACTGCATCGGCATAAATTAAATACAGACAAAATTTCAGCTAATTTGTGACTGTTTCCCTACATGGGGCCGTTATGGTCCCATGAGCCCATAATGACACTATGGTACCCCATATCATGGACCAAGAGACCGGCTTTCGGTCTTCCCGACACAAACGGATATACGGTCACGTACGTTTGGGACCAAAACGGTCACCCCTTTCTTTCTGAAAGACTTAAAGAAAGGAGTTCAAATTTAAGACCCGAGTAGCCGTAAGACCGAAGACTGGGCTGTACCAATTACACATACACTTTGGAATATATAGAATGCTTAATTAAAAAATATTCGTCCAGCGTTTGCCCGTAGCTTAATATAAGCATGGGGTCGAAACGGTCCGAAAGGACCTTAGCGAAAGACGAAACGTCCAGAGAAAGAAGGGGAAATCCTTCTTGCGGGTTGTTACTTTCGTGGCTTGTTGTTGTTGTTGCTGTTCCCGTTACGACCCTTGGAAAAGTTGCCCTTCTGTTTGCCCCTGTTCTTGAACTTGGGGGACGCAGATCTACAACAGAAACCATCAGCCTGTAATGGTCGTTTCTGAAGCAACGAACGGTCCCAATGAATATAGACCAGAGAATTCATCCTGTGAAAAATCTTTCAGATAGTATTTAACAAAAGAGTTGGGGGAAGACCGACAACCTGTTTTCAATATATCTGAAAGGGACACATTACGTACGGCCCTCAGGGAATTAGCTACTTGCCATACCTGATGGGCTTTGACGTTCAGTTCCCCGGACGGGTTCGGGTCAATTTGTGCCTCGTCATAGGCTGCCAAAATGATCTTTTTAATATAATTCGAGATAGGCTGTTTCGAAAGATCTTTGTTAAATTTCGGCATAAAAGAAATGATGAGTGCCTTTTGATTTTTTGTTCTGTAGGCGTCTGACATTTCCAAATACTGGCGCAACGCCTGGACAGGACACAAAGAGATCAAGCCGTCGGTATCGGGGTCATCTGGTAGGGACTGAAGGGTAATGTGATCGAACGTTCCCATCCCTTGGGTCATAATATGGGTTTTTCCCATGAATCCTGCTCTGGGGACTTGGGTGACCTTCTCCCAAGCGTCCGTCTCTTTATTTATCTTTCTGTCCAGGGCATGAATCTCACCTCTTCTTTTGCCCGACGCTAAAGCCAAAAAAAGCGTGAACCTTAGTGTTGCATTTTTCGCTGAAATCACGTCTTTACTAAAAATGCCTGGGCGTTGGAGATACCGCAAGACTAAAGATAAATCCCACTGCGCTATGTTGGATTTGAATGAGCAATTTACTTGGATGGGAAAATGCTTTGAGTCTTGACCCTATAGCGCCCCTATAGCCCTCGGTGGAGCCTACCTTTAACTTCTCATCTGTGAATAGGTGATCGAGGAAGTCCGCTACCACTGCTGGGCTAGCCTGAAACGGGTCCAGCTTAGAGCTGCTACACCAGGCGGCAAACTTGTTCCACTGAGACCTGTAAACCTTGGCTGTAGAGCCCTTGGGACTGTTTACTATTTTCTCCCTCACCTGATTGGAGAAGCCTTTGTTCTTCAAGAAGGACTGGTCAGATTCAGTGCAGATTCAGTAAGTGATGGGAGGGGTGGAAGTTTTGCCAGTGGGGTTGTGATAGCAAGTCGTTGTGGCATGGGATTTGTATCTACCTCAATATCTTGCAATGGAGTAGGACGGCGAACCATGGAGCTTCCGGTTCCCACGGGGCAATGAGCAATAGACGGCAGTTTTAACTCGATTACCCTTTGCAGGACTTGCCCTAAGATTGCTTGTGGGGAAAAGGCATACAGCACTTCGTCTCGTGGCCACTGACAATTGAGGGCGTCCACTTCCCAGGCTGCTGGGTCCGGGCAGGGGGACACGTATCGGGGAAGCTGGGCGGTCATAGCGTTTGCAAACAGATCCAGAGTCGGGAGACCCCATGGCGACTGATGTGTTACCCATTGAAACGACCGACGGGATAGGCACCATTCGGTGTTGATAACTTGACCCTGTTTGGAAGCTAAGTCCGCTAGGACGTTTAGTTTCCCGGCCAGGTGACGGGCTGAAACGGTCATCTGTTCCTCCCGGGTCCTTGTGGGAATCTGAAATGCTAGTTTGGAAAGGGACCGTGATTTGGTACCTCCTGCTTGTTGAGATACGCTATGGCTGTGGAGTTGTCTAACCAAAATGGGACTGCCTTGTTTCCGAGTTGGGTGGACAGTTTGGTCAAGGCAATCCAGACTATCCGTAGTTCCAACAATTTATGTGATAGGTCTGAAGTGAGGGTGGCCACCTGCCCTTCCATACCTGACCGTGCCAATACATTTCCCACCCCGGGTGGGATGCATCGGTCTGATTCTCTGTATCTGGGGTGGGGGGCTGATACGGCATTCCTTCGGACATGATTTGCACATCGTACCACCACTGTAGGGCTTGTAGGGTAACCTGTGAAACTTGCATCTTTGCTGTGGCTGAACGACCCTGATGCAGTGCCCATTTCACCAGGCTTTGGAATGGCCTGTAAGGAAGACGGCCCAGAGGGACTGTCTTTTCTGTTGCCACTAAAAGGCTTAAAAGGGATTCCACGGCTTGTAGTCTTACCTTTTTTCCGGGGGGGGGGGGGGAGGTATCTCTTATGGCTTTCGCAATTCGCTGGTAGCGTTCTGACGTAGGGAACGCCCTTGCTATTGCCAGGTCCCAAAATTCCCCTAGAAAAGTGATTGACTGTTTGGGGTTTAGTTCGGATTTGGATAGGTTTACTACTACCTCCAGTGCCTTGCGAACTAATGTCATCGTTTGGTTCTCGGTTACCTGTCTGTCTTGATTTGCCAGGAACCAATCGTCTAGATACTGAAAGACTAACATCCCCACCAGACGTGCCCATGTTTTCAACACCGTTATGACCTTGCAGAAAACGTACGGAGCCTTAGCCAGATCTAAAGGAAGTGGCAGAAACCAAAAACGTCTTTTCCCTACTTGAAAGGCTAGGAACTTTCTTGCCGAGCGGTGAAGAGGGATATGGAGATAAGCACCGGCGAGATCTATGGAGGTACCCCACATCCCTTCCCGTACTGACCCCTTTATCACATGGGCCGTGTCAATCTGAAAGGTGGCCAGGAAAACCGTTTATGGGGGAGAGGTCGATTACTAACCTCCACCCCCGGATTTCTTGGGGACCAGAAAAACCCGGCTGAAAAAGCCCATTTGAATTTCTGGCATTTCCTCGATCGCCTGTTTTTGTGTCAAGCTCAACAACATTTCTTGGGGAGCTAGGATCTTTTCCGACCCCCTGGAGTAAGAGGTGGCCAGTAGCTTTGGTGCATGGGTGGTTAGGGGAATAGGGCACCTCAGCCCGTTTTGGTCTCGTTTGAAAGTAGAGAGTAACCCCTCTTCAGCCAACGCACTACCCTTCGAGACGCACCCATCTCTACCCATTTCTGCCAAATTTTTCCTAGTCTCCCTCCTACGGGCAAGGAGGCGTTTAAGGAAAGTAAGTTTTCCAATTCTTTTAAGTTTGTTAAAGTATCGTCAGGAGACGACGGAATCTCGTGACTGTACTTTGATTGGTTGCTACCTGAACCACTGTGGAGACGGGCCCTCTGTTTTGCTACCGGAGTTGGGTTTCGGTCTCTTAACAGGGGGCTATTGTGGTTGCGCGCTCGGTTTGGCCTGTGTCGGCGAGGACTGCTGCGGTCGCTTCCTCTCCAGTGGACGCTTGAAGGAGGAGCGAGACATCCTGGACATGAGGGCATAATCCCGAGAAAGTGAGCGACTTTCCTGGTTCACCCTCTCTCGGCGGGAGGAAATAGTTCCCGGTCCCCCAGAATAGGGGCGTGGCGAAGATCCCGTAAACCTTTGACACTGGACCAGCAGTGCTGGAGAAAGGCCTCTCAGCATGAGCAACGCCCTCGCTGGTGGCTAGTGCAATGAAGGAGTTCTGTTGTGGTGGAGCGGTCTGAGATGTCATACGAATGGGTGGATCCTTTTTATCTAAATGTGGGGAGCCACACAGGAGACCTCTGCCAAGCGGACTATCTCTTGAATGGCATCCCCGAACGGTACGTCTTCCGGTGCGATCTCGGAAGCAGAACTCGAGGGGATTGCATCTTCGACCGACGGGGTAAGGTCTGGTGGAGAGGGAGTTCGGATAGGGCGTCTGCCCGCTGCCGCTGGGTCTCTCCAAAGTCTTTGCCCCCGGCTTGGGGGCCGTACCTGATCCATTGCCCGTAATGGTAGATGGAAACGGGAACGCACCGGTGTGATTCTCATTCTAAGTCCTCAACCTCCGACTCCTGTTCATCAGATGCTGCTTCTTGGAGCTGAGATTGTAGTAGCTGTGACGTTTGGGGTTCCCCTGATGGGTTGTCAATTTCCCTCTCTCTATTGCTTGAAACTGTGGCGAGAGGGAAAGTTTCCATTGGCACGATTTCCTCGTTCTCCTCTAGCAACGCAGAGACTTGGCCCGAGGGGGGCACGCCCACGGAATCCTCTTCACTGATGGTGACCGTCTCGGGAATTTCCAAGTTGGAATCCAGTGGGAGGTGAGGTTGGGGCGAGCCCGGCATCGCTGCCACTGACTGATCCTCCGGAGGAGGACGAGAAACCGTAGCTGATAGTCTGGGCTTCTGTTTCTGACTAAGCAGATTATCCTGCTTCTGTACTTGATGTTGTAAATTCAAAAGAACGCTGAAAAATCACTCGGGAGACGCTGTAGCTGGGGAGGGGGATAAATCCTCTCGCGGGGGAATGCCTAACTCGCCTGACACCGCCGAAAGAACTGTTCCCGTATCCCTATATGTAACAGTCACTTGTTTCACAGACGGAGACTTGAATGCCACCTCCGGCCTGCCAATGGGTTTCAATCAGGGAGATGATGCCCATGCGTCACGGAGAAGATCCCGTTCTTTCCCTTCCGGGATATCCAATTCTGCTACAGTCTCAGAAAAAGTACGTCCCTTACTCTTGGATTTTTTATGTCTCTTAGATGATGAAGTGGCATCCGATTCTGCTCCAGTGTCAACGTGCTCGGGAGTGGAGACCTGGCTCAGAATAACGGAGCTAGCCTTTTTCATGGTATCCTGAATGAATTCACGAGTAACAAACGAGGTTGAAGACAGAAATTTGCGCTTATCCCTCTTGCGTTCGTTCTTGGTTCTATTAGGTAACAGGGCTTTCCAATCCACACACGGGCTGTCTTGCTCGCACAGAGGTATTTCGTTGTTCCGTCTGCAGCGATCGCAGATGGAGTGAGGGTTACATAAAGTTGGAGGATGAATACACGGAGGCAGCAACGGTGGAGACTGCAGACTGGCCTCTGTCATATCTGAAATGCAAGCAGAGAAGAAACAACCGTAAGAACATGTAGCAAACGTGCATGAAATACTACATTTATCGGTGCTCTACTTCGACTGCAATCGCCCAATCACTGCAATGACTCGATTGGAAGATTCACGAAAAGCGTTCCAGCACCGTACCGGGCTGGACCGTAATGGGCCTTCCCGTTTCGGGCATGGGTCCGTCTCGCCTCGGATGGTACCCTCAGACCATCGGACCATAACGGGCAAAAAGTCCCGTTGGCCCAGAATGGTCTTGTCGTGCCTGTGACCGTATTACCACAACGGAAAAACGGTCCTGGCAAGGAAAAAGACTCTCAGACGTCACAGAAAACGTCTCTTTTCATCGGAAAACGCTGTCAGCCTTGCAGAACCTGCTCTACGAAGACTGCGAAGCGTCCCATGGAGTAAAGCTTAAGCAAAAACTGGCCATTTCCGCGATAGCAGCCCGAAAAGATCCTACTCCTAGACGAAATGAGGTGGAACTGGTAAGTTCCTCGATCTGAAAGAAAGTGGAGAAAGGGGCGCACTTCCCGGGACCACTAAATGTCTCCGCGATCATGCAAACTCAACCTAACTTGACCGAAGAACAAAGTGTTGAATTTATATCACTTAGGCTCCATAAATTTATCCCAACGCACAGTAATAGATAAAATAATCCAATAGGTAGTGAATTAAGTAAAATATGAAGCAATTCGCACCTTAACCCAGTTCCCTTGCTGCAAAAAACCAGCAGCACACAGAATGGCGTGTTGTATAGACGCCACGCAAAAAGGGAATGTCGTTTATACGAGACTAGCTGACGACGTCTCGGGCATTCTGATTGGTCGAAGGATGGATGGAAGGATAAGTGATCTCGAACTGTAACTCAAAAAGTTCTTTTTTATATTGCGTGGTAAATATTACTGGAAGGGAACCCATTAAAAGTGGAGATAAGCGAATTTAAATCTTTTGTGAAGTAAAATTGTGCTTCGCTGAGTGCACCATATGTGTGCTCTACTGTATGGGCTTGAACTCTCTATGAAAAAAGCCCATTTGTGTTGAAACAAGCAAAACAAACAAAACACGCATAGGCAGATATCAACTTACAGGGAGATCCTGATGTGATAAGTCAAGTCACGTGTAAAGGATATGCTGAAATCGATTTGCCTGCTTATAAGTCAAACGTAACTTTTTGCACGCTCACATTCGGATGTTGCACTAGATTGTGTTATCAGCGAATATGTACAGTGCAACACGGTGGAAATTCAGAATGTGGTGATAAGTTTCATGAGTTTTTTATAATTTGTGAAGACTAAAATTTCAGTTGCTGGTTGAATGACTCGTTGAACTAATGATGACGGACTTTTCCCAGCAAAAACAGTAGAAACGGACGAATTGAGCCGCACACGCATCTATCCTATGAAATTCCTCATCGTCATCAGTGTTTTTTTCTTCAAATTTTACTCGACTGTTATTTGTTCTTTTTAGCCCAGCTTACGTTACACGTACACGTTACACGTAAGCTGGGGGTATTCCTATGGGTTTGCGGATGGCGTCCCCTAGTTAGTTCGTTAGTTAGTTGTTTATTTAGTAAACTTTGTTTCAAAATGCATCTCCTCCTACAGTTTTGTTCCGATGTCATTTATTTTTAGCATGAGGCACCCCTAAAGGGTTGTGCATACGGCTTGTGCTTTTCTAGTCGATCGGACAATTTTTCTATTTTTAAAGGGAATTTTTAAAGCAAAAATCTCGAAAATAATTCAAAATGCATCTACTCCTACAATTTGAGTCGACGTCATTTATTTTCTGATGTGAGGCATCCCTAAGCGCTCATTCATACGGCTTGTGCTTTTTTAGTCGATTAGGTGATTTTTGATTTTTTTGGGAATTTTCGAAGAAAAAATTAAAATGTATCTCCGCCTACATTTTTGATCCGATTTCATTTATTTTTAGTATGAGGCACCCCAGAATACGGCCTGTGCTTTTTGAGTCGATCGGGGAATTTTTGAAGAAAAACAATCAAAATGCATTTAGTCCTACAATTTTTATCAGATTTTATTTATTTTTGATATGAGCTGTCTGTAGGGGTCATGCTTACGGCTTGTGCTTTTTGAGTGAATTAGAAAGCTTTTGAATTTTTTTTCGGAATTTTTGAAAAAAATTTAATGAATCTCCCACAGCGCACAAACCCAAGTTAAATGAACATGCGCAATAGCCCGAAATGCGAACTGTGCATCGACGGAAATTAAATAAACATGCGCCGTAGTCCAAAATAAGCATTGCGCATCGATGCAAGTTAAATAGACATGCGCATTGGTCCGAAATGTGAACCGCGCATCGGCGGAAGATAAGTAAGCATTGAACTGGTCCAAAATAAGCACCGCGCATCAACGTAAGTTAAATAAACATGCGCATTGGTCCGAAAAAAGAACCACGCATCGACGCAAGTTGAACGGACATGGTAGTGGTCCGAAATGCGAACCGCGCATTAACGCAACCTGAAGAAACATGCGCACTGGTCCGAAATGCGAACCGCACATCAACGCAAGTTAAATAAACATGTGCACTGGTCCAAAATAAGCACCGCCCTTCAACACTAGTTAAACTAGAACTTAATTTAGCTAGCGAAATGCTAAACACTTGACAAAAATTAAAACTCAAATATACTTCCTTCAGTTGGTTAGTTCTTGAATAATATATTGCAAACAACACAGCTTGAATATGTCTTATAAGCCGAGTAGTGTTTGGTTTTTGTTGACTTAAGGTTTTATTGGTTGATCAGGCATACCCGTGTTATCTATTTACGCAGTGAGAGCTCGCATAAAGCTAAGCAACTGTGTGTTCTGCGCTACGATAAATGCTCCACATTTACTTGCAAAAAATACACTCTTTTTACATGGCGTTTTAAACAAGAAAACGAAATTGAAGGAGAAAATAAAAAGTGTCATGCACACGTAAGGAACACGTAGGGCCCGTAGCGTCAGCTGAGTAGATGACACAAAAAATCCGTTCACTGTCAAGGAAGAAAGGTACCAATGGCTGCTCGCACAAATTCAGAAACATCTTGCAAGACAAAGGCTTGTCAAGTGTTAATAACTATGCGCACTGGTTCAAAATGCGAACCACGCATCAACACAAGTTAAATAAACATGCGCACTGGTAGAAAATACGAACCGCTCATCAACGCAAGCTAGATTTACAAGCACACTGGTCAGAAATGGGAAGCGAGCATTAACGCAAGCTAAAACAACATGCGCACTGGTCCAAAATGTGAACCGCACATCGACACAAGCCAAATAAGCAAGCACACTCGACCAAAATAAGCACTGTGCATCAACGCAAGTCAAATAAACATGCGTACTGGTTCGAAATGTGAACTGCGCATTAACGCAACTTAAATAACATGCGCACTATTCAATATAAGAATTGTTCATCGACGCAACTTAAATAAACATGCGCACTGGTCCAGAATAAGAACCACGCATCAACTCAATTTAAAGAAATATGCGCATTGGCCTGAAATAAGAACCGCGCATCGATGCAAATAAACATGCGCAGTGGTTCGAAATGCAAACCACGCGCCAACGCAAGCTAAATAAAGATTTGCACTGGTCCAAAATTAGCACTGGGCATCAACGCAAGTTAAATAAACATGCGCACTGGTCCGAAATTCGAACCGCGCATCAACGCAAGCTAAATAAACATTCACAATGCTCCGAAATTGGAACTGCTCATCAACACAAGTTGAATAAACATGCGCACTGGTCTGAAATGCAAACCGCGCACCAAGACAACCTAAGAAAACTTGTGCACTTGTCCAAAATAAGTGCCGCTCATCAACTCAAGTAAAATAAACATGCGCATTGGTCTGAAATAAGAACCGCGCATCGACCCAAGTTAAATCCGAAATAAGAAGCGCACATCAACACAAGGTAAATAAACATGCGCACTGATCCGAAATAAGAACCGCACATCAGCACAAGGTAAGTAAACATGCGCGCTGGTCCGAAATGCGAACCACACATCAACACAAGTTAAATAAACATGTGCACTGTTCCAAAATGAGAGCCGCGCATCAACGCAAATTAAATAAACATGCGCACTTTTCTGAAGAAGAACCGCGCATCGAAGCAAGTTGCATAAATATGCGCACTGGTCCGAAATGTCAGCGTTGTTCGAAGGTATCTATGGCAGACTATCCAGTCTACCCGAGATACGAAAAAATCTGTTTCCCATTTTTCTGGGAAAGAAATCTTTGTATGTATTTATCGGTCTATGTTCTGGTCCGGTGCTAAATTAACTATTGAGGTAGCCTTTTGCCGTCTCATCTTTTGAAGCTCAACTTTTCAGGGAAATTCCATTGCTCATGCATGCTGGAATTGGTCATTGCTTTTCGTAAGCTGGGACTTTGTCCTTGGACAAACTTGTAAATAACTTTAAAATCGTATGGAGCTAAACGTTGTTAGTTCTAAAAGAGGTATGAAAAGGAATTGATTGAATAATTTGTTTGGGTTTCACCATAATGTAGCTCTGTATTTATATACTCTGTACACATATTCGTCGTAGGGTATTTCGAAAGCAGTAATGATTCCCCTTAAAGCTCCATCTATTTAAGAAACACTGTTCATGTCTCTGCCCTGATTAAGAAGCGGATGACTTGATAATGCAGAAACAATACAACATAATACGAAATGACATGCCTAAGTTTAGAAAGTGCTACACTATCCTGTAGCTATTTTAGAAGATGTATCGTCACCGTGAAGTCCCCAATTTATATCATAAACTTTCCTAAGCGGACAACCAAAAATAGTCACAATCGATCTTAAAGCGATGTGATTTTCAGTCAATTTATGCTCAGTAGGAGTTCATTTATACACACATTGCGTAATTATTATTATTATTATTATTATTTTTATTATTATTATTATTATTATTACTGTCATTTATAAAGCGCTTATTAAAAATCACTAAGCGCTACACAGTTTTTTTTAACTAAAATCATGTCCACGGGTAACTAGATGATATTACCGTATGCTTTTACAAATAAATGAGTTTTCAATTGACTCTTAAATTCAGGTAGTATTCTCGACAAACGAATTTTGGATGGTAAATGATTCAATTCACGTGGTCCAGCAACTGAGAAACATCTGTCGCCATAGTTCATATTAATTGTTTTTTTTTAACACCAAACAAAATGCTGTCTCTGATCGGAGCGATTGCCCAGGGTTATATTCTTTTAACATATCCGCCAGATAAGCAGGGGCGAGTCCATGCAAGGATTTATAAACCAATACACAGACTTTATAGATGATTATGCTTTCAACAGGAACTCAATGAAGGCATTTACAGGAGTTGCGGACACTACCATCATGTGGTAATTGTTTTATAGTTAGTTAGGAACTGCATATTCAGTACTACACATCATTAACGCACAAAAGCTGAGAATGGGAATGGCCTGAGTACTACAGTATCAATCCGCAACTTGACCGAATTCCGCTAGATAGTGGAACGACCCACTTGCAGAAATAACAAAGAAAATTTTTGCTGTAGACTTTTACGGGGGAGGCAAAATCACCGAGGTACATCTTATGTAAAGATATTTAGGCCCAAAGGGTCGAAAAAGAGCTCAAAATCGCTCTGTCTCTAACCGCTGCAGAGATAAGTTGGCCTGTTGTAAATTGTACACGATGTCACGTGACCTTTGACCTTAACCCTCAAGGTCAAGATCTAGGGTGCGTGGTTATCCTCTACTTAATACGTTTATGAATTCAAACTAGGATCTGAGCGATTTTCTAGCCATTTTCGTGATAAATAGGCTTTTAAAAATTATTGTGATATTGTGACGTTTGTGGTCAAGGTCAAAAATATTTGCAGTTTCACTGAGACCTTGTGGTTGTCTATAAATTTTCCAAGTATTAAGCTCCGCTATGCTCAAACTCTAGGAGGAGTTTTTTTAGAAACCGTTTTGTACCAAAAAGTAGTTTTATCTCGATTTGACCTTGACCTTTACCACTCAGATAGATACAAATATTTGCCGATTTACCGAGTCCTTGTGATCTTCTACACGTGTGTCATATTTCGTTTTCCTGCGCCAAATAGTGTAGGAGGAGTGATCTGGACACCATCCAACGGAAAAAAAGAGAACAAAAAGGAAAAAAGGGCAGAAACAGGAAAAACTATATACATTATACCGAGTTGCAAACGAAGAGGGAATTACACTCTAAATCTTTTCTAAAACCAATTTTACAAATTACTTACTGCAATTTGATAAACAGGAAATTTGTACCGCATGACACGTTTATAAAAAATGAATCGCCATCACTCAATAGATTTAGTCAACAAAACGATAATACATAATGTCGTACAAAATGTAGAGAAACTGGGATTTAAAAAATTATAACATGTAGTATAAGTTCAATAGAGAACTGCACAAAATGTATGCTAACTGCAATTGCCAGTCAATGTGCATTTCATAGACGCACAGCACAGATTCTATCCGAGTAGAGACATGAGAAACCTCAGTGCACATGTACAGCCTTTCACATAAACGCATTACATTGAACTGTGTTTTTACATACCCAATGTTTGATATATTTAACAATTGACAAGCTGTCAGCTGGCAAGGGTTATATAAACTTGCGTGAGCAGTCGTTCGTCCTTTTTTTCTTCTTGACAGTTTTCCGATTATTTGTGTCTTCTTCTTCTCTGACACTATGGGCCCTAGAACCATGAAACTTGGACTTATGAAGAGCTTGATCTGAGCGTGTGCATGTGACTTTTTATTTTCATCTTCGATTTCGTTTTCTTTGTTAAAACGCCATGTGAAAAGAGTGTATTTTTGCAAGTAAATGCAATGCACAGAACACCACCCAGTTGTTCAGCTTTGTGCGAACTCTCACTGCGTAAACAGATAACACAGCGTATCCATGATCAGTCAATCAAACCTTAAGTCAACAAAAACCAAACACTACTGGGCTTAAAGACGTATTCAAGCTGTGTTGTTTGCTAATATATTTAGCCGGTATTAAGTTATCAACTTATGGAGTTTTTTTCTTGACAGTGGTCCGATTTTTTAGAATATTATAAGCCGCATACATCCTATGCCATAAGCTCTGTACATAGTTGTATAACACACTGTATGCATGTTGTAAAATACTTTACATTATTCAAGAAATAACCCATTGAAGGAAGTATTTTGTGCGTTTTAATTTTTGTCAAGTGTTTAACATTTCGCTAGTGAAATGTGGTTCTGGTTTTTATTCACATAAAGAAGCGGTTATAAATACATAACCCGGTTGTTTATTTCGGGGGCACGCTTTTGTATGTTTTGTATGTTTCGTATGTCCCCGGACGGGATGGGGGGTGCACTGTCTTAGGTACTGGCTATCATGCTTGTGTATGGCTTCTTAAAACGAGATATATATCTTTACCAAACGCGGATATCTGTAATTTTTACACCTAAATACCGACAAGCCAATAGTCGTAGAAATAAAACCATATAAACACAAAAATAACAAAAACGTATTAGGTCTGCCCCTCACATATCCCTATCTCTATCTTTTTTTGAAGACAGAGTAAGATATATGCTACCAATTGCGTCCTCCTAATCGAGTGGAGGGGCTGTGTATGGACCTTGCTTTGTCAACTTTTGCGGTTTGTTTGGTTACAATTAAATGAACAAAAAATAAGTTTTCTTTGTGCAAATCATTTTTTCTATTGAATACTTTAATTATTTAAAACTTTAGTAATACTTAGCATTTATGGTACAAATAATGCATTTTGGTGCAGATAATCCTTTCATGAAGTACCCAAATGGCTGACTTCTACACTTTCATGCGCGATATCACAGTAACTAAGCTTCCTATTCAGATTTGCCTTGTAGTTGTATAGTATATATACACAGCTACATTCTTTGATTATATCATATTTACCACTTTCAAACATAGTTTGCAAATGGGTTGGCTTTGCTAAGTTTTTTTGTTTTTGTTTTTGTTTTCTGTCTCGGAGGCTTCCAGAAAACTCCTTCCACGCTATTTGACATAGGAGGATGAAATGTGGCACAGAGATAGAGGGTGATGAGATGTCGTAAAATCAGCAATTGTTTTTACCTTGACCTTCAGGCTCAAAGTTAAATTGAGGTCAACGTATTTTTCACCTCAAAGTGGTTTCCAGAAAACTCCTCCTAAAGGGTTTGTAGTAGAAAGACGTCATTTGGCGAAGACATAGAGGGTAATGAGTTGTCGTAAAAAATTTCAAGGTCAAGGTCAAATAGAGGTCAATATTTTTTCAAAACGCTACTCATCACGAAAAATTGCTGGAAATAGCGCTCAAATCCTTGTTTCAACGTGTACGGTGTCAGTTGACAGTAACATCGTGGACTGAATCTCGACATTCAGGGTCAACGTCAAGGTCATGTGACCTTTGTATATCGTAATTCGTTAGAGACAAATTGTCCATTATCTCAAAAACGGTAAGAGATCGAGCGATTTGAGCTGACCTGGGAGACCTTGACCTCTTCCGTCATGGTCAAGGTGAAAAAACCGGAAGTTGACAATTATCTCGAAAACGGTTAGATATAAAGCGATTCTGAGCTTATATTCGACCCTTTGGGCCTAAAAGACGTTACATAAGAGGTACCTCGGTGACCTTGACCTCCTCCGTCATGGTCAAGGTCAATAACCGGAAGTTGTCAATTGTCTCGAAAACGGTTAGAGATTCTGAGGTTATTCTCGACACTTTCGGCTAAAAGATATTATTTAACAGGTACCTCATTAACCTTGACCTCGTCTGTCATGGTCAAGATCAATAACCGGAAGCTGACCATTATCTCGAAAACGGTTAGAAAACTGAATTTGATTATTTGAACCCAAAACAGATTACATTATATTTACTTCTATGTACTCGTTCAAATAATTCGGAAGCTGATAATTATGTCGAAACACTGAAAATTGTGTCTTTGACCAGACAGATTGTACCATTGCAAGTGAGTGCCATTTCGCTACGTGTAACGAAATTCGATCTAGTTTTAAGCCAGGGATTTCTCAGTAAAAACAGTTCGAACTTGAAAAACATGAAAAAAGTGATTCTTTCATGAAGCAGACCTCTCTGTGCATTTTGTTTGTGAATTCGGGAAATTAGGATGTTTAAATATTAGTGTAATCCAACATCATTACACATTATTTCCAGTTCTACATACTAAAAATAAATCATCACATTATTAGTTTTACAAGTGTATAAGTCAGTCACGGGATGCGGAACTATGTCAGAAAAACTTTGACAGTGCCAATAATTTCTTCGTTGCATCCTAAGCATTCTTCCATATCCTCAGCACAGCTTTCACACGTGAGCAAGTGGCGGCATGGCAGGAATAGAATATTCACGGGATTCTTATTACAACTGTTGCATATATTGCTTTTATGTAGACGCCTATATTCTTCCTGCATTTTTACCACCGATGGATCCAGAACATGCTGCTTTACTGTTGGCTCTTCGTTTCCGATCTCAGTATGATTACCTGCACTTGTAGAAAGTTTATCATGATCTTTATATAGTTCATCTTCTAAAGCAGGCGGTGGTGAAGAAGCTGGTAGCTTTAACTCATTACTATTTATTTCTCTTAGGCTTACTCCACCTACAGCACCTTCTAATACAGGCGATTCTGCTCTGAGTTTATCGTCGTTATTATCCAGATTAAGTAAACATCGTTTTTGTCTTTTTTCGAAGTCATATATGGTATCCAATATATTGTCTGAAGAAAGTTCCTTTTTTAAAACTTTAGTTTCAGCTATGGCATTTTGAATAACATCCAACGGATAACCCACATTTAACACAGCCCTTACATAAGGTGGAATATCTGGACATCCGTGTTCATGTGGAAACGATTGCGTGAGTTCAGGTAAAGGTGACGTAAAAACCACATGCACAAAATATTTCAAAAAATCGCATTTTTTGCTATGACGAATGTGTTCTCCAAACGCCGTGTCTGTTTTTTCCCAGTTATATATTGCGATCATACAATAAGCGCATTTGGTTCTGTCACTGTGGTGAGTATAGAAGAACCCTGCTCGGGCAAGTTCTTCAGGTTTTAAGGGATTAGACTTTGGCCAGTCGTCGTACGATGCAAAACGTCCTTCATACGTATCGTACTCTTCGTATCGAGCTTTTGGTTTTGATACGGGTTGCACTTCAGGTCGTGACTGGTTTGAATTCAGTGATGGTTTTTGTCGGATGCGACCATTAGATGCCATGACTACTGCTCTGTTTGCTAAACGACCGTTGTCTGACTGTATATGCACAGGTACAGGTAATCTCGTCTCTGGTTGCGTTGGATACAATTCGGCGGTTGCTATCCGTTTTTTTCTTCAATCGCTTTGCAGAACCTATGACTTTGTCGTTACCAACTGTTTCAAAGTCCTGCTGTAGTTGACGAGTATTAGTTTCATTTGCAGCGCGAGCGACTGATTGAGCGGCAAGCGCGTTTATTACAGCATCCACCAGCGTCCTTAAATTAGGGTATTGAAGGTAAAGATTGTCCTACTTACTTTATTCTCAAAAATATCTTGAAGAAAAAGACGAAATGATAGAAACTATTATGGCTGCTCCAAATGATATCTGAAATGTAAAAATAAATTTATTCTTTAAATAAGTCAACCAGTGTCGACTTAATGTTATGACGTATCTACTGTAAACCTCACACCTAATATGGAAGCGTATTCAGGATATTCTGGAAGATTCCAGACAACTATAGGGGATGGGAAAATGAAATTCGGCACACTTATAGTAGACCATCGGAAGTTGTTCCAGACGATAAAATTTTGACCTAAGACGTCATCATTGACGTCTGATGACACCAAAGCTTTTAAAGCCAAATATATTGAAAGCGGTTGCACTTGCAGTTTCCGAGTAAAATACGTCATGAGACTAGTTTTTCATACAAAATGGTTTGGTGACCTACTTTTCAGCTGTGACGACATTATGACATCATTATATCGATTTTGGTATTGTGGCACTTCTGATGTTGATTTTGTTTGGTTATCCAGCTGTCGAATCATTTATTATTGATTGATTTATTTTGTTATCCCTTATTTTCTAAAGAGATTCAGGATTTCTTTCAAAATAAAAAATTCATTCCTTACTTTCTTCAGTTTATTATTATTATTATTGTTATTGTTATTATTATTATTATTATTATTATTATTATTATTATTAATTTATTAATTTATTAATTCATTCTTTTTATTGTGCCATTTTTGGGTTTCCACTTAGCTCAAAGATACGACAATACAATTTCAAAAATTCATTTGCCTAGTAAATCTTTTCATATTTTTCACATGATTGCTGCGATGTTTATGACGTTATTAGTAATGTTGCAACTCCAGTTAGCATTGTGATGTTTCAGTGAAGGTTAATACACTACAGATTACGTCAGCTCTTGGTTGATTCCGCCAGCCGACGTTAGGTAGACATCGATTACTCGACCTCTAATCAACGTTACGAATGGGTTGCAAACGGAAATAAAAGCGGCCATGTCTTGACTTCACATACGAGTTTTCGACATCTGTATAACACCCATTTTCCAACGCCTATTCAACGCCGCACTCAAGACGTTGATTTAACGTCGATGAAAATTACATCTAGCCAGCGTTGTACCAAAGACGTTGCTTAGACGTCAATCTGTGCCGTGCCGATGTCGTAACCAGAAATCGACTTATATCGACATCAGACTGTTTACTGGGACACACCTTGTCTAAAGCAGTGCTTCGTAGAGTTTCAGTGCAACTGAGATAGTGACATTACTTCTAGCAAAGGTCTTTGAGGACTTCTTAATTTTTACGTCTTCAGTGCTGTAGGTATTAGGGTCCCAAGTGTATTACTACTCGGTGGCAAAAATAGTCTAGTCAACGCTTGGCAAATCGGAGAATTGCAAAGAGTATGCCGAAGTTTTGCGGGCCAATGTTTCGGACATTTTTTCTTTTTACTTTGCCATCATTTTGTGTTTGCTACTCCTCTGACCACCAAATTTCTGACCACCAAAGTTCTGCACTACACTTTCTGTTTTCACCTTTGTTTTTATTTTCATGATCAAAGCAAGGCAACGCGAAAAGGCTACTGGAGCATGGAGAAGGTAGAGGAGGTCATTTCATAGAACAAGCAGAAAATCTGTTTTTAAAGAGGTTTCGAACTGAAAAAAATGTTTCTCAGAAAGGTTTCCTAATCAGCTTAAGGCATTGGCTTGTCTGCAAATGCAAGGCAAACTAAAATCAGGCTGACAAGTTTGTAAAATTCTACCCGAAGGTAGAAAGTGACTTCATTATATATATAATATGTTTTTGGGCCAAGCGTTTAATATTTCGCCTTTAAGAGATAGATTTTGGTTTATTAATAATTTGCAGATATGCTCAGATGTAGTTGAATTCTACAACAAACTGCTTGAGTACTTGTCAAGGAACTGTTGACAGCCATTCAGCAAAAATTTGGGTATTGTCAGATATTCAGATATTCAGAAAAGCGTTTTAAAAGCGATATTGTCAGAATGACGTTTCTACGTAAAACTTTGAAAATGAGGTTCATGTAATCAGATATATGAGATAAATCATATGCTTCATGGTCGTTTTGACCTCTAAAACACACAGAAACGCATTTCCTTCCTCTATCCATTACTTATTTAGCTAAAGGCCTTCTGAATTGATATTAACAGATTTTATTCAGCTTAATATTTCCTCCACAGCAGGAAACAAGTGTCGCATTGGCAAAAGAGAGTGCACCAAAAAAAAAAAAAAAGCACGCACACAAAGAGGCCACTAAAAAGAAATATGATTGGTTTGTACTCAATAGGAACCGGTTCCAAAAGGAAACTATCAGGACAAAAATAAACTAAAGGACCAAAAAAAGTAAATAAATAAAAAATAAAATGTGTAAAATTACAAAATTGCTTGTAACAATAAAGGAAGTTGCGACACATGATGCCAATTGCTTATATAGTTTGCGGAAAAGCGCGACATTGAATAAAAATGTCAATATTAAGGCTATATGTTAAACACAATGGCAAACTAGACAGAATTCCGACTAGATAGCGGAATTGGAACACTTGCAGAAACAACTGAAGAAAATATTTGTATAAATTATGACCAAAAAGCTGAAAGTACGCAGTACTCCTACTTTGTCATTTCTTTGGCCCAACTGGTTCAAAATGAACCCAAATTTGCAAATCAAACCCAAAATCTCTAACCCTTTTCGAGATAAAAGACAACTTGCTGTTTTTGATCGCGGCCCAGCAGGTGAAGGTTGCGAGGTACCTCTTATGTAGCGTTGTGTAAGCCCAAAGGATATAAAATGAACTCAAAATCGCTCAAAATGAGCTCTAACCGTTCTCGAGATAATCGTCAACTTCTGGATTTTTATTTTGACCGCAATCAAGAAGGTCAAGGTCATTGAGAAACCTCTTTTGTAACGTGGTTTAGGCCGAATGGGTCGAAAATAAGCTCAAAATCGCTTCATCTCTAACCTTTTTGAGATAGGTCGGTCTATCGTTAACGGCAAATGAGGCCACGTGACCTTTGACGTCGACCCTCAAGGTCAAGATTCAGGATGGAAGGTTACCCCCGACTAAGTACATGTTGTATGTTGAAACTGGGATTTGAGCACTTTTTATGTCCACTTTTCGCGATTAATAGGCGTTTTGAAAAATATTTTGTCTTTACTTTGTCTATAAGTGCATCAAATATAAAGGTCCACTGACTCAAACGCTAAGAGGAGTTTTCTGGAAACCATTCTATAGAAAAAAATAACTTTGACTTCAAGTTGACCTTGATCTTGGCATTTGAGGTAACAAAAATTGCGGATTCACCGACACCGCGCTAACTCCAACACGTGTGCCAAATTTCATCTCCTTCCGTCAAAAACTGCAGGAGGAGTTTTCTTCAAACCATCCAAACGGAAAAAAGAGAAGAAAAAAAACGAAGAAAGGGACAGAAACTTCTAGAAAACTGCAAACTTATACTCAGTTGCAAATGAAGTTTGCAAGTGGGAACTAGAAGCTCATTCCGCTAGCGAAATGTTAAAGACTTGACAAAAATTAAAACTCAAAACTACTTCCTTCAGTGGGTTATTTGTTGAATAATATATTGCAAACAACACAGCTTGAATACGTCTTATAAGCCGAGTAATGTTTGGTTGTTGTTGACTTAAGGTTTTATTGACTGATCTAGCATACGCCGTGTAAGCTATTTACGCAGTGAGAGCTCGCACAAAGCTTACTGAGCAACTGTGTGTGATGTGGGTTAAATGCTACGCATTTACTTGCAAAAAATACACTCCTTTCACATGGCGTTTTAACAAAGAAAACGAAATCAAAGACGAAAATAAAAAGTGTCATGCACATGTTCAGATCAAGCTCTTCATTAGTCCCTAGTTTCATGGTCGTAGGGCCCATAGTGTCAGAGTAGAAGAAGACACAAAAATCGGAAAAAGTGTCAAGAAGAAAAAAGGACGAATTTTGCTCGCACAAATTTATATAACCCTTGCAAGCCAAAGGCTTGTCAAGTGTTAATAAAGCAAAGTGAGACTCTGCGCCTGTGAACAGACGGCGTGCAACACGGACTTCCTGCTCCCAGGACAACTGCTGTGATGCTAAGCTTCTTTGTGTTGTGTTGGGTTAATGCAGGAAGGCAAATGGAAATGTGTTTGTCGGATTAACGCAGAATATGTAAGCGACTTTCAAAATAACGTTGAGGTGAAATTGACAGCTCTTCATTAGTCCCTAGTTTCATGGTCGTAGGACCCATAGTGTCAGAGTAGAAGAAGACACAAAAATCGGAAAAAGTGTCAAGAAGAAAAAAAGGACGAATTTTGCTCGCACAAATTCATATAACCCTTGCAAGCCAAAGGCTTGTCAAGTGTTAATAAAGCAAAGTGAGACTCTGCGCCTGTGAACAGACGGCGTGCAACACGGACTTCCTGCTCCCAGGACAACTGCTGTGATGCTAAGCTTCTTTGTGTTGTGTTGGGTTAATGCAGGAAGGCAAATGGAAATGTGTTTGTCGGATTAACGCAGAATATGTAAGCGACTTTCAAAATAACGTTGAGGTGAAATTGACAGACTTGAGTATACCGGTCAAACATAGCCCTACCCCAAAACGTAAAGAAGTTAAAAAAGTAGTCTTTTTAACCATTAACGAGACACTGTATGCCCCTATATGACGACGATACGATATATCTGAGCAAAAGAAATCTGAACTTTTAGAAGATACTAGCAAATCTTTGCTGTTATTTTTCGGGCATCGGTCGGCCGCACTATGATGAGCTGATACGACCAATCCTAAAAACCGCAGTCTGTTGCACTGGTAGGACGATCCGGAAAGCGAGTGTGAACAGTGTACAAGAGCCGAGGGAGAGTTTTTGGCTCAATCTAATGCACAGTAAAAATTGCGATGTTGGATCAACAACGTTTGATAGATGTTGTTTCTGGAAGTTGAAAAAATGTCTATCTTCAGACTTTGGACAGACGCCGATAATCCAACTTCTAACTAACGTTGCTTAAAGACTGTAAATAGATGTCGGAACAACGAAAGCGACGATGCACAGACAAGAAATAATCAAGAATCACCTGCAGGATATGTATGAAATCAATTTTCATTAATATTCCATTAAAGCAGGTGAAAGAAACTTGTATGCTCCTGACATTCTCATATTTTATGTCCTTGTTTCCTTCTATATACGGAGCCATCATTTCTGGTGAGCGAAACCACGAGGAGGTTGTTTTTTGTTTGTGCATGAGATGTCTATACAACGTCGAATTTCGAAGTCGGTCCAACATCTATATAACGTTGAACCAAAGAGCTTTATTAGGCATCGGAGAAAGTTGCACTTTGGTTGGGACCAAAAGCAACGTCTAAACAACGCTGCTTACTCAACTTCCATTCAACATTGTGTCAAAAACGTTAGTTAACGTTGCTCTGTGGTCGTGACCAATCACAGCCAAAGTGCAACCAGAGTTTATGTTATGGTTTGTGGGATCTACGTCGAAACTTCGAACTGACGTGTTTATTGATAATCACGAAATAAAGCCATTGCTTTATTAATAAATGCAACTATATAACTGGACCGAATTCCGCTAGATAGAGGGATAGAATAACTTACTTGCAGAAACCACAAAAGAAACTGTTTGTATTACATTATGACACAGAAGGTAAAAGTCACCCTGTACGAGAGCTTAGTCGTCGTTTTGTCCCACGGGATCGAAAATGAGCTCAAAATCGCTCCAACGGTTTTCGAGTTAATGGTTAACTTAACGTTTTTGACCTTGATCGTAACCGAGGAGGACAAGTCATCGAGGTACCTCTTATATAATGTTGGTTAGGTTCAAATTGTCCAAAATGAGCTCAAAATTACTATCTCTAACTGTCTTCGAGATACTACCAAATATGCCAAAGTATACCAAATATGAAGCTCCGCTGATCCAAACGCCAGGAGGAATTTTCTGGAAATCATTTTGTAGAAAAATAACTTTGACCTTAATTTGAAATTGACCTTGACTGTTGAGGTAAAAAATGTGGATTCACTAAGACTTGTCATCCTCTACACGTGTGCCAAACTTTTGTCGTCCTCTGTCAAATAGTGTAGAAGGAGTGTTCTGGAAATCATTCCACTGAAAAAATAGAAGAAGAAAAAAAGGAAAAAGGGCAGAAACTTTCTGAAAAGACTACAAACTAAGTTTGCAAGTGGGAATAAACACATACAATTTTATGTTTAAAAGTGAAAGCTGTTGCTTTATTTCATGATTGCCCCAAGTGTATACAAAAAAATGCGGGACTGAATGACTGAGAGACGAACGGACAAATGATTTTTCATACTCCTACGTGTGAACTTTGTTTTGGGGGATAAGCCATTTTTATTTTCCAAATATATGCCTTGATCCAAACAGGTAGTACTAGTCGTGAAGCTGCCACAAAACACCAAGCATTTAGTACAGTGAAAAGACACTCGTGAAAACAGACTGAATTTACGTAGTTTCGTTGCTCGGTTACACCACTAAACACTAGAAAGCACTTTTCTGTTAACTGTGTTATAACTATAAAATGCTTACCTCACAGTTACGATCCAATCAATAATCAGTACAGCTGAGCATTTCATCTGAACGTATATTTTTATCGACCACCATAATGTACATGCTTTATGTTATATTGCACAGATTGGTACACTGCATGTTTGTAGTACTTTATATGGAGACAACCTAATTGTGCATAAGAGTCACAGTCATAATCTTCTGATACATACAAGCTGTCCGGATATGGTCTGTGTTAATAAAAATTTATATACTATATTTGCATTCAGTCACACATGTCTTACGACACTACAAATTTTCCTACTTATAACCAGCAGCAGGGATTTGCGATGCAGTTACCAAAATGTTTTATTTCGTAAAACGTTTTTACGAGTAAAAGGGTAGTTCGCGTTCTCCACCTTCAGACGGGATTTCCCTCAGTTGCGGCATTGACGCATAAATTGTGAACTGAACTTTTCTGCACGTGGCATACAATGTAAATAAACTTTGCAAAAAAATTGCCTTATTAGGCAATATTCGAAACGGTTGAGTGTTTGAGACTGAGTGCCATCGGATTACTCGCATTCCTTTTTTTACTGTCAGTGCCCTTCCTCTTAAGCCGGTTGAAGTGGGGATGGATAAGGGTCTAGAGGTGGAGAACGCGAACTACGCTTTTACTCGTAAAAAACGTTTTACGAAATAAAACGATTGTTTTACTTGGCAAAAGCTAATGTTTCTTTATCTCCACCTTTAGACTGCATTAGAAACTGGCACTGGGGTAAAACTCACTTGCACGCCTCGTGTAGAAAAGTTCTTTCAACGAGCGAAATGAAAGACATCAAAGTACCTTTGAGGTTTTTAATGAGTCTTCAAAGAGTTAACAGCCTCGATGCTCAATATCATATATAGTAAAAGGTAAAATGAACCATACTGAAAGAATGATAAAGACCCATATGGATGAAGCCATATCCAAGGCTGACTCCAATCTTGGCATGATTGATCGTGTGGCTCCGGCACACGGGTCGAGCTATTCACTTGAAGTGGCTCTATTCATAGGGAACCAAGGGGCTAATGGGTATAGCCAAGTGGGAAGAGCCATTACCCGAACTGACTCTTACTTGGTTCTCCTCTCCCCTTTTCAAAGAGGGATGGACTAGAACCTCATAGATAAGTACATATATATGCACAAACAATCGAAGTTGTAATGACCCAACTAAGACAATAGAGTAAGGATGTTGCTATGACCGGAAGTATTCATGTGCCTTGCTCTCTCCATCCAACCATTCACGAATGGTACGCCCAAATGGTCATGGGCGACGTACCTACGAACGGACCGATGTACGGTAATCTTAACATAAAATAACGTACTTCATTGAAATTAAATTATACGATCTCTAGAAGTAAACAGTTTGTGCGTTTATTAGTGTTACAGATGTAGTAACTGATGACTTAAATCAATTTAAGCACAAATAAATCACAGATTCTTTCTACCTCAAATTAACATGCTCCGCAGCGAGAAGATTTTATTAAACCATTACTGTACGACAATAAATGTGGAATGGGGAAAATGTCTCTACCAACTTCTTTGAATCGACCGATGGGTTGAACGTACGGAGCCACCTAGGTAAGTAACAGTCCTAATGTCATTCAACATTAATTGCCTTAGGGTTGCTTGCCCTCTCTGGTTTTGGGTCTGGGAGAATGCTTGGAGCCTGGTCCTCCTTTGCTTGATGTTGCTGCTCTCTGGCTCTGACTAGTTTTTGACGGACAGAGAATCAGGGTTAGAATTGACTTCTACTGTCGCTATAAAGGATCAGTTGAATAAAGTCCCGTTAATTCATTTTTGGTGGATTCTTTT
Source organism: Protula sp. h YS-2021 (assembly GCA_949752745.1). NCBI lineage: Eukaryota > Metazoa > Annelida > Polychaeta > Sabellida > Serpulidae > Protula > Protula sp. h YS-2021. The sequence continues at coordinate 89,042,193 of OX457026.1, forward strand.
GAACAGAACTTGATTAAAGTATTCGGCGATGACCAACATCATGTGCATAGTATGTCGTCAAATGAAACGACAAGGGGCTCAAAAAATTAGCCACATGTCTCACTTGTTGGGCTTTGACTTCACATTGAGTCAAAAATTTAGGGTCTCTATGTGCTTCAGAATATGCTTCTAAAATTTCCTAAGAGCACGCAGGAGAGAGCGTGGGTGGTGGTTTTTCCTGTGACGTCGGAGTGGAAAGGGATGCAAGCCTCATCTCTTCGAATGTCGCTGCCCCTTTAGTGGTTATGTGGGTCTTACCCATGAAAGATGGACTGGGCTTGAGAACCACTGTATCCCAGGAGCCTTTTACTTTAAAGGCCTCCTGTTCCAAGGCATGAGATTCTCCTGTTCTTTTACCTGACTCTGGTGTCAGAAGGAAGGTGAATTTTAGAGGAGCAAGTCTGGGGGATAATGGTTAATTCATCAAAGGTTTCTCTATCGGTCAGAAGTCGGACAAAGAGCTCTAGATCCTACTGTGCTACGTTCGACCAGGAAGGGGTGACACTAGTTTAAAATGTTTGGAGATTAATGAGTCCTTCCCTGGATCGTAGCCAGGAACTGGTTTGAGTATTGCTGCGATCGCTGACCTATAGCCTTTCCCTTATTTAGAAGATAAACTTAGAGTTGATTCTTCATGTGAGAAATTAAAAAATCGGCTGCGACTCCTGAGGAAGCCGTACGCCATGGCTTGAGAACTTGGTCCACTGGGATCGATAGATCTTAAATGTGGATGGCTTATATGTTTGAGTCATTTTGTTTATTTACCAGTCTGAGAACCCTTGGTCTTTCAAGAAGGTAGGGATAAGTACCACACCCGTAGATCTAGTAGATGAGGTTTGGGGCGAATGTGCTCCCAGTGTGGCTGATGTAAGGGATTTGAAGGAACATCTCAGCCACTGCTGTTCAATTCTTAAGCATAACCTTTACTGACCTATTTTCTAGATTAGGTAGTAGTTGGGTGACTGCCAACCACACCACTTTCAGTTCTATCCAATTTATAAACTTTGTCTTTAAACTGTTGGGCCAGATGCTGTTCCACAGCTTCCTTTTGAAATAGAAACCCCACCCTTCGGATGAAGCCTCTGTCAGAATTGATAACACGGGAGTGGGGGTTGGAATCGTAACCCGGGACAAGCACTCTGGAGATACCCACGATGGTGGGTCTTCGATTGCTTTCGATGGTATGACCACTGGTGTGTCAGGAACCCTTCCCCGAGCCATTGCTGAGTTTACTGCCCTGTGAAATCTTCTGTGTGGAACTTGTCCAATTGGACTATTTTCTCTGTGGCTAACAGTAGTCCCAGTGGATACTCCATTTCGCTACGTTTCATGGGCTGATGGGGGGAGTGATGTCTCCAAATCCAACATCTCTACTAGAAAGATCATTCACTGCTTGGACACAAGTTCTGATTTTGCTAAACTGACCATGCGACCTGCCCGCTTGCCTTACCAAGAGGTGTACTTTCTGAGCCTCCTCTCTGTGGGCTAGGAATCAATCGTCCAGCTGCTGAAATACCAGCAGCCCCACGATTTCAACACTTTCATCACTTTCGAGAATACCTACGGAACTGTGGATTGGCCAAAGGAAAGTGCCAGACACCAGAAACTTTTCTTTCGTACTTGAAAAAAGAGGCAGTTGCGGCTTTCGTGTTTATTGGGATGTGGAGATACGCATCTGATAAATCTATTGAAGACCCTCAGACGCCCTCCCGTTACATTTGTTGGAGTGCTTAGCAGTATCCGTCTGTAAGGTCTAACACGGTCAGAAATTGGTTTAGTCCTGACACGTCTATGACCAATGTCCAACGCCCTGTTTTCTTGGGAACGAGAAATACCCGACTGAAAAAGCTCTGTTCGATATCCGGCATTTCCTGTATATCTCTTTGGTTTAACAGTTCTTGTATCATATCTTGCAGAGCTTGATTCTTCTAGGAGCTGTAAGAGGTGGCTATGTGTTTTAGAGCTTCGAGATGGAGAGCCACTTTAAGGCACCTGCCCTTGTTGTCTCTCTTGAATGACGGAAACGGGATTTCGGAGCCTATGGACTACCGGACACGGCGTCCCCATTTCTATAAATTTTCGTAGATAAAGCTTAGAGCTCCTTCTACGGGCCAATAATCTTTGCAGTTCAGAAGCTGTTTTATTACTTGTGATAAATGAACGACATCGCCTAGATATCAGTCTTTCATCTCCACGCAGTGCCATAGCTTGCTGCTATCTGTGCTACTGAGAGACGTGGTGACATGAAGATCTGTTATCTTGCTGCCTTCCCCTTGGCCGACGGGGAGTGATGACATGCTTGAGATGCAGACCTTTCTTCTCTGTGTAACCTTTTGAAACACACTGGAAGCACTGGAAGACTCCTACTGGAAGCAGCTCTCACATGGGGGCGTCACGACCAAGGTATCAGTGCTAGTCATGGAAAAGGGCTCTGTTTTCCCGGGTGACCCTCGCAACATCTTGAGTGGGGAGTAATTTCGATTGGTTCAAAATGCTTGAATGCCATACTTCTCTGACTCGTTCAACCGAAGATCAGCAATGCAGTAAGAACGGGTCCCTTCGTCATTGAACCATAGAGGTTAGTTCATTTGCCGCTATCTTGGCCGCATCTCGACTGGCTACTGCAACGCACGAGTTTTAATAGTTTTAATCCTACTTGGTCGGATGTCTTCATTTGGGCTAGCGCCTCATTCAATGCTTTTAGCGTTTGATCCTACATTGTGGGTGATGTTTAATGTTTGACGGGTAGACCCGCCAGCGTTTTAGCGCTTTTTTCACAAGGGAATACCCGAGTCTCGCTTTACTCTTGGCATCCACACTATTCTTTTCGAATCGCTTCTGCCACCGCCAGATGTGTGCTTTCTTTAATCACGTTTCTAAACAGACTTGTTTTGCCTCTGTCGCTGGCGGAGCAGAGCAATATCCCGAGAGGGTAGCGTGGGGGAGATCTGCATCTGCCTACCACAGCTGGGTCCCTCCAATACTGCTGTCCCATTTTAGGCGACCGCCGTTCGTCTAGGATCCGGATAGGCTGGGTTTGTGTCTCCACTTCCCCTTCCTGAAACTCGGAGCGCATTTGCGATGAGAGCATGTAGAGAGGTCAGCCGGGCCTGCGTTTGTTGTTGTAATGTTCTCATGTCAGCTATTTCCTTTGCCCATGCCGGTTCAGAAGCCACCCCCTGGTGCGGTTTCACGGTGACACTCAAGACGTTAGACCTTTGTGGCTCCAAATTTTGACACAGGGGGATGCCTAGCCCTGCCTCCTACATAATCACTGTAGGTAAACTGCTTCTACTAACACATTTCATTGTAGCAGTTCCGCTTTTAGGCGCCGTACTCCTCGTGGAGGAGTGACGCTGAGAGAGCCAGGCTTCTCTCAACGCCTCTTTGTCGCTGGGGTTACGTGGAGCGGTGTGGAGCCAAGGCAAACGAGAGAACTTATTAGCGTCACCACCCGTCTCCGTGCTTCTCCACTTTCCCAATCTGACAATAGACAGTCAGATTGAGACAGCGCTTAGTATTGCTAGGTAAAGATGAATCTGCTGACCCATGAAAAATTTCGAGAAATACAGTACGGTGAGAAAGACTTTGTTTACTCGTGGTCAACACAAAGATTCCTGGTGCCATTTAGCTTTGCATTCAAAACACCTTTAAATCCTCGTCACCACAGGAAACTCGGTACTCGTAAGTATAAATGTATCCAAAATAATCAAAAACAATTAAGCACCTTTTCTCCTGGAAACTTGACGAAAAAATCTTCAAAGATTGTTTTCTAAAACATATGTCTTCACAGTTCCGCGCATAAAAAATTAATATGGGTAATCCGATGTCACTCAGTCTAAAACAACCGACTGTTTCCGATATTACCTTTTAAAGCAATTTTTGGCAAGGCTTATTTACACGGTACCCCTACATGAATAGAAACGTTCAATTTACAATTTATGCGTCGATACCAAAAATGAGGTAAATCCCGTGGAGATAAGCGAAGTAAAAATTCCCCTTTTCCTTTTGTATTTTTTTCGTCTATCTTTTCACGCCGACAACTAGGAAGATGAAATTTGGCACACTTATAGTTGACCATGGGCACTTTCTCCAACCGAAAGCATTTTTACCTATTACGTCATCATTAATTCCATTAAATGTAAAGCTAAATATGTCAAAACGGTTGCAAGTACAATTTCCGAGTAAAATACATTACAGACTGCTTTATTATTTGGTTGCATATTTTTTCAGCTATAATGTCGTTATGACTCCACTATGATTTTTGTTGTTTTGACATTTTTCATCTTGATTTTAATTTCACCTGATAAAAACAAAGGTTACAAGGAACTGACGTTGAATGCACTGGAAAGCTGCAAAAAATGCCCAACTTTACCCACCCTTCCTCTAAGCACAGTGCCACAAAGTCCCCCGTTAAACAAAGCACCAAAGATGCGGCAAAAGCGAGTACACAGTCAGTATATCGTGTGATATGCAATAAGCATACCAATGGACCAGACCGTATTTGTTTTGTATCGAGTACTGAAAATGACACTTGGGACCATAAAAACTACGATACTGACGACCTAAGAATTAAGCATTCCGCGCAAACGTATGTTAAGAGTGGTCACATGATGCCAGTTGTCCTGAAACTCTACGAAACACAGGCTTTTACCCCTGGTGTCCCAGTAAACATTCCGACGCCGATCGATATTTCGTCGATTTCTGGTTACAACTTCGACCCTGCCAGACCAAAACATTAAAACTTCTTGCAATGTGCTTGTGATTGGTCGAAACCACATATTAACGTCTAATCAACGTCTTTGATGCACAATTGATTAGACGTTGGCTAAGCAGCTTTGTTTAGACGTTGTTTTTGGTCACAACTAAGCCATCATTGTCTGGCGTCTAATAAATGCATTTGGTGCCACATTAAATTGGCAAATAAAATAAACTTTACCTACGCCGTATATATAATTTCGTGTAAAAAAATAAAGAAATCGACCGACCGATGGGATGCACAAAATTCTAAAAAATGCAAAACATTATCCGGTCATCGAAATTTTCTAAAAATCACGAAAAAATAAGAGTTCGCCGGCAGGGTCAAATTTGTCAAAATACTAACGCGATCTATAATTAAAAGGCTCAGAAAAGACTTTTTTTCACGAAAAAACTAAAAGCATCAGGTGTCTGCCAGAATGACTTGAAGAACTTCTATATAAGTATAGTTAGGCCGGCATGTGAATACGCCGTCCCTGCGTGGGCAACAACCCTCACGAAACAACAAAATTAAAATCTTAAAACGATGCAGAAGAGAGCCATACAAATAAAATTAAAAATTACACCGAAGGCTTGAAATAACCTAATTTGGATATGCTCGAAACCGAAATTATGTAAAAAGTTTCAGTAAAATTAAATCAGAAAGTAGTAGGATAGAAATAAGAGTTCTACCCCACAGGTGGGGCAGAACTCTTAAGAGTTCTGCCCCACTTGGGGGCAGAACTCTTAAGAGTTCTGCCCCACTGTGGGGTAGAACTCTTATTTGTATGTGAAGAGTTGTGCGGCAGTGTATCGGGCGCAGATAGAGTATGACGAAAGAAAACGTCATTTGATGCAAGGATTGCGATAGCGATAGCGAGCGAAAGTGTGTTTCCGGTGAAAGGTCTTGAAACGTCTGGAGTGAAAGGGTGTGTGTGCGGAGACGGGGTGGGGTGAAAGGGTGTGTGTGGAGAGAGACAGAGAGAGACAGAGACAGAGACAGAGAAAGAGAGAGAGTTATAAGAGTTTTATTTTAAAAAGCATTTCCCACACATTCTCATGCATACACATAGCGGTGAAATTCCTGTTGATGTTGAGACTGAAAATCCCTCCATGTTTCATAGAGGAACGCCTGGTAGTCGACATATACCTCTTCCCATAAATCGGCATCCTTCTTTGAGAAATGATAAGCCGCCAGGCGTTCCTCAGTGAAAAATTCTTTCTTAAACTGCATATTATTTTTTCGACACGTCTGCTCTCTACAAAAGTTGGAAAGCTCTGCAGGCAATGCAGGCAATGCAGGCGGAGATGACGAAATGTGTGAAACGTCAGACCACCCCCCCACCCCTCCCCAAAAAAAAGCCGAGACGTCTCGAGTGAAAGAGGCTGCTTACGGGACACACTGGGGGAAGAGTATGTACACAGCAGCAACACTTGCTTGACGTTTGGCGTTTTCGCCGTTAGCGTCTCGAGTGAAAGAGGCTGCTTACGGGACACACTGGGGGAAGAGTATGTACACAGCAGCAACACTTGCTTGACGTTTGGCGTTTTCGCCGTTGGCGTCTCGAGTGAAAGAGGGGCTACTTACGGGACACACTGGACCACGGTCTATTGGGCCACTGGAAAGGGGGGGAGGAGCATGTAAAGTTTTTATGAGACCGTTCACACCGAATGAAAACCACCTTCTCAACAGAACAGCTTTTTATTTTATATTTTATAACCGTCAACCAAACTTAACTCCACAAGTTTTTACAAATCAAGTTGGCAAGCAGGACATACTAAACAGGCAAACTTTTTTACAGCTAATAACATTTCTTCACAATATATTGTCTCAGTGTCATGTTCGCCATGATACAGCGCGCTCTCTCTCACTCAGTCTTTAGAGAGCACTACCTTCCCCACACTCTTCACAAGTTTGTCAAGTTCAGTCTGGGGGGGTTCTCCACGTCGCCACACCCGTACACGTCGGACTGGTGAGCGGCTGAGTGAGCGTTCTCCACGTCTCCACACCCGTGAGCGTGAGCGGACTGGTGAGCGGCTAGGCGGCGACGCTGGCGGCGACGACTGCTGAGTGAGCGGTGATGGTGGAGGCACAGTCTCTTTTATACCCTCCCGCCCCCGGTCACACAACAGTTCCACAAGATTCTCCATGTTGACTTTGGGTTTACTCTAACATGTCTTCCTCCTGCAATAAAAATATGTTTGAATATATCTGCTACTTCTTCTATCATTTTCTTTCTTTGTTCATGTTGAAACCACTCACATAAAATTAAATTTGCTAGCAAGAAAAACATTGCTGCGCTGCTGCGAGCAGGCGTGAGTGTCTCGAGTGAAAGGGGGTGTGCCGTGCCGAGACGGGGTGGGGGGTGTGGGGTGTGGAGAGAGACAGAGAGAGACACTCACTCGAGGTGTGAGTGTCTCGAGTGAAAGGGTGTGTGCCGTGCTGAGACGGGGTGGGGGGTTTGGCTTACCTGACAAGGCTGACAAAGCTGCTCGGTTTCTTCCTCCTCAAATCCACAGCAATCTCTCAAATAATCCACCACGGTGTAATATGCTTCTACATCATTGCGGACAGAATAGAGTGCAGAATCAAAGTCAAAGTCAGGATCTTCTTCGAGTCCAATTGCGGCACATTCTCCAAGAAATCGTGAATAGAGTTCAGTCACATCAAGACTGTGATGTACAACATCCCAGTAAGCGTCCAAGTTATAAAGCTGATAGTCTGGAGTGCCGCAGCAAGCAAGTTTAGCAATCATCAAGTCAATATAAGCTTTTCTAAAACATGCGTCCATCTTTGCAGTGTGTGTGGGGGCTTCTACTGTGCTTCACAGACCTTAAGTACTCCACACTTGCCGCAGAAGTTGTTTGGTTCACACATCATGCAATTGTACTTGTGGCAGTGGCAATCATAATCCTCCCTATATCCGCAAGCACCGCAATAGTCGCACGTAAGTCCAAGTTGATTCTGTACATCCATATTCTCCAACTGAATTTCAGCCTGTCTTTTCTTGGATAACTTTGACACCTTCATCCGATCATACTTTTGCAGCTTGATGATCGTTTTCTCACCATAGCATTCCGTACACAGCAGTTCAACTAAGGCTGAGTTGATGTGAGCCATCTCCCGAAGCAGTGTCTCCCATTCACCATCATTCATGTTGATGTAATGTGTGTATTCTTTCCCTTCAAACCGTGATGTACGCACGAAGCTCACATAGCGCATGCCTTGATATGAAATGACTTCAAGCCGCTTTGTTTCCGTTAAGTATAGTTTGAAGCCAATGTCACGGCATTTTTTCACGTTCTGACACACAATCTTCCACAAAGATGGTGAATAAGCGCACCATCTCTCTCCACGTTTGATGCGTAGAAATAATCCATATTGTCCAGACTCTACAGTAATGGTTAAGTTGGCACTAATTTGAAAACTGCTGCTGCCGCCGCCCTGGCTGCCGCCGCTGCCGCCCCGGCTGCCGCCGCCGCTGCCGCCCCGGCTGTCGCCGCCGCTGCCGCCGCCGCTGCCGCCCCGGCTGCCGCCGCCGCTGCCGCCGCCGCTGCCGCCCCGGCTGCCGCCGCTGCGCTGCGCTGCTGCCTGCCTGCCTGCCGCCGCTGCGTTGCTTGTTGCGCTCCTTGTCTTGTTCTCCATGACTGCTACACTGTACACTGCTACATTGTACTGATGAGGTCCACACACACCCCTCCCTCTTTTATACCCAACCATCCGCCGCTGAGTCAAGCTTTTCAAACTTCTTGCAAAGCTTTGAATTCACTTCCACTCGTCCATGGTTGAATCGAACAAGGTCTGATACATTCACCGTCAATGGAACATCATCATCAAAATGTAAAATGATCCTTGCAGCTACAACTAACATGAGCTCCTCTGCCCAAATTGTATTCGCGTGGATAAATGCTGAATCAATGTCGTAATAGGATAGTATATGTAGATCTTCGCATTCACGTAGAAACGAGTGGATGAAACGATCACTTGGAATGGTCTTTCCAACAGCTTCCCAATGCTGATGCAAATTCTTCACTTGCCGCATCCATTCCGATTCAAAAGCAGGAAGCTTTGAAAACATCCAGTCAGCATAGTTTACTTTGAACACATCATCCATAGTCTCTGCACATCTGTAAAATGTGGAAGACATTGCGAGTGAGACTTCGCTGCCGCCGCCCGTCTCGTTGGCGTCTCGAGTGAAAGAGGCTGCTTACGGGACACACTGGACCACGGTCTATTAGGCCACTGGGGAAGAGTAGCACAGCAGTCACTTGCTTAACCGTCTCGTTGGCGTCTCGAGTGAAAGAGGCTGCTTACGGGACACACTGGACCACGGTCTATTAGGCCACTGGGGAAGAGTAGCACAGCAGTCACTTGCTTAACCGTCTCGTTGGCGTCTCGAGTGAAAGAGGCTGCTTACGGGACACACTGGACCACGGTCTATTAGGCCACTGGGGAAGAGTAGCACAGCAGTCACTTGCTTGACCGTCTCGTTGGCGTCTCGAGTGAAAGAAGCTGCTTACGGGACACACTGGACCACGGTTTATTGAGCTCACTGGGGAAGAGTAGCACAGCAGTCACTTGCTTTGCCGCATCCATTCCGATTCAAAAGCAGGAAGCTTTGAAAACATCCAGTCAGCATAGTTTACTTTGAACACATCATCCATAGTCTCTGCACATCTGTAAAAATGTGGAAGACATTGCGAGTGAGACTTCGCCGTGCGCTGCTGCCTGCCTGCCTGCCGCCCCCCCCCCTTTTATACCTTTTTACATGTAAGTTTTCATGAGATGCTTGTAAAATCGCGGAGTCATCTCATTGAAACCATCCAGAAAGGCTGTTGGTAAACCACCTGTTAAAGATTGTCTCATGACAATGACTAGAAAGTCGCCTGGTTTCCGATGCCCTAGTATCCATTGAAACAGCATTGACATGGTGAAATGTCCTTTTTCATAGAGGTAGGCCATCATATCATACACCTTAATGCGTTCTTCAAGGTATTTGAAACCATGTAGCATCATCTTTGCACATTTGGAATCGCGACCCTCATTCACTTGCTTCGGCTCTGGCAGACACAACGCCTTAAACTGTTCCTCATGAAGGAGTTTAAACAGTTGAACAAAACGCCGAGTCATGGCTTCGGTGAACTTTGGCTGTGACACCGGAACATCCTCTACGCTTCCTTCTAGCATGAACATGAGCATAATGACAGTATTCACTTCTTCCATTAGGTACATGTACGTGTGCTTGTCGAAAAAGCCTTCTTCACATAAACACCATAAAATGTTGCAATCAATCAGAGGAAGCATGGCTTGAAAGTTTCTTTTCAACAGCGTTACATCGTCCTCAGTCACAGGGATGGTCTTACTCGATTCAAATTTCAATTTCAAATGCTTGTCTTCTGAATCCTCCTCAGACTCCTCCCCGGACTCGTCCCCGGACTCCTCGGACTCCTCCACGCTGCTGCTGCGCTTGCTGCTGCCGCGCTTGCTGCTGCCGCGCTCGCTGCCGGGCTCCTCCCCGTCCCCGTCCCCGAGCTTGCTGCTGCCGCCGGGGCGGCGGCGGTACTCATTTCTTCGTGAAGTTGCTTCAATTGAGCTTCCAGGGGGAGGAGGCTTGCTGCCGCTGCTGCCGCTGCCGGGCTCGGCTGGGGCGGTGGCTGCCGGGACGGCCAGGGCGGTGGTACTCATTTCTTCGTTCAGTTGCTTCAATTGAGCTTTTAACTTTGCGCTGAGTTGTGTGTTTCTCCCATTGACAAGCGCATTTGCAACCCAGAACGGGTAGTCGGGGCCCTCAGAATCTGGCATTCCTTCCTCTATCTCCATCTCTATTCCTGCTAGCTGTATATCTGACGGGGCAGCAACGTCTAGCGCGGCAGCAACACCTTCCTTAGGAGGGACGTCTAACCCTACCAGTTCGTTCTCCAAGTCTTTTTCAGCCTCTGCCATGTTAGCCAGGAATGTATCAATGTCTTCCACTGATAATACTGGTAATACACTATCAAAAGGTAACGGTTCCAACGGTTCCAACCCAAACAAGTCATCCATATCCATATCCATATCCGTGTTGATAGATAGAGGAGGTGTATTCAGCAACGTCGCTTCCATGATCTAGCCCACCACACCTCGACAATAAGGGGCTCTCCCCCCGGACCCCTTATATGAACTTTTTTCCAATTTGGGGAGGGAGGGGGGGGGGTGGGTGGGGTGGTAATACACTTCATCAACGCTACAGCGCGCTTCAGCGGAAGCTGTTATTTCCCCCAATCTCGTAATCACGCAACTGCATAAAATGACGTTTTGTGCTGCCCATCCATTTCGTCAAGAACAAAAAAAAAATGTGTGTGGAACCTAACATAAGTTTCAAAAAATGATCTTTTAACTCTTCTTTTGGTTGTAGGGGGAGGGGTGGGTGGGGTGGTCGACAAGGATTCTTGCTTGGGCAGGGGTGGGGGGGGTGGTCGTCTCTGTGTATTGACAAGGAGGGGTGGGGGGGGGGTGGTCATCAACATATAACTAACATAAAATTCCCGGGTACATTCCCCTTTATATGAACCAGCTAGGGGAGCGAAAGTTTACCAATAGGAACGCTCCTTTAACGCTGCATTCTCATTGGTAAACTTTCGCTCCCCTCTCCGCACTATATAAGCTGCAGCTCAGCCCCATGCCTCTCCAGCTTTTTTGTGTGTTCACCCAAGATGCAATACAGAAAGGAATTTTTTACCGAGGAACGCCTGGTGGCTTATCATTTCTCAAGGAAAGACGCCGACTTGTGGGAAGAAGTGTACGTCGACTACCAGGCGTTCCTCTATGAAACATGGAGGGATTTTCAGTGTCAACACCAAGCAGAGTTCCATCGCTTTGGCAAGGCGGCTGAAAAAAGCCATCGGCGGCTGAAGAAAAGAAAAAGGAAACACCACACGTCCTCGTCGCTGCCGCCGCCGCCGCTGCCGCCTTGCCAAGAAGAGGAGAAGGAAGAAGAAGTGGATCCTCCTCCCACCCAAGTGACTTCGCTGCCGCCGCCACCGCCGCCGCTGCCGCCTTGCCAAGAAGAGGAGAAGGAAGAAGAAGTGGATCCTCCTCCCACCCAAGTGACTTCGCTGCCGCCGCCGCCGCCAGCGTCGCTGCCGCCGCCGCCACCATCTCATCCGCAGCAAGCAGTTGATGTTCAGAGCGTGCCGGTGGCACCTCCTACACAGCAGTGTATACAGGTTCAAGAATATAATACCCTTACATCAACTGCTGCTGAAGATGAGATAGTGACCGCTGTTGCTAGCATCTCCGATGAGCCCGTGCAGACAACAACTTCCACAATCGACTGCACTTTCAGCCTTAGTAATGATTCAAAACTGGAGGAACAAATAGAGAACAACGTAGAACTCCAGTATCTTATGCGTATGGTAGACGATTTACAAAGCATTGTATTTTGTGACTTCTGTCACCATCCTGTTCCTGGGGGCATGACCGTACGCCAACACGAACAGAAATGTGCAGAAGCTATGAAATACGCACATCATTACTGCAGTCTACTGCGTAAAGATATTCATTCTACTAAGGCTGGAATTGCAGCACACAAAAGGAAGTGTGCCTGCACACAGACGACTAGCAACAGCGCCAACAGCGAAGCCTCTGGTAGTGGGAGCGGCACGTAGAAACTAAAAGTGGGAGGAGGAGATCAACGACGCGGCGACACTGAAAATCCCTCCACGGCTGCCACCGGCAGCCATCCATTCTTACAAAATAAGCAAACAAAAAACCGTGTTTGGTGTGTATGCATGAGAATGTGTGGGAAATGCTTTTTTTAAAAAAAAAATCTATCTCTCTGTCTCTCTCTCCACACCCCCTCGTTCACTCGAGACACTCACGCCTTCTTTCAAAAAAAAAAAACTCTCTCTGTCTCTCCCTCCACCCCCCCCCCCCCACCCCGTCTCGGCGTACACACCCTCGTTCACTTGAGACACTCACGCCTTCTTTCAAAAAACTCTCTGTCTCTCTCCACACCCCCCACCCCGTCTCGGCACGGCACACCCCCTTTCACTCAAGACGTCTCGGCACGCCATACCTTTTTTTTTTTTTTTTTTTTTTTTTTTTTTCCCAAAACTCCCATCTACCATCCACATATCATCCCCCCCGTCTCGGCACGGCACACACCCCTTTCACTCGAGACGTCTCGGCACGCCATACCTTTTTTTTTTTTTTCCCCAAAACTCCCATCTACCATACACATATCATCCCCCATACCATCCCCCACATACACAACGTTTTCACCGGTAAAAACCGGAAACATACTTTCTTTCACTCGCAATCATTGCACCTGCATCAAATGACGTTTCGCGACGTTTCGTTTATGCTAACATCCATTTCGTCAAGAAAAAATGATCTTTTAACTCTTCTTTGGTTGTAGGGGGAGGGGGGGGGGGTGGTCATCAACATATAACTAACATAAAATTCTCGGGTACACTCCCTTTTATATGAACCAGCTAGGGGAGCGAAAGTTTACCAATAGAAATTCTCCTTTAACCACGCTTTCGTCCAAGCATTTCGCACTTTCTCTCGCCAATAGAAACGCTCCTTTAACGTAGCATTCTCATTGGTAAACTTTCGCTCCCCTCTCCGCACTATATAAGCTGCTCAGCCCCATACCTCTCCAGCCTTTGCAAGCCTTCGTCGCCAGCAGCAATGGAATTCGAACAGCATTTTGATTGTCAACTTGAAGTTGAGAGTGTGCGGACATACCACGATTTTCCGTTAAAGGTCCTTCACGATGAGCCGTACAGGGAATTCTTCTGGGAAATCTTTCCCAATCCGACGAAGTGCAACGTTGTATGTGTGCCAATCACATACAACAGGATGATCACAGTTGGGAAGAAAATTCGGGACATACATGAAGGGAACCATAGCAAAGCATTCCTCAGGCTCAACATCTTGGGTGAAGCCATGCCGTCATTACAGGAAGATGAGGAGTACCCTGGGTGGATGAGGTACTATTACCTCACAGATCTCTCCATCTGCCCAGGGTGCAATCACCCAATGCAGTTCAGCAAAAGCATATCTTCACCCTGCGGACACCTCGCCTGCCTCCACTGCACGGTCAGCGCGGCATTGGCTGGGGCGCTAAACGACAATTACTTCATGCGTTGCTTAAGTTGCAACCAAAAATGCAACTGCTATGTCTTTGCGCCCCAGCAAATGTCTGATTGCGGCAGACAAGTGAGAGATACCATCCACTTTAAGTAAAAAAAAAAAATAAACCTTCAGTGAGGAGCTTGTCTCCTGGCCGCGGGCGGCGCCGCTCGCGGCCGCCAACTATTAAAAAATAAGCAAACAAACCGTGTTTCCAAAGTATGCATGAGAGAATGGGAAATGCTTAAAAAAAAAAAAAAAAAAAAAACTCTGTCTGTCTCTCTCCACACCCCCTCGTTCACTCGAGACACTCACGCCTTCTTTCTCTGTCTCTCTGTCTCTCTCTCCACACCCCCCCCCCCCACCCCGTCTCGGCGTACACAACCCTCGTTCACTCGAGACACTCACGCCTTCTTTCAAAAAAAAACTCTCTGTCTCTGTCTCTCCACATCCCACACACCCCACACCCCGTCTCGGCACGGCACACACCCTTTCACTCGAGACAGTCACGCCTTCTTTCAAAAAAAAAAAACTCTCTCTGTCTCTCTCCACATACCACACCCCCCCACCCCGTCTGGGCGCACACACCCCCTTTCACTCGAGACGTCTCAGCTTTTTGGGGAGGGGTGGGGGGGGGTGGTCTGACATGCTTTGCAATGCAACAATGCGGCACCCGTCTCGGCACACACACCCCCTTTCACTCGAGACGTCTCGGAGATTCTTGGGGGAGGGGTGGGGGGTGGTCTGACGTTTCAATAGACTGTGGTCCAGTGTGTCCCGTAAGCAGCCCCTCTTTCACTCGAGACGCCAACGAAACGAGACGGTCAAGCAAGTGCTGCTGCTGTGCTACTCTTCCCCAGTGAGCTCAATAAACCGTGGTCCAGACGTCAGACCACCCCCCCCCCACCCCTCCCCCCCCCAAAAAAAAGTCGAGACGTCTCGAGTGAAAGGGGGTGTGTGCGCCCAGACGGGGTGTGGGGTGTGTGTGTGGAGAGACAGAGACAGAGAGAGAAAGAAGGCGTGAGTGTCTCGAGTGAACGAGGGTGTGTGTGCCGAGACGGGGTGGAGAGTTTTTTTTTTTTAAAGCATTTCCCATTCTCATGCATACTTTGGAAACATACGGTTTGTTTGCTTATTTTTTAATAGTTGGCGGCCGCGAGCGGCGCCGCCCGCGGCCAGGAGACAAGCTCCTCACTGAATGCTTATTTAAATGTGACAATGTCACAATCTTGGCGACCACACTGGCTCATTTGCTGGCTGTTAAAGATGTAGCAGTCAGTGTGGATTCCGCAGAGAAGGCAGGTCATTGTGTAGCTGGTATTGATGGCCGCTTCCGAAAAGGCTGCTATCAGCGTACAGTGAAGGCATGCAGTATGCCCGCAATCGTGGAAGATTGCTTTGTCATAAAGCATAATCACGCCGCAATTCGGGCAGGGTTCTTTGTCCATCCCTAGAAAATCTTCAGCCCAATCGCTATATTCCCGTTCTTCTATAGCATTTGGAAGTTGTTCTCCCAGCATGTATGTTCTCAGAAATGCAGAGATGTGCTTGCCTTGCTCTATAGCTTGAATTCTTCTTCCTGCCATCAGAAGTCTGTTCACTGTTACCGGAATGGCAACTACTTCAATATTTTTCGGATCCGGCAGGAGTTGTAAGAAATATTTTCTAAATGGTGTTTCCCGAATTTCCCGTGGTTCATATTGTACGCGGTTTATTGAGGCGATTGGAGTTTCTTCATCCAGGTGAAACGTAAGTTCTTCCATGGTGAAAGGCTGGAGAGGTATGGGCCGAGCCGCAGCTTATATAGTGCGGAGAGTGCTGCGTTAAAGGAGCGTTCCTATTGGTAAACTTTCGCTCCCCTAGCTGATTCATATAAAAGGGAATGTACCCGGGAATTTTATGTTAATTATATGTTGATGACCACCCCCCCCACCCCTCCTTGTCAATACACAGAGTATTGACGACCACCCCCCCCCACCCCTCCCCAATCGCGTTTTCGCCGTTGGCGTCTCGAGTGAAAGAGGCTGCTTACGGGACACACTGGGGGAAGAGTATGTACACAGCAGCGTTATTGCTTGACGTTTGGCGTTTTCGCCGTTGGCGTCTCGAGTGAAAGAGGGGCTGCTTACGGGACACACTGGGGGAAGAGTATGTACACAGCAGCATTATTGCTTGACGTTTGGCGTTTTCACCGTTAGCGTCTTGAGTGAAAGAGGTTGCTTACGGGACATACTGGGGGAAGAGTATGTACACAGCAGCCTTATTGCTTGACGTTTCACGTTTTCGCCGTTGGCGTCTCGAGTGAAAGAGGGGCTGCTTACGGGACATACTGGACCACAGTCTATTGAAACGTCAGACCACCCCCCACCCCTCCCCAAAAAAGCTGAGACGTCTCGAGTGAAAGGGGGTGTGTGTGCCGAGACGGGTGCCGCATTGTTGCATTGCAAAGCATGTCAGACCACCCCCCCACCCCTCCCCAAAAAAAAAAAGCTGAGGCGTCTCGAGTGAAAGGGGGTGTGTGCCGAGACGGGTGCCGCATTGCAAAGCACGTCAGACCACCCCCCCACCCCTCCCCAAAAAAGCCGAGGCGTCTCGAGTGAAAGGGGGTGTGTGTGCCGAGACGGGTGCCGCATTGTTGCATTGCAAAGCATGTCAGACCACCCCCCCCACCCCTCCCCAAAAAGCTGAGACGTCTCGAGTGAAAGGGGGTGTGTGCGCCGAGACGGGTGCCGCATTGCAAAGCACGTCAGACCACCCCCCACCCCTCCCCAAGAATCTCCGTCGACCACCCCCCCACCCCTCCCCAAGAATTTGTGTTGTCGACCATCCCCCCCACCCCTCCTCCCCAGAACTCATATATAAGTGAGGCTGTTGTCAGTGTAGCCACCAGAGGTACACACAAACAAAGAGGTACACAAGATGAACTCGCCAGCTATAGATGACCTGAGCCGTTTCGAAGCGAATGAAGTAGTTAGGATTGTGATGCCGTTGATGGATAAGAAGGGGAAAGCTGAAGCAAGGGCCGAAATGAACTATGCGTTAGAAGAAAGTTTAAATTTTCCTTCGAGTGTAGCACCAGTACCGCCACCAGTGGAGGAGGGGGAGAAGACGCGCAGATTCAGGGTGTGGAAGAAAGGCCGCGGCATGGTCACGCTAACGACCGAGTGCTTCAGATGCTTTTGCTTGCTAGAATATGAAGGACAGTTACATAATTGCCCTGTCAAGCATGATGCTCCGCGACATTATTGTTGTAAGACCTGCGGCGGGCTACTACCATACAAGTTCACAGCGAGATTGTATGGACAAGAGGAATGCACAAGCTGCTGGTGGTGCGGGGCAGCGTTAAAAAACTTCAACTATTATAACTTTCACCCATTTAAATGTTTGAAGAGGCCATTCAGCATGAACCAGTTTTATCGCTACCAGTGCGATTGTGGTGAGCCAACGTGCTGGTAAAGGAGAGGTGCTGCTACCAGTGGAGGAGGAGACGCACAGATTCAGGGTGTGGAAGAAAGGCCGTGGCATGGTCACGCTAACGACTGAGTGCTTCAGGTACTTTTGCTTGTTAGAATATGAAGGACAGTTACATATCACTTGCTTAACCGTCTCGTTTCGTTGGCGTCTCGAGTGAAAGAAGCTGCTTACGGGACACACTGGACCACGGTCTATTGAGCCCACTGGGGAAGAGTAGCACAGCAGCAGCACTTGCTTGACCGTCTCGTTTCGTTGGCGTCTCGAGTGAAAGAAGCTGCTTACGGGACACACTGGACCACGTGGAATCGCTACCAGTGCCACTTGCTTGACCGTCTCGTTTCGTTGGCGTCTCGAGTGAAAGAAGCTGCTTACGGGACACACTGGGCCACGTGGAATCGCTACCAGTGCCACTTGCTTGACTGTCTCGTTTCGTTGGCGTCTCGAGTGAAAGAAGCTGCTTACGGGACACACTGGGCCACTGGGAATCGCTACCAGTGCCACTTGCTTGACCGTCTCGTTTCGTTGGCGTCTCGAGTGAAAGAAGCTGCTTACGGGACACACTGGGCCACGTGGAATCGCTACCAGTGCCACTTGCTTGACCGTCTCGTTTCGTTGGCGTCTCGAGTGAAAGAAGCTGCTTACGGGACACACTGGACCACGTGGAATCGCTACCAGTGCCACTTGCTTGACCGTCTCGTTTCGTTGGCGTCTCGAGTGAAAGAAGCTGCTTACGGGACACACTGGGCCACGTGGAATCGCTACCAGTGCCACTTACTTGACTGTCTCGTTTCGTTGGCGTCTCGAGTGAAAGAAGCTGCTTACGGGACACACTGGGCCACTGGGAATCGCTACCAGTGCCACTTGCTTGACCGTCTCGTTTCGTTGGCGTCTCGAGTGAAAGAAGCTGCTTACGGGACACACTGGAGTTGAACATTATGGACTGGGGGGGGGGGATACATCAGCGCTGTGTATAATGTAAGTTTTTGGTGAACTTTAGACATTGCAGTTTATGAATGACATTTTACATTTTTTAACGTTAAATTGTTTTAATATATTAGCATAGACTCTGTGTGTTTATAGTGTTGCGAGTTCATCTTGTGTACCTCTTATGTTTAACGTTTTTGGTTTTATCTTTTAGCATTTGTATTTAACGTTAAATTGTTTTCTAACTTGTTATATATTTTATTGCATGAAAATATTTGTGGTTATAGTTAAGTGGAAAAGTATTGATGTGAGAAGCAACAATAAAAATTTGTTTTTTAGTTTCAAACAGCCTCTTTGTGTGCGTGTATATAAAAGGGGAGGGGGGGAAACATCACATCAGTCTTTAGTAGTTGACGGCGGTAGCAGCAGCGCAGCGCAGCAAGCAACAGCAAGCAACAGCAAGCAAGGATGGCTATGAATTCAGACACATCAGTGTTTTGTCATGAGTGCAAACAGACATTTCCATTTCTGGACTTGTATGTGGCACATACATGTAAACCAGCAAGGTTGAAACGTGCCATAGAAGAGCTTGTTCAGCATTTAGAAGTGAAGAGACAAAAGACGATGGAAGATGGTGTTGACAGACCTGATCCGTTCCTCTGCGGTGAATGTGCAAAGATATTTCCATCTATGGATGCGTTTGACACACATGTATGCAGGATGCTTCCAAAGAGAGTACAAGTAGGGAAAGGGAGAAGAGTGAGTCTTGGTGAAAATGCACAGGAAAGACGGTTTGAGCCTGAAGATGGATCGGATTTATTACTTGAAATGCGGCAACAAGAGAATCGGATTAAGAGACATTTGTTGGAGACCTTAAACCATGGCATGAAATGGTACATTGTCGTGCATGCACGCTTCAAGAAAATGACACCAAATGCTGAAGGTGTGATGGTAGAACACGTGGATAATGCCTTCATCAGCAGTCCGACATATGCAGCATACAATCCAGAGGATATTGAACAGGACTTGCCAGAAGCCTATAAAGAATTGTTTACCAAGTTTGATGAACATGAGCGACAAGGGTCTGGCTGGGTGTTGGATAACATCCTGTATATTGAAGTGCATACAGCTACATCAGCACCTCTGGAAGCGAGCAGTTATATCGAACTGCCGAAGAGAGTGAAGGATACAAAGGGTGTGTTAAACATTCAGAATAAAGACAACAAGTGTTTCTTATGGTCAGTACTGGCTCACCTTCACCCTTCAACAAGCAATAACCGACAGCGTGTGCATCTATACAAGGCATTTGAGAACGAATTGAAGGTGGAAGGCATGACATTTCCCACACCGATTAGAGACATTCCAAAGTTTGAAAAGGAGAATGATGTGTCCATCAACGTGTTTGGATATGAACAGGAGGTCGTTGTTCCGATACAACTGAGTCGAAACACCAGCGCAGCCAGCGCGAGAGAAATCAACTTACTTTTGATTAGCAATGACAAGACAAGGCATTATTGCCTCATCAAGAATTTCAGCAGACTGATGGCTTATCGTACCAAGTATAATGGAGCAATGTTTTATTGTTTCAACTGCCTTCACGGGTTTACACAACAAGATCTGTTAGACAAGCATCGCGAAGTGTGTGGCAAGCATGGAGCACAACGTTTATCATTCCCCAAGGAACCCTTCATCAAGTTCAAGAATGTAGCCAAACAACAGCGAGTCCCTTTTGTGATTTATGCCGACTTTGAATGTTTCACGAAAAAGCATGAAGAAGTGAGGTACCAGCATCATCGTCCAAACAGCTTTGCCTATGTGGTTGTGAGTCAGTATGAGACACGTGCCCCAGTCCTGTATCGAGGATACAATGCTGTGAAAGTCTTTTTAGACCATATGGTGGCTGAGCGTGATCGTATTGTGCACGGTTTACAACAGCCAAAGGAGATGGTGATGACTCGCGCAGACAAAGAGGATTTCAGGAGTGCGGTCGACTGCTACATTTGTCATGAGCCTCTAGGAGCAGATCATGTGAGAGATCATGACCATATCAATGGCAAATACCGCGGAGCTGCACATAGTGAATGCAATTTACAATTTCGACTTCGAAAAGATCAGCAGGGGGATAAAGATTCTTTCATCATTCCTGTGTTTTTCCACAATTTACGAGGCTATGACAGTCATTTGATCATGGAGGAAATTGGAAAGTTCAAAGATGAAACGCTTACGGTCATTCCCAACACCGTTGAGAAATATATTGCATTCACCATGAGCAATCTGAAATTTACGGACAGCTTTCAGTTCATGAGTACGTCTCTACAGAAGTTGGTCTCCAACCTGGCGGCAGAAGGGAAAGAGAACTTTTATCACATGACCTCTCACATTCACGATAGCGACCAGCAAGAGTTACTGTTGAGAAAGGGAGTGTACCCCTACGATTACGTGGATGAGCCATCCAAGTTTGCTGAAACACAACTACCGTCCAAGGACAAGTTTTACAGTCAGCTTAGTGAAGAAGGCATTAGTGATGAGGATTATGCACATGCACAGAAGGTGTGGGAGACATTCCACTGCACTACATTTGGCGACTACCATGACTTGTACCTGAAATCGGATGTGTTACTGCTGGCTGACGTGTTTGAAAACTTTCGTCACGTATGTCTCAACACCTATGAATTGGATCCTGCCCACTACTATACAGCGCCAGGCTTGTCGTGGGATGCGATGTTAAAAGCGACAAAGGTGAAGTTGGAATTGATCAATGACATTGACATGTACCAAATGGTTGAACAAGGCTTACGTGGAGGAATATCTGTCATCACACACAAGTATGCGAAAGCAAATAACCCCTACGTAGCAGAGTATGATCCCACGAAACCGACCCATTACCTGATGTACCTGGATGCGAACAACCTGTACGGCTGGGCCATGTCACAAAGCATGCCGGAAAGTGGATTCATGTGGGTGAACGAGCCAGAATCCATTGACTTCATGGAAGTGGATGAAGATGACGAGATTGGCTACATTTTAGAAGTGGATTTGGAATACCCACAGACCATTCATGATCGTCATAATCACTACCCAGTGGCTCCAGAGCGGAAAAATGTGAAGGTGGGAGAATTATCAGAGCATAGTCAGAAGCTACGGAAAGATCTCAACATGAAAGACAAACCCAGTGAAAAGCTTATTCCCAACTTGTGTGACAAGAAGAAATATGTACTTCATTATAGAAATTTACAACAATATGTGTCACTGGAATTGAAAGTCACGAAGGTGCATCGTGCCATCATGTTTGCACAGAGCAAATGGTTAGCGAAATACATCTCGTTGAACACGGAAAAGAGAAAGTTGGCCAAGAACCCGTTTGAGAAAGATTTTTTCAAATTGATGAACAACTCTGTGTTTGGCAAAACCATGGAAAATGTGAGAAAACGCATCCATGTGGAACTCGTTCACCAGGAAAAGCGGTTCAAGAAAGTTGTAGCCAAACCGTCATTCCACCAATTTAGAATTTTCAATGAAGATTTGACCGCGGTACATTTACACAAAGTGGATTTGCTTCTGGATAAGCCCATTCAAGTCGGCTTCACCATTCTCGACCTCAGCAAAGTGCTCATGTTTGACTTTCATTACAACTACATCATGACCAAGTATCCCGACGTCAAGTTATTGTTCAGCGACACCCACAGTCTATGTTACGACATAGAAACGGATGATATCTACAAGGATATGCAGGAAGATGCCGACTTGTTCGACACAAGTGACTATCCCCCCAATCATTTCCTGCATTCCAACGTGAACAAGAAAGTGCTTGGGAAAATGAAAGATGAGACGGCGGGCATTCCCATTGAAGAGTTTGTTGGACTTCGACCGAAAATGTACAGCATGATGTATGGTGGGAAAGAAAAACGTACGGCCAAAGGCATCACTTACGCGTGTCAAAGACGGATGAAACATGAGCAGTATAAAGACAGTTTGTTCAACCAAACGCAGATGATGGTGACAGGACACACCATTCGAAGCCATGACCACCAGATTTTCTCGGAGAAGTTGAGGAAAGTAGCTCTCTCCCCCTTTGATGATAAGCGATACGTGTTGAATGATGGCTATTCCACTTTGGCGCATGGGCATTACAAGACCGCAGCAGCGGCAGCCAGGGTGGCAGCCAAGGCGGCAGCCAGGGTGGCAGCCAGGGCGGCAGCCAGGGCGGCCGCAGCAGCCAGGGCGGCAGCAGCCAGGGCGGCAGCAGCCAGGGCGGCGGCGGCAGCAACAGTATAAAAGGGGGGGACTCTCACCACAACTTCAGAGTGAGTTGAGAGTGAGAGTGAGTTGAGGGTGAACATGAAGAGATCTGCAACAACAAGGGATATGGATACTCTAGCAGATACGGTGAAAGACTTGAACGTGAACAATCCCGCCACCGCCACCACCACCACCACTATCAAGAAATTAAAAGTGGAGACGGCGACGGCGGCACCACCACAGTCGTGGGATGGAATGCTTTCTCTAGGCAATGGAAAGTATATCAAGATTATGAAACAAAGCAATGAAGGTGTGGTGAACATTCGCAAGTACCTCAGAGATGAGGGGACTGGAAGAAACCGTCCTACGAAAAAGGGTATCTTGCTGACCATACCTGAATGGAAAATGCTGAAGAAACAGGTGAAAGAAGTGGATAAAAGGCTTCGCAGACAAGACGACAACGCATAACCAGGTAAAAACATGAATGCACTCATGTTAAACGATGGTGCTTACCTTAAAGTCAATGAGAGGAATGAAGTGATGATGGGTTCTCGGAGATGTTCTGCTTATCAGTTTGAACCTGAAGTGTGGAAAGACTTTAAAAACATACCGCTTGAAGCTGGGTTTAAACGCAGACTTGAAAATAAACTGGAAGTGACGGTGGCTGAATATGATTCGAACATACGTGTGACATTCTGTAGAAATCTTTTACAGGATTATCCAAAGGATTATAAGGGAGTTGTGCCAGACACACCCTATGCACAGTTGATCTTCTTTGATATCAAGAACTGGCGCGCAGTCTTACGATTCCTAGAAGCTATACAGCATCCACTGTTCGACATCCTCCGAGTATAAAATACATACAGACGAGATGGAAGACGACTATTTGATGGATTATGAACCCATGACATATGGGTTCTCCTATCTGAGAAACTTATGTGATGACATTGTGCTACGGCATTTTGGACAGTATCTCGTCCTATCGCTTGATGACCAATCTGTGTTGAAGGATCACCTAGACAAGTTGAGAATACCCGGCTTTCTCCTAGCAGTCTCGGATGAATTAGAAGTGCGTGTGACTGAGAACGGTCTAGACGTGTTTGTACAATTTCGTCAATATGATGAGCTTACAGAAGGCTGCGACATCATCACCCTCAGCACCGTGGAATGGAACGCGCTGTTACACGCATTGGATTGGGAAGAATCTTCTGCTTGAATTCAAAGAGGATGGAATACAACTCAAGCGGGGTACCAAATCCATTGAGGTGACACAGCCTATGCGGTTGATGCAGCTGATGCGGCTGGTGGACATGGAAGAAGGATATGAACTGAAACTGTCTAAACATGAAACTGTTAAAGTGATAAAGTTTGGTGATGTGTGTTATGTGAGCTTTCATAGCATTTACAAACGTGGATGTAATGTCTATGATACCTATATTAATTTAAATTCTAATGAATGGTATGCATTGATCCATGTATTGAGAGAGAACTTGTAAAAAAGTAGTTGGTAGATAAGAAGTGGGGGGGGGGGGGGAGTTTGGAAAACACAATAAAACAAGATCAGTTTGAAACTTGAGTCTTTTTTTTTCTTTTGAACCTGTATTTGACAGGTTGGAGTAAACTGCCCGGGCTGTCCAGGTTTAAAGTACATATTGGTTAAGTAGTCTTTCCACGTCGTCGTCGTCGACATGGTCACGCCTCTACTAGAGCAGCAGCACTTGCTTGACCGTCTCGTTGGGCGTCTCGAGTGAAAGAGGGGCTGCTTACGGGACATACTGGGGAAGAGTAGCACAGCAGCAGCACTTGCTTGACCGTCTCGTTTCGTTGACGTCTCGAGTGAAAGAGGGCTGCTTACGGGACACACTGGACCACGGTCTGACCCGTCTCGGCGCACACACACCCTTTCACTCGAGAACAACTCTGTTTGGAAAAGTATGCATGAGAATGGGAAATGCTTTAAAACTCTATCTCCACACCGTCTCGGCACGGCACACACCCTTTCACTCGAGACACACCTTCTTCTCTCTCTGTCTCTCTGTCTCTCTCTGTCTCTCTCCACCCGTCTCGGCACACACACCCTCCTTCACTCCAGACGTTTCAAGACCTTTCACCGGAAACACACTTTCGCTCGCTATCGCTATCGCAATCCTTGCATCAAATGACGTTTTCTTTCGTCATACTCTATCTGCGCCCGATACACTGCCGCACAACTCTTCACATACAAATAAGAGTTCTACCCCACAGTGGGGCAGAACTCTTAAGAGTTCTGCCCCCAAGTGGGGCAGAACTCTTAAGAGTTCTGCCCCACCTGTGGGGTAGAACTCTTATTTCTATCCTACTGAAAGTAACCAAATTCAACATTTCATCTTGAAAGTCAAGTATATTTATTATTATTACCACAGAAAAAACTTTTTCCTCTGATCTTGACTCTCTTCATGCCAAACCAAGACACGTGTTAACAAGCCAGGGTTACAAGTCTCGAATCATTCCCAGCAAACAACCGACGTCTTTTTTTGGTTGAAAAAAAAAGGTTGGATTCTGGTCGCGACGACTTCACAACCATATTCTGACTGTAACGAACACACGTGTCTTTGAGATCCATACTGAAGTTTCTTGAAAACGCGATTTTAGGTTGTGTTTACTTTTTGATGCGGGATCATTAAACAAGTGTTCCCACCTTATGTGGGGTTATTAATCAAGTGTTCTTTTGTCCCGAGCCTACATTCCACGTGTAATGATTTTTCATGCTTGGCCTCAGTTGTTTGTTAGTTCACGGTAGTATCAAGTGCCATGCTGCTTTGAGGATCATGGGCGAGCGATAGTTGGCAAATATATTAATCTTGTACTTTTCATGCACTGCGTAATCATGCTGCGCGAGCAGCCATGTAATGCGAAGTCGTGTATTGGTATTTTTGCTCTATATTATTTATGTAAGTAGAATGCTTTTACACCAGAGTGATAATTTTGTTGACTTTTGTCCATTAGTTCAACACGAGTTTCGGACAAAAGATTCAATGTTGTTTTCATGATGTTTCAGACGACCTTTTGTTCTCGAGTTCTACGTTTTTTGAATAAAAGAGTCTTCACTACCTCGTTGTCTTCTTAAGCCGCCACACTGACCTATTACCCCAAAACTCGATTTTATTCCGACGTCGAGGCGACGTCGGTTTTCTGACGTCATTCCGACGCTGCAAAAACGACCAAAAAGCGATGAACATTATTATCGCTCACCGGAAATGGAAGTCATTTTGAAAAAGAAGAAGAAAAAACGTAATTTTTACATGAAAATTTTAGAAGTTTGATGGCGCGTCGGTATTTTTCTTCCTAGATTGTAAAAATGTACATGGAAAATGCTTTCGTATGTATTTCACTACAGCAGTTGAATGATTAATTATCTATTAATTATATAACTCTAGTCAGTTTCAGGTCGGAATCCGACATCGGTTCCAATTTCATATACAACCTAAAACCGACTTAATTCCGACGTCGGATTTAGGTCGGAACCCGACGTCATTCTGACGTTGAAAACCTGACGCCGGTTCCATTTCATATACAACCAAAACCGGCACGTCAGTCCGACGTCGGAAACCGACGTCATTTCACGTCTTAATGTTTGCTTGGTTGTGAGCTATAAAATTAGCCAGGGTTTACTTTCCGTGTTTTTTTTTGTGTGTTTCTTCACATCAGTTACACCCCCTCATCTGCATGTCCTACATCCCACTCCCAAGACTGTACGTGTCGTGTTTAAACAACTTCCCCCATAATGCCCATTATAACAGTATATCTTGGCCCCTGTACAGCACTTGACTATCCCCCACCCCCCGACCACCTGGTATTTTTTACCCCCTGTTCTGAGCTTCCTCCCACCCAGGCTAGCTCCCCCTCCAGCCGTATTTTCCCGTTTTTTACTTTCTGTCCCCTCTTCACCTCCCCAAGCCATTCTAGCTTCTCCCTATGTTTCTCCATTTATTTTTCTTTTTGTTGCTCAATCAAAGACTCTGTGGTCACCAAAATTAGTAAGGTTAATCTGATTGCTTGATCTCCGTTGTATATATCGATGGCAATCACATCGCCGCTGTATTGAAATGAAATGAATCCATATCTCTTTTGTTTTAATTTTTATTCATGTTTTGTAACAGGCGATTAAAACAGCCAGATAAGAAATCTCGGGTAATTTTAAGTTGCGGCATAAGATTTAGTCCTGACTGTAAGTAAAAACTGGAGGCTTTTTCACCAACTGGTTGAACACACAACAAACTGCTTCTGGATAATGTGGATGTCATTTAAGATAATCTTAGCGATCAGAAGTATCCACTTGTCTCTCTAAAAATGCTAAAAAAGATATTAATAGAAAAAACAAAGAACTTTCTGGTCAAGGATGCCTTTTTATTTTTGTCTGAATTATGTTGAATTTTGTCAATAAAGTATTTAAGAGAGTTTTATACAGTTTAATCGAGTCCATTTATTCACATGAACAATTATTATCAAACTACATTTACACGCCAAAAAAGTTCGTGGGGGAGGGTTAAATATACTGGAGGGGTAGGCTAGCCTTGTCTAGCTTCCTCACAAGGGGGGGGGGGGGGGGGGCTGTATAGAAGAGGGGTAAGATAGCCTGTTAGAATGTTAACACAATAACCACCTTGGGCCTTTCAGTCTGCAGTGTAAAAACATTAAAATGCTATTTTTTGACACAAAAATAGTTAAATAAATAAATAGTAAATAAACTGCTTATTTTTTTGAGAAATAAAAATACTACTACCAGATATCTGGTCCGAAATTTTTTATAAAGTAAAGTACAATTTGGGACAATATATTCTGAAATTTGAGATATACGATTGCAGATCTTTTCTGCGGTGTCTTTATACACGCGCCTAGGGTAAGCAACAGGCCTTCTCAGTAGCATGTTGGGCAATCGCGCATGTCTAAAAGAATGCCGTGATAGTCGGATACCTTTCTGTGCCAGATGCAATACTCGTGGAGTGCCCATTTCGTTAAATAGGGGGCGAATATATTGTCATTCAGTACTACGAGTTTCTCACCAAAAGTGTCTAATTCGGAACTGCGATCAGCGTCCATAAATTGCACCCAGAACGATATTTTGTAGGGTTTTTTTTTGCTATTTTTATAGTCACTATTCTCTTTTTAGTTCTACATTGTTGTTTAGTTGCACCTGGACCAAATGACAATTATTTAAACTATTCGGTAGTCAATGAAAATATGTAACGTTCGTGGGTGTGCAGTGATGTGAGAGAATAAAACAACATAATCAAATAGAGAACAATATAAAAATCCGTGTACTTAAAAGTAATTTATGAATGGGGCGGAACTGCCTAGATCCGGATAAACACAATGGAAGATATGTAAACTTTGACATTTACATACATTAACTCACTCTAATGGTATTTGTGAAGAAATTCCAAGTGACTATTATCAAAGCAATTATCTAAATTTCAGCCATAAATTTAAAAAGGCCATTGTATGATAAGTTGGCGGCAGGACAATGCAGATAACGCCATGATTTTGTTATTTTGGCGTGGTTTCAACCTTAGCCTCTTTTGTATGGATTGTAAACTGATTGAACTGATCTTAACTGCGCAGGGGCACTATCAAGAGATCGGCGTAATTTCCTTAGGGAAAATAGCGTGGTTATTGTGACGTGTGTATTGACTGGTTACCATGTCTTGTACAGAATGGTTACCGCAACATGTGTATAGACTGGTTAATATGATGTGTTTATAGACTGGTTACTGTGACGCATGTATAGACTAGTACCTTGACATGTATATAGGAATGTTACTGTGACATGTGTATAGGGTGGTTACTTTGACGTGTGTCTAGGGTTGTTACTGTGAGGTGTGTATAAGGTGGTTACTGTGACGTGTGTATAGATTGGTTACTGTGAGGTGTGTATAAGGTGGTTACTGTGACGTGTGTATAGATTGGTTACTGTGAGGTGTGTATAAGGTGGTTACTGTGACATGTGTATAGGGTGGTTACTGTGACGTGTGTATAAGGTGGTTACTGTGAGGTGCGTATAAGGTGGTTTCTGTGACGTGTGTATAGGGTGGTATCTGTGACGGTGTGTGTGTATCAGGTAGTTACTGTGGCATGTTTATAGGGTGGTCACTGTGACGGTGTGTATATGGTAGTTACTGTAACAGCGTGTGTATAAGCTAGTTACTGTGACGGTGTGTATACGGTGGTTACTGTGATGTGTTTATTATTTTGCGCGAATAAATAGTAACTAAAATGTGTCAAATATATGTTGCGCAACAATAGAAATTGTCGAGAGGCTATTTTAATGATCGCGAGAAAATTAAAACTTACGGCATGTAGGTTTTGATTTTTGGACGAATATACCTTCATAATCGGGATAACATAAAGAGTAGTTCGAGAAAGAATTAAATATTTTCTGGTCTATTTATTGCACATAAATACCACAGCGATAAAAGTAACTGTTGGAGCGCGTACATTGGCATTTTTTTCTTTAGCAATTATACCGCCATAGCTTTGCCTGCACTGCAACATCCGTGCGTTTTATCCGGCTAAATATAACAGATTTACAACTGTTCTTTCTAATGGAGACGTGATCGGTTCTGAAGAAAAAAAAAGAGAATTTCAACTTAACTTTCGGGCTGGAACCGCATATTTTGGAGGCAAATTGATAAGCGATAAAAAGGGTTATCCTGAAATATTGTTTGTAGAAACGTCAAAAGTAAGCAAAGAATAATAATAATCCTTACAGATATTTCGTTACCCTAGCCAAGAGTTTGCACTACATTTCATTTCTCGTC
The DNA here is from genome assembly GCA_949752745.1 of Protula sp. h YS-2021. Lineage (NCBI taxonomy): Eukaryota > Metazoa > Annelida > Polychaeta > Sabellida > Serpulidae > Protula > Protula sp. h YS-2021. The sequence goes on from OX457026.1 coordinate 89,071,521, forward strand.
AAATTAGGTTTGGGCGATGATTGAAATACCAAGAAATGTGGAACTACCGTTCTGTTGGGCTTCTAAGGAACTGATTTTGATTGGTAAAAATAAATTTGACCTTTGCAACGCATAATTTCCAGTAGAACATACGGATTACTTTGACACATTTGGCCGAGAAAAATGGCGTGCTGCATGTGCTCTCGGTATAAAACAGGCCACAACACCAGCAGGAGATGACGCATCTTGGACTTTGTTACTTCGTTGTAATGTTGTTTAAAAACAGGCCACAACACCAGCAGGAGATGACGCATCTTGGACTTTGTTACTTCGTTGTAATGTTGTTTTGTTTGGTCGTTCAAGACTGGTGTTGGATCTAGACAAGTATCATCCACATCTTTTCTCGCCCGCACCTTCACAGAATTGGGTGTTTCTGAACGTTATTGATGGGGTTTCAGTTCGTGAAGGTAGTTATAATTTCAACTAGTAATTCACTTGTGATGTTTGTCAGGGTCGAAGGCTGAAGCGCTGTCTGTAGTTAGTAGTCCCGTTGTTTTTGTAGTGGCGTCTTTGACTTTTCACATGAACCGAAACGCCTTTATATTTATACGGATCAAGTACGCAACGTTGGTGCACAGCCGAGGGCTACAGACCCTCGAGTTATGATTCAGGTCAAGACGGATGTCTCACCAACCTTATGGGGAATTTCAAAATTTAGAGCACATAGTACAGTTGAAAAGTTACACAAACAAATTGACTTTCGAGGACTCACGTTTAAAATTTGCCTTACCGCTAGCTTTAGCATCGGGCACGCCAACACGCCAAATTTCTTGCTCGCTTAAGAGTACTACGGGGGAGGGGAAGGGCGGGGGGGGGGGGTACCTCCAGAACTTTACATGGGATTTTGATCACTGATCGCTACAAGCTATCGCCCATTGCCGCCGAGTCAGTCATGTAGGTATAGCGCCGTAGTAGTCACGCGCCGGTACATGCCGTCTCCTTGTTCCAGAATGCGTTTCAGAGATGGCGCCACAGTGACGGCCCATACCTCGCTGGTCAAGGACTGAAGAACAGGTGGAAGGGGAGGGGGTATGTCGAGCGGTATGGTACAATAGCGGACCAATCGCCTCGGAAGTTAATCCGTTCGTGTGGAAAGCTGGTATAGTGAACTAAACTTTAAGGTTGGTGATCTCATGATCTCACTTTATGTTAATGTTGATAATTTGAACATAAACCAACTAACTGCAGCAGTAGCGGGATGGAGGGAGGGGGCGGAGGAGGGTTAATGGAGAGAGTTACAATCACCATGCTACATAGAGAGCGGGAGTGCCTATGCCGACAGCAATAGGAGCTGCTTCGCCCCAGAGGCCGTGGACAGTAATAGATACGAGTCTGATTCCTGACATCTTTGTTTCGCATAGTTGTGACCAGCACGGTAATGTCGTCCATAACCTGTGACTGAGGAAGGGCACGAGGGGTGTCGCCCGCACAACAAGAGGGATAGAGACACAGCCGTGGTGTAAACCTTAGCAGGGCTTCGACAACAGATATACGCTTGGTCATATATTCATTGAGCTGAAGCAAGCCGAGAATTTTCTTTACACAAAAATCTCGTCACAAGCAGCACCGCCTCAGAGATAGCCAATTCACTTTAGTAATGTTCTTAAGTGATTCGTGGGAGAAAATTCACGTTTTAGCCAATTTCAACGGAGTTTTGTCTTAGTACTTGTTGTAGCTGCAGAGTGACGGAGTGGCAATTTTGATTTAAGGAAAGGGGGGGGGGGGCCTAATTTTGAATAAGTATTTCACGCTTAGTCTTTGTTTTAAAACGACACACATTGTGAGCAATTGCATGTGACCTTTTTGCATGTGATTAGTTTCCTCGCGAGTGGGCCGTGGCTGTACCACTTAAACTGAGAAAAAAGAGATGACTGTAAGATCACGTGACATTAAAGTGTAGTGCGATGTCGAGTATTATTTATGGCACTTACGTGAGGATTGACGGTTTTCTTTAGCTCCCCCCCCCCTCTCTCTCTCTCTTTCTCTCTCTCTCTCTCTCTCTCTCTCTCTCTCTCTCTCTCTCTCTCTCTCTCTCTCTCTCTCTCTCCCCCTCTCTCTCTCTCTCTCTCTCTCTCTCTCTCTCTCTCTCTCTCTCTCTCTGCAACCCAACAAATATAAACTGAGAAATGAGTGTAGAATTTGTATTTTACCTAAATGAAACTCCCGGTGTAACAGGCTATCTTATCCCCCCACCCCCTGTACAGGTTGGGGGGGGGGCACTTGAGATTAAATATGCGTTACGCTGCTTTCTAAAAAAAAAAACGCGGAGAAAGGGGTAATTTTTGAGACCAGACGCGGTCCGCGTTTCCTTTTTTTTTTTTTTAAAGAGAGGTTCTTCTGAAACTCCGCATTTGGTTAAAAAGGGTGATATTATTTCAAACTTGGCAGTCCGCGTTGTGCGGTCGTTTTAAAATGTAATGGACACGCATTGTGATCAGTTGGTACATAAGTGCCCTATGCGGCGGGGTGGGGGGGGGGGGGGGGCGTGGACTCCTTGTAAGCTTTGGACTGTGTTGCCGAAGACTAGCAACGGCTGAACAACAAATCGATTGAGCACAACTAGGGTTACCATTATGAACGCACACTCATATAACCACTTGTGTACTCAAGTACCAATATAACCACAGTACAGTAGTGTTGGTGTTCTCGCGGTGACATTGAACAGGGGGGCAACCGCCACGATGCTTAGGTGCTTAAATTTAAAGCTTATAGTCTCAAGCGGCTGAAATAAAATATTCATTTCTGCAAACATAATCATAATTCATTGTAAAAAATTCAAAATAAACAAAACAGAAGGTGGTCACTGAAACATATTACTACACGTCTTTTTTATCCTAATCTGGAAGGTCGCCAAATCACTTATTCGCGTCTCTAGCACAGAATCAGGCGAGATACGGGCAATTGAACTCGAACTAGAACAGCCAGTGCACACAAAGCATATTACACACTTTCAATCGATACCTACTTAGTTTCTTGTTTTTGTAAACAGAAACAAATGTCTCCCAGACTAAACCCATAATCCCCCCTCAAAAAATTCCTTTTTTTTAATTACTGAAATAAAATATTCATTTCTGCAAACATAATCCTAATTCATTGTAAAAAATTCAAAATAAACAAAACAGAGGGTGGTCACTGAAACATATTACTACACCTCTTTTTGATCCGACTCTGGAAGGTGGTCGCCAAATCGGGTTTTGGTGTAGGCCCTTCCTATCCAGGTCTGAAGTTGGTCACTACAGTAGTTTTACTGTACGTTACATTTTTATCCGGGTCTGGAATTTGGTCACGAGAGGCAGGTTTTACCCGAATCTGGAAGGGGTCACGACAAACCGGTCTTACTTTACATCTTTTCATCCAGGTCTTGAAAATGGTATAAATTTTTTTGCTAACCCAAGGTAACGGTAACGGTCTGTACCCAAAATGCAGTTATAGTCATGATATACTACCTTGTCTTCATGCATTCCCATCAACCAAAAAGCACTAGAAAGGCATTCTTCATAATTGCGCACCAGATGACGCACCTCGGTGGGAGAAGGGGGAGGGACATTTCGGTGTCAAAATGGTGAGCTGCTTCTCATAACACAAGATATCAGATGACCCACTTTAAAAGCGAAGAATGCTTTCAGGTACTGCAAACAATGCTAACCGATATAAAATAGCTCCCATATATGGAACGCCTTGACAACCGAAAAAATCAGTAACTAGAACTGCTGAGACCTATTAATACGACAATAGCATTCCATGACCTCGCAGATAACGACTTCATCATGCACCACAATTGACACTGATCCCTGACCGAGTGGCATGTTACGTAATAGCTGTAGATAAGAAACGCATAAAAAGATCGATTTCAGGCAATAACAAATAGCCATGGACCGACAGTAAAGCTGTTACTATTTTGAAGCATTCTAAAGAATGCAGGAACACTCCAGAATCTTATGGAAAACGCTGAAATCCCCAGTGTCGTTAACAACTATACTTAGTTAACAAAGGAGCCAAAACAATGGGGAGGCGGGGGGAGGGTGTTGACGTTATGCACCTTTCTTGATTTTCTATACGAGTGTAATAATGTTTAACCAAAACCGTGCGGCTTATCCTAGGAATAACTACACCATATTTAAAGCCGATCCGACTTTCCGCTATCGAGATATTTTGCTTAACAACAGATAATTTTTTACATAATGATGCTTTCACCACACGCGCCAAAAGTTGAAACAGTCGCCTGAATGAACCAAAGAATATCCATATAAAAGTTTAAGTCGATATAACTTTCCATTATCGAGATGTTGCGCATGCAAGATCTGGTTCAATATATATATATACATATATATATATATATATATATATATATATATATATATATATATATATATATATATATATATATATATATATATATATAAATATATATATATATATATACTTTACGTGATGGCCTTATACGCCGCACTTGATCGGTGTATAGCAGTGTTTGTTAAGGACTTCTCACGTAGTCCTCGAAAGGCGGTTTTTACATTAATAAAAAGCCACTCCAGAATACTTTCTACTGCTAACGTGTAATATATTATGGCTTTCTTTCGCATCATTTCATAACAATCATACAGTGGTTCTTTTTTAGCAGTACTTCGCTTGATCCAGGCTGACAGTAAGATTATTGTCACGATACTTTCTATTTTCACGTTCAAACTATGAGCAAGAACGACTTTTTGCGCTACGTTTTGGTGTTTTGATAGTCGTCTTGAACTGCACTCTGACGGCGCACGCCGGGTGACTGCTTATATAGGAAAGGCGGAAGACGTGCCTAGACGGGAGGCATCTAGGGGTTTTTACGTCATCTTTTCCCGTGATAGACTAACGGATTTTTCGAGAAACCATAGCTCTTTTCTTATGGGAGTATACGAGACAGCCAGATGTTGGATATGGGAATATATGTGACAGCTAGATGGCGGATCAAGAAGTTAGATAACAGAATCCATTACTTTTTCAAAGGTTGAAAAGGCTAACTGTCACATTTATAGCAATTTCCCACTTACCGATGGATGCTAAGTCATGTATAACTAGACCGAATTTCGCTACATGTAGCGAAATAGCACCCACTTGCAAGGGCAGAGACACAACATATTTGGTAAAAGACAAATAAATCAAATTCAGTTTTCTAACCGTTGTTGAGATACTGGTCAACTTACAGTTTTTGACCTTGACCATGACGGAGCAAGTCAAGATCATCGACTTACCTGTTATATAACGTCTTTTTGGCCCAATGGGTCGAAAATGAGCTCAAAATCGCTCTATCTCTAACCGTTTTCGAGATAATAGTCAACTTCCGGTTTTTGACCTTGACCGTGACCCAGAAGGTCAAGGTCACCGAGGTACCTCTTATGTAACGTTGTTTAGGTCCAAAGGGGCGAAAATGAGCTCAAAATCGCTCTATCTCTAACCGTTTTTGAGATAATAGTCAACTTCCGGTTTTTGACCTTGAACATGACCCAGAAGGTCAAGGTCACCGAGGTACCTCTTATGTAACGTTGTTTAGGCCCAAAGGGTCGAAAATGAGCTCAAAATCGCTCTATCTCTAACCGTTTTCGAGATAATAGTCAACTTCCGGTTTTTGACCTTGACCGTGACCCAGAAGGTCAAGGTCACCGAGGTACCTCTTATGTAACGTTGTATAGGTCCAAAGGGGCGAAAATGAGCTCAAAATCGCTCTATCTCTAACCTTGTACGAGATAATAGTCAACTTCCGGTTTTTGACCCTGACCGTGACCCAGAAGGTCAAGGTCACCGAGGTACCTCTTATGAAACGTTGTTTAGGCCCAAAGGGTCGAAAATGAGCTCAAAATCGCTCTATCTCTAACCGTTTACGAGATAATAGTCAACTTCCGGTTTTTGACCTTGACCGTGACCCAGAAGGTCAAGGTCACCGAAGTACCTCTTATGTAACGTTGTTTAGGCCCGAAGGGTCGAAAATGAGCTCAAATCGCTCTATCTCTAACCGTTTACGAGATAATAGTCAACTTCCGGTTTTTGACCCTGACCGTGACCCAGAAGGTCAAGGTCACCGAGGTACCTCTATGCAACGTTGTTTAGGCCCAAAGGGTCGAAAATGAGCTCAAAATCGCTCTATCTCTAACCGTTTTCGAGATAATAGTCAACTTCCGGTTTTTGACCTTGACCGTGACCCAGAAGGTCAAGCTCACCGAGGTACCTCTTATGTAACGTTGTTTAGGCCCAAAGGGTCGAAAATGAGCTCAAAATCGCTCTATCTCTAACCGTTTACGAGATAATAGTCAACTTCCGGTTTTTGACCTTGACCGTGATCCAGAAGGTCAAGGTCACCGAAGTACCTCTTATGTAACGTTGTTTAGGCCCAAAGGGTCGAACATGAGCTCAAAACCGCTCTATCTCTAACCGTTTACGAGATAATAGTCAATTTCCGGTTTTTGACCTTGACCGTGACCCAGAAGGTCAAGGTCACCGAGGTAGCTCCTATGTAACGTTGTTTAGGCCCAAAGGGTCGAAAATGAGCTCAAAATCGCTCTATCTCTAACCGTTTACGAGATAATAGTCAACTTCCGGTTTTGACCTTGACCGTGACCCAGAAGGTCAAGGTCACCGAGGTACCTCTTATGTAACGTTGTTTAGGCCTAAAGGGTCGAAAATGAGCTCAAAATCGCTCTATCTCTAACCGTTTTCGAGATAATAGTCAACTTCCGGTTTTTGACCTTGACCGTGACCCAGAAGGTCAAGGTCACCGAGGTACCTCTTATGTAGAGTTGTTTAGGCCCAAAGGGTCGAAAATGAGCTCAAAATCGCTCTATCTCTAACCGTTTTCGAGATAATAGTCAACTTCCGGTTTTTGACCTTGACCGTGACCCAGAAGGTCTAGGTCACCGAGGTACCTCTTATGTAACGTTGTTTAGGCCCAAAGGGTCGAAAATGAGCTCAAAATCGCTCTATCTCTAACCGTTTTCGAGATAATAGTCAACTTCCGGTTTTTGACCTTGACCGTGACCCAGAAGGTCAAGGTCACCGAGGTACCTCTTATGTAACGTTGTTTAGGCCCAAAGGGTCGAAAATGAGCTCAAAATCGCTCTATCTCTAACCGTTTACGAGATAATAGTCAACTTCCGGTTTTTGACCTTGACCGTGACCCAGAAGGTCAAGGTCACCGAGGTACCTCTTATGTAACGTTGTTTAGGCCCAAAGGGTCGAAAATGAGCTCAAAATCGCTCTATCTCTAACCGTTTTTGAGATAATAGTCAACTTCCGGTTTTTGACCTTGACCGTGACCCAGAAGGTCAAGGTCACCGAGGGTCCTCTTATGTAACGTTGTTTAGGCCCAAAGGGTCGAAAATGAGCTCAAAATCGCTCTATCTCTAACCGTTTTCGAGATAATAGTCAACTTCCGGTTTTTGACCTTGACCGTGACCCAGAAGGTCAAGGTCACCGAGGTACGTCTTATGTAACGTTGTTTAGGCCCAAAGTGTCGAAAATGAGCTCAAAACCGCTCTATCTCTAACCGTTTACGAGATAATAGTCAACTTCCGGTTTTTGACCTTGACCGTGACCCAGAAGGTCAAGGTCACCGAGGTACCTCTTATGTAACGTTGTTTAGGCCCAAAGGGTCGAAAATGAGCTCAAAATCGCTCTATCTCTAACCGTTTTCGAGATAATAGTCAACTTCCGGTTTTTGACCTTGACCGTGACCCAGAAGGTCTAGGTCACCGAGGTACCTCTTATGTAACGTTGTTTAGGCCCAAAGGGTCGAAAATGAGCTCAAAATCGCTCTATCTCTAACCGTTTTTGAGATGATAGTCAACTTCCGGTTTTTGACCTTGACCGTGACCCAGAAGGTCAAGGTCACCGAGGTACCTCTTATGTAACGTTGTTTAGGCCCAAAGGGTCGAAAATGAGCTCAAAATCGCTCTATCTCTAACCGTTTTCGAGATAATAGTCAACTTCCGGTTTTTGACCTTGACCGTGACCCAGAAGGTCTAGGTCACCGAGGTACCTCTTATGTAACGTTGTTTAGGCCCAAAGGGTCGAAAATGAGCTCAAAATCGCTCTATCTCTAACCGTTTTTGAGATGATAGTCAACTTCCGGTTTTTGACCTTGACCGTGACCCAGAAGGTCAAGGTCACCGAGATACCTACCTCTTATGTTACGTTGTTTAGGCCCAAAGGGTCGAAAATGAGCTCAAAATCGCTCTATCTCTCACCGTTTTCGAGATGAGTGTTTCTGTCGTTAAGGACGCGTGAAGTCACGTGACCTTTGACGTTGACCCTCAAGGTCAAGGTTAGTGATGAAAGTTTACCCTTTACTTAGTACGTTTTATGCATTCACACTGGGATTTGAGCACCTTAATGGCTACTTTTCGTGATTAATTGGTGTTTCCAAAAATATTTTGACCTCAATTTGACCTTGACCTCTGAGGTGCAAGGTCACAAAATTTTACGGATTTGACGACAACTCATTACCCTCTATGTCTCTGCCATATGCCGTCTTTTTACGACAAACCCTGTAGGAGGAGTTTTCTGGAAACCACTTTGAGGTCAGAAAAACTTTGACCTCAAATTTGACCTTGACCTTAAATTTCAAGGTCAAAAAATTTTGCGGATTTGACGACATCTCGTCACCCTCTATCACTGTGCCAAATTTCATCGTCCTACGTCAAATAGCGTAGGAGGAGTTTTCTGGAAACCTCCGTGACGGAAAAAAAAAGAGAAAAAAAAAAGGAAAAAAAAAGGGCAGAAATTTCCAGAAAAACTACAAACTTATTCCCATTTGCAAACGAAGTTTGCAAGTGGGAATTACTTTTTAAGAGACTAGTTGAAGGGACCCCAGATGGCATGGAAATACACGAATTTAACACTTGACAAGCTGTTAGCTTGCAAGGGTTATATGAATTTGTGCTAGCAAATCGTCCTTTTTCTCTTCGTCCTTTTTCTCTTCTTGACTGTTTTCCGTTTTTTGTCTTCTTCTTCTCTGACACTATGGGTCCCAGGAGCATGAAACTTGGAATTTATGCACAGCTTGATCTGAACGTGTGCGTGTCACTTTTTATTTACGTCTTCGATCTGGTTTTCTTTGCTAAAACGGAATGCGAAAAGAGTGTATTATTTGCAAGTAAATGCGGAACATTTAACGTACAGCACAGAACACACAGTTGCTCAGCTTTGTGCGAGCTCTCACTGCGCAAATAGATAACACGACGTATGCCTGATCAGTCGATCAAACCTGTAGTCAACAAAAACAAACACTACTCGGCTTATAACATGTATTCATGCTGTGTTGTTTGCAAATATTATTCAAGAAATAATCCATTGAAGGAAGTATTTTTGCGTCTTGATTTTTGTCAAGTGTTTAACATTTCGCTAGCGAAATGAGGTTCTAGTTTATTACCTGCATTAGTCTAAGTCATGACAAAATACATCACAGTGAAATTATGCCCAGGGTTTGTTTCATTTACAGGGTCTGAGAAGTTCCTTTTAATAGACTTTCAATTTATAACTAAAATGTAAGTATATCAATAATCTTAACCACCATTTCACAGGTGGTGCGGGCGGCGTAGCGACGGCGCCAGTGCAGTGATGCGACACAGATAGGGGAGTACGACGCGTGTGGTCCAGTCGAGCTTATCGAGAAAGCTCTGAATCTCGCGTTTCGAAACTCGTTTGCTAGGGTGGTGACCCAGCGACTAATTACATGCTGGATCTCCTGCAACTATTCTGCGGGATTGAGAGGGTGCAGTCAGGAAGGAGAGACACTGGGTGAAAGAAATGCACTTCTCCAAGCGGAAGCCTAGCAAATATTAACAAGTGAATGAGGCATCCCATTGTTTTCGTTACATACCTGTACGTTTCTCCCGTTATGAAGAAGTCATCGAGAAGATTAAGTGCGGGAGAAAGGGTGTTTTTATGAAAAAAGTGGAGTAAATTTAGGCACAACCGAATGTTTCCTGTAAATTTCTTTAACATGCAGGAGGTGGGGGAAGAGGGGTTTGGTTGTGCGTCGAGAACGAGGGGGTATCACTCGAAACCAAGTTAAGATATAATTTAACAGTTAGGTAACACTGACAATTGTTTTAGGAAGCGTATATATCTTTACTTGATCGTGATCATGAAGTACAGTGTGTTTCATAAATCCGGAATATTGTGGGGTGAGGGGGTTTGGGCAGAAACAAAAATTGTTGACAATGTTTTCCATTACATGCGTTTCAGTTTTATTTTTAGCTACAGTTTAAGAGCATAAGTAATGAATTCCACCGTGAAACAAACTTGTGTCAAATTGTTTATCATTTCTGACACTGGTCAAACGAATACTGGTTGTCTGCCATACCGTTGTCGTCAACCGTTCTCGCTAGGGAACAGCAGCCTTTGCCGAGTTCTGATGACGGTTTTCCAGTCTGATCAAGCATACGGTCAAAACTTGGTCTGACTGTGCCCACAATGGAACAACTTTGCCTGTGTAACAGGACATCTTGCCCCCCCCCCTCCCCGGACAAGATATCCTAGGATATCTTGGCCCCCCTATGGAAACCAAGTTATCCTAGTATATCTTGGCCCCCAGATCCTAGACAAATAACAAGAATGCATATTTATATATTTTATTTCTCATTACACTAAACTTTGTACTAAATATGACAAGCATCGCACAAAAATCGCAAAATCGGGCCATCTTATGTAGTTGATAGTCGGAGTAGGTTCGATGAAATCCCAACTGTTCCGGAGATAATTGCGCAAAATCGAATAGCATTTCGAGCCCCGTCGCATTATATTATTGCCTTTGAACCAAAAGAGAGAATAATTTCACACAATATACCGAAACTATTCACATTGTATATGTATTCGACAGAATTGTAATCAAGATAAACGCTGTTTAGATCGGATGTGGATTCAAGGATGAGATCAAATGCAATTAAAAACGCTATTAATTCTTTAATAATATTAATTCTTTAATTAATACTATTGCTTGATTGATCACACACACACATAAGTTAAACATGAAAACAGTAATTGACATTTCTTTCAACTATTGACAAGGTGTATGTCATCGACAGAATTGCAATCAAGATGAACGCTGTTTAGATTGGATGTGGGTTCGAAGATGAGGTCAAATGCAATAAAAACTACTCATTCCTAAAAGACTATTGATTGATTGATCACAAACACATCAGTCAAACATAAACACTAACTGACATTTCTTTCACGTGAAGTTTTCATATAAAATTATTTAAGAGGGGCAAAGATATCCTAGTATATCATGACCCCCCTCAGGGCCAAGATATCTAGGATATCCTAGGATATCTTGTTCGGGGGGGGGGGGGGGGCAAGATATACGGGGGCCAAAATATCCTAGAACACCGGGTATTTGGCTTTACCTCACCTGTTACTGGCTGTGGATGTAGGGATGGTTGCCTGCAGTCTTGAACATTACGCGATAGACTCCCCTTCCTGCGTGTGAATGTCCCCTTTCATTATTACCAAGTTACTAAACTTTGAAAATGTTTATGCCCCGGTGTTGGTCAACATTCTTGTCTCGTTTCAAAATAATTTGTACAAAATACGTGTTATCAAAGATGGTTAAGAAAAGCCGTCTTCGTGTATTTTGTTCCTGTGTTTCCTGTGTAAGTTAACATGAACACGGCTGCATGGACAAATACATTGGAACCCCGATAAGACCATTCAGCAATTAAGACCACCTCTCAATTAAGACCATTTTCCGGTGTAACAGTGTATCTTGCCTCCTGTACAGCCCCCGGGGGAATAGACTTCCACCTCACCTGGTATTTTTAGGCCCTATTCACCTCCCCCAACCAGGCCAGCTTCCAGTCGTATTTTTTAGTTTTTTTTCTACCCACTGCTCACCTCCCGCATCCCAGCCATTCTAGCTTCCCCCTATTTTTCTTGATTTTTTCTTTCTGCTGCCTAATCAAAGGCACAATTGCATGATTTATCCTCTTTGTAATGTCCGACTGTGATAACAAAAATTTGTAAGGTTAATCTGATTGTTTAATCCTTGTCGTATTTGCCACTGACAGTCACATCGCCACTGTATTGAAATGAGTAGTATGATAATGGGGGTTCCAGCACAGGAAGTGACGTCATAATGACGTCACGAGGTGTTTTAGAACTCTCATGAGAGTTCTGACACATATGTTTTAGAATCCCCATGGCGGTTCTGGAACAGGTAATTGATAGAGCGCGCGCTCGTGTCAATGACGTCATCATGACGTTATAATGACGTCACCATGACGTTATCATGACGTTATCATGACGTCATAATGACCGTATGACGTCATGACATCATACTAAGACAGTCCTAAGCAGCATAACCCTAAGTCACCTGTCAATCATCATGACGTCATCAGTCACGTGACCTGTCAATTATCGGTCATGTGACCCTAACCCTAACAAGAGTTCCAGACCACTTTTTGACGTCATAATGACGTCAGACCCCTAGGAGACTTCCCTTCTACCATCTGTCTATCATTAGGAAACGAGAGTTCCACGCCACTTTTTTCTAGAACATTCTATTGGTCCAGAACCTCCATGGGTTTACCACGCCACTTGTGACGTCATAATGACGTCAGACCCCTAGGAGACGTCCCTTCTACCATCTGTCTATCATACCTTCATAATACACATTCATAATGCACTCTATGGTTTAGGGTTAGGCTGCCCATACCCGGGCTCGAACCACCAACCTTCCGAGCATGTGTCCGACCAGGAGTCCCACGGTCTAACAACTGAGCTATTCCGGACTGAACCAGAATGTTTTGTGAAAACATGCCATATAAGGCTATAATGCACAATGCGCGATAAATTTCAGAGTGCACTCGTTCAGAGCATGGGGGAAACCGATCGATAAATTTCAGAGTGCACTCGTTCAGAGCGTGGGGGAAACCGATCGATAAATTTCAGAGTGCACTCGTTCAAAGTATGGGGGAAACCGATCGATAAATTTCAGAGTGCACTAGTTTAGAGCGTGGGTACGATCAATAAATTTGAGAAGGAATGGGATTTTCCTTACGTTAAGTCCAATGTTATGTTTTATGTTATAGTAGTTTGAAAATGGTGCTACTATACCAACTTTAGCAAATGTAGTTTTTGGAAAACATATAATTTATAAAATAAGTTTTAGCATTTACCATGCTACTTATTCAAATGTTCTGAAGTTATAGTAGTGCGAAAATGGTGGTTCTAGATCAATTTTAACAAATTTAGTTTTTGATAACATATGATGTGTAAAATAGGTTTTAGCATATTACCAAGCTACTTATTAGAATGTTCTAAAGTTATAGTAGTGGAAAAATGGTGGTTCTAAACCAACTTTAACAAATTTAGTTTTTAACACCATATGATATATAAAATAAGTTTGAACATTTTAGCATGCTACTTATTTGAATGTTCTAAAGTTATAGTAGTAGAAAAATGGTGGTTCTAAACCAACTTTAACAAATTTTTTTTTTGACAACATATGATGTATAAAATAAGTTTGAACATTTTACCATGGTGTAGTAGGGTAAAAATCAGGGTTCTAAACCAACTTAAACAAATTTAGTTTTTACACGTTTCAGACGATTCTACCACTTGGTTGGTTGGTTGATTGTTGGAAAATGGGAAGTGAAAATGTGGATAGTTATGTAGGAAAACTGCGCCCATTCAAACATGTGTTCGAATGGCAAGCCCATTTAAAAGACGTGTTCGAATGGCAAGCCCATTCAAAACACGTGTTCGAATAATTTTTGGAAGATATTACGTCGTGGTATTGTTCAACAAATTGTTCAATATGTTCAACATGTTCAACAAGCTGTTCAACAGTTCAACGTGTTCAACAGGCTCAACATTTTCAACATGTTCAACAAGTTCAACATGTTCAACATGCTGTTGTTCAGCAAGTTGTTGTATATAAAGCTATGTTTAAAGACTTTTTCATCATTTGAATAGGGTAGGTTGAACCGAAAGGATGTATAAATGCAACATTTGTTCGAAATCTTACAATTGGCCACAGAGTCGCATATGGTAAAGTTATTTCTAAACATATTAAGACAACTCACTATAAAGTATAAAAGGCAGTCGCCCTCAGACGTAACACACATTCTGTATCAAGATACTGAAGAGTGAACATGTCTGCAGTGAGCGAACAACAACTACCACCTATGACAATGCCTGTAGAAAAGTCTGAGACAATGCCTGCAGAAATTTTTATAGTAAAGCCTGAGACAATACCTACAGCAAAGTCTAAGGCAATGCCTATGGTAAAGTCTAAGACGAAGTCACGTCAGCAGCGTCAAGAGCGACCAAATCTTAGAAAGATAAAAAGAGATTTGTTACCAGCTATGACGCCGCCGTGTAAAAAGCGAAAAATTAAGACAGAGCCTAAAATGAAGCGAGAACCAGAGCGTAAAGCTGCTACCACCATGGAGAAGATGAGTGTAGACGATTTACCGGTTATGATACCTATTAATGGAGAAATATATATTAAATTGGCGAAATATCAACAGAAAGTGATGGTTAACATTCGTGAATATATTACGGATCATACATCTGGGAGGTTACATCCTACCAAGAAGGGAATTTTGTTGTCATTGAACGTTTGGCACATGTTGAAGAAGCAAATAACGTCAGTGGATCTCATGCTTCAGAAAATGGATCTGTATAAATGCAGTGACTGTCAGAATATGGTTGAGTAGACAGCGAGATGACTGTATACAGTTTTAACGGCATGACGAGCTTAGTGGATGCTATGATTTCATCACCCTAAGTGCAGAAGATTGGAGCGAAGATTTTGACGCCTGACAAGAACTTGAAACTTAGCTTTGACTCAAATGGACATGTACATTTGATATGTAGTTCAAATAAAATTGTCTTCATATGTAGACTATGAAATTAACATGATCTATGTTCATGTGAAGTCAGTTGTTATAAAATTTTAAGTTAAGTTCTTGTGAATCTGCACATGTATTAACATAATATGTATTTGAAATAGTTTTTTATCATAATTGTACATATTTGTAATATTCAATAAAAACACATACGATGCTTTTCAACTTTTTATTTTTCATATACAATACTTGGATATAATACATAATAAAACAATACTTGAATATAATACATAATAATACAATTCCTGAATATAATACGTAATAATACAAAATTAACTATAATACCTAATATATGATATATGGTTTACGGGTCAATTAAAACCGCGTCAGGAACATTACGACTTTATATGTGCAAAGCAAGACATATATTAATACACAACGCCTAAGTTAATAAAATATTAACATTTATAAAGTCTTAATCATAAAGTCTATTTTTCGTCATCTGTTTCACTCTGTTCACTCTCCATGCCACTTTCTTCATCACTGCTGTCATCTTCCTCCTGCTCCATATCTAGTAGCTCTTCAAAGAATGCATTGTTTTTCCTTATAGCCGCCTTTAGTGCCTTTGAATACTTGTAATGTTTTTCATCCACAAAGTAATTCAAGTCCTTTAAAATCTTTTGATAATGTTGGCTTTGTTCTAGACGCTGGGTATATTTGAATAGTCTCATAAACAGTTGTTTTAGTCCATGTTTATAAATGGGTCGAAGGTCATAACTTGCTATTTCACACACATCTTCAAGTCCTTGTTCTTCATATTCTGAAACCTTTTCTTGAAATTTGTCATCATAGTCATCGTAGACTTCTTGAACCATATCATACCAAACAGAGTCTATTTCTGACTCACTTTCAGAGTCTGTTTCTGACTCACTTTTAGAACTCCTGTCATCAGCATCCACACCACACTGCTCCATATGTTTGAGCAAAGCTTCTTCGCTGTTGTATAATGCACCACAGTCTGTACAAGCATGTGCATTCTTTTCAGCCATGTTAACGCTTTGACTTTCCATAGAAGACTCATCTACAGTTTCCGTGAAAGGTAGTTTTACAGGGTTTTCCATATCCGATTCTCCATCCAGTTCTAACGTGTGAGCAACCTTTAAGTGTCTTTTAAGACTTTGTGGCCAATTGTAAGATTTCGAACAAATGTTGCATTTATACATCCTTTCAGTTCAACCTACCCTATTCAAATGATGAAAAAGTCTTTAAACATAGCTTTATATACAACAACTTCTTGAACAACAACATGTTGAACATGTTGAACTTGTTGAACATGTTGAACATCTTGTTGAACATGTTGAACATGTTGATCATATTGAACATGTTGAACATGTTGAACAGCTTGTTGAACATGTTGAACATGTTGAACAATTTGTTGAACAATACCACGACGTAATATCTTCCAAAAATTATTCGAACACGTGTTTTGAATGGGCTTGCCATTCGAACACGTCTTTTAAATGGGCTTGCCATTCGAACACATGTTTGAATGGGTGCAGTTTTCCTACATAACTATCCACATTTTCACTTCCCATTTTCCAACAATCAACCAACCAACCAAGTGGTAGAATCGTCTGAAACGTGTAAAAACTAAATTTGTTTAAGTTGGTTTAGAACCCTGATTTTTACCCTATTACACCATGGTAAAACTTATTTTATACATCATATGTTGTCAAAAAAAAATTTGTTAAAGTTGGTTTAGAACCACCATTTTCCCACTACTACAACTTTAGAACATTCAAATAAGTAGCTTGGTAAAATGCTAAAACCTATTTTATACATCACATGTTATCAAAAACTAAATTTGTTAAAGTTGATCTCGAACCACCATTTTCGCACTATTATAACTTTAGAACATTTGAATAAGTAGCATGGTAAATGCTAAAACTTATTTTATACATGATGTGTGTTCCAAAAACTACATTTGCTAAAGTTGGTCTAGAAGCACCATATTCCAACTACTATAACATAAAACATAACATTGGACTTAACGTAGGGTAAACCCATTCCTTCTCAAATTTATTGATCGTTCCCACGCTCTAAACTAGTGCACTCTGAAATTTACCGATCGGTTTCCCCCACACTCTGAACGAGTGCACTCTGAAATTTATCGATCGGTTTCCCCCACGCTCTGAACGAGTGCACTCTGAAATTTATCGATCGGTTTCCCCCATGCTCTGAACGAGTGCACTCTGAAATTTATCGCGCATTGTGCATTATAGCCTTATATGGCATGTTTTCACAAAACATTCTGGTTTAGTCCGGAATAGCTCAGTTGTTAGACCGTGGGACTCCTGGTCGGACACATGCTCGGAAGGTTGGTGGTTCGAGCCCGGGTATGGGCAGCCTAGCCCTAAACCATAGAGTGCATTATGAATGTGTATTATGAAGGTATGATAGACAGATGGTAGAAGGGACGTCTTCTAGGGGTCTGATGTCATTATGACGTCACAAGTAGCGTGATAAACCCATGAGGGTTCCGGACCAATAGAATATTCTAGTAAAAAGTGGCGTGGAACTCTCGTTTCCTCATGATAGACAGATGGTAGAAGGGACGTCTCCTAGGGGTCTGACGTCATTATGACGTGGTCTGGAACTCTTGTTAGGGTTAGGGTCACATGACCGATAATTGACAGGTCACGTGACTGATGACGTCATGATGATTGACAGGTGACTTAGGGTTATGCTGCTTAGGACTGTCTTAGTATGATGTCATGACGTCACACGGTCATTATGACGTCATGATAACATCATGATGACGTCATGGTGACGTCATTATAACGTCATGATAATGATGATGTCATGATGACGTCAGTGACACGAGCGCGCGCTCTATCAATTACCTGTTCGTGAATCCCATGGGGATTCTAAAACATCTGTTTCAGAACTCTCATGAGAGTTCTAAAACACCTCGTGACGTCATTATGAGGGCACTTCCTGTGCTCGAACCCCCATTATCATACTACTGAAATGAAACGAATCCACATCTCTTTCGTTTTATATTTTTTTTATGTATTGTAACAGGTGATTGAAAAGACTAGATACGAAATCTCTGGTAATTTTAAGTTGCGGCGTTAAATTTACTCCCGACTGTAAGCACAATTGGAAGCTTTTTAACCACCTGGCATCACTGTCTATATGCAAGATAAAGTTGAACATGCAAAAAAGCGCAAAAATCAGCATAGCTTCCCGGGGGGGGGGGGGGGGCTAAGATAGCCTGTTACAGGGTTAACCCAATTTTCCCACTAGTTTCCACAGTGAACAAAATTCGAGAATTAAGACCACCCCGGAATTAAAACCAAAGACCACTTTTTCGGCTCCCGAAATGCATAAGACGCTGGAATTAAGGCCACTCGTGAAATCCGAAAAACAATTTTTTCCAACTCCAGATTCTATTTTTAAGGTCCATGCCATTAAAAACATCTTTAAAATAACAGCACACAGAAACAGATTCGAAGTGTCAATTGACACTCACTGCTTACTGCATATTGAAAGTGTCTAAGATTAGGCTAATCTTTTGTAAACACAAGGTGTAGATTTGACACGGATTTGTGATAAGGGCAAGCTGTGACTCTGGATTTGCTGATTTTGGAGCTGTGATTTTGGTAGTAGATTTGGTATGAATTTTTAGTAATAGCCTGCATACTTGTACTGCATTTAAATACTGTATCTGAAGTGGACAGAAATGACCACACCAAAAGCTATTAACACTTGTCAATAATACCCAGTCGTATATAAGAATGAATTAATCATATTTCTATCTAATAACATATACCTTGATACATTACCCCATTATAAATAAATCACAAAGCATCACAAAGCAGCCGGAACCCCGCAATTAAAACCATTTTTGGCTGACCCCTCAGGTGGTCTTAATTTCGGGGTCTTGGTCTTAATTTCAGGGTCTTACTGTAAAGTTTAGGCAGCGCCTAAAGATATTGAAATTATCTGGCGTGTTCTCTCATTGATCAATTATTTCAACACGCATGTATTACAAATTTAGGCCCCGCCTAAAGATATTCACTAATGAGGTGTGTTCTCTAATTGGTCAACTATTTCAACACGTATGTATTGGGTGTGTTCTCTCATTAGTCAATTTTTTCAACATATATGTATCATGAGGCCTGTTCTCTTATTGGTCACCTATTTCAACATGCATGTATTCTAAAACATATTTGTCCAGGTTTCATGGCTTCTCCCATCAGTCGCTGTGTTAGCTTTTAAGCTTTCAGCTGAGAGGTAAAATGTTATTGATAATTTCTGTAATTTCTTAGTCCTAGCGTTGTGTTTTTTGTAGTAATTCGCTGTGGATATTTTCTTATAGTTTTTTTCACACACTCGTTTCTTTTTCATGCAATTTGTTTGTCAAGCGGTCATTGCTTTGATAACATTACATTTTGTATGGGATTATGTTTGCTACATTTAGTTAATTATAAATAATAATTCACAAGAACACGGCTGAACGGATAATTGTTTTTCCAATGGACTAACTTGGAACAGGAGGAAAGTAATATGGGTGTAGAGGGCGTGTAGAGTTCGCAATGCTGAAAAGAGAGGTAGGGGTGGAGATAGATAGTTTGCCCGTCTATATTTCCCCTGGCACTTTACCTGAGAGCTACCCCGTATAACTGTGATAAGAAATTTATAATATTTTATCGCGATATACCTCTTTACTTCAGATTTATTTGCTATTTTAGCATTGTTCTACTTTCACTTTTTCATAATAAGCACAAGCCATACATGTAAACAAAAACAAATGTCTCTCCGACTAAACCCATAATTCGCTAGTAACCATTTTCCATTTTTCTGTTTCCCCCGATAGGGCTGTCACAAAGTTTTATTTCAATGCCTGTATACTGTTTTCAGAATAATAATAAGTTTTACCTCATGCATGTGCCTAGTAGTCGGATTGTGTATCACTTTTATCCAATGTTTGAAAGGGGTTGCAACTTGAATTGTGGGTATTTCAGTCCTCTTTCTTTATACAAGCTTAGATTTAGATGTTTTATCTGGGTCTAGAAGGCGGTCACTAAAGAGGTATTACTGTATGTTTTTGTCCGGTTCAGGATGGTGGTCGCTAAAGCAGGTTTTACTGTACGCCCCCAACTATATAATGTAACCCCAAACGATTTTAATTTTAAGTATTATGGTGTCGAAATAGTGCCCTGCATGTCATAACACGATGTATAAGATGACAAACTTTAAAAGTGAAAGCTAGTTCCAGGTACTGCACAAACATTGCGAGCCGTTACGTAATTATTTTCATATATGGAACAGCTTGGTAGCCAAATGAAAACCCGCTAATAGCTGTAGGTGAGTGACGCTAAAATCAGCCATCACTCGAAATGTAGGAAATGATCAATAATTGTTCAGCTAATGTTTTCAAGTATGTCTAAACAATGGAGGGATACTGAAGAATCTTGTGGAAAGCGCTGAAATCCCAAACTTAGTTAATAACTATCATTAGTTAACAAAAAAGCCGACAAAAGGGGAAAGTGGGAGTGGTGTGGAAGGGGTGGGGGATGGGGGCGAGGGTGAAGCCCATCCGGTTTTCCGCTATCGAGATATTTTACTCAGTGACGTCCGCCCATATTTGACAGAATCCTTCGGACCTTCGGAAATGTACAGATATACGATTTTAACATAATGACATCATATGCCTTTCTAAATCTCGCCTTTCTTAATTTCGCTGCAAAAATTGACAGAACCGTCCGTCTGCCTGACCCAAGGAATATCCCAACAAAATTTGAAGTCGATGCGACTTTTCATTAACACTTGACAAGCCTTTAGCTTGCAAGAATTATATGAATTTGTGCGTGCAGTCGTTCGTTCTTTTTTTCTTATTGACAGTTTTTCCGATTTTTGTGTCTTCTTCTTCTCTGACACTCTGGGCCCTAGGACCATGAAACTTGGGAGTTATGACGAGCTTGATCTGATCGTGTGCATGTCACTTTTTATTTTCGTCTTCGATTGTAAATAAATGCAGTGCATTTAACGTACATCACAAAACACAGTTGCTGAGCTTTGTGCGAGCTCTCACTGCGTAAATAGATAACAAGGCGTATGCCTGCTCAGTCAATAAGACCTTAAGCCAACAAAAACCAAACACTACTCGGCGTTATAAGGTTATAAGACGTATTCAAGCTGTGTTGTTTGCAATATATTATTCAAGAAATAACCCATTGAAGGAAGTATTTTTCCGTTTTAATTTTTGTCAGGTGTTTAACATTTCGCTAGGGAAATAAGGTTCTAGTTACGAGATATTTTGCACACAAGATCCTGTTCAAAATATATACATGTTTTACATGATCACGTCATACGTCGCATTCGTTCGTTGCAATCGCGACAAAATTCGACAGAATCTTTCAAACTTATCAAGCAATAGTTCCACCAAGTTTCAACCTTCTCCAATTTTCAGCGGCAGAGAAATCTTACATACAAGATTTTTGCGTAATGACGTCATACGTCTTTCTTAATTTGCTGCATCAGTCGAAAGTTGAAAGAACCGTCTGACTAACCTAGCCAATATTCGTATCAAATTTTAAGTCGATATGAGTTTCTCTTAGCGAAATATTTCGCACACAAGATCTTGTTCATATTATATACATATATTACGTAATGACGTCATATGCCACACTCGTTCGTCGTACTCGCAAGAAAACTTGACAGAATCTTTCGGACCTACCAAGCAACGATCCCAGCAAGTTTGAAAATCCTCCGATGTTTAGCGGCTGAGAAATTTTACGCATAGTATTTTAACGTAATGACGTCACACACCTTCTCTAATTCTCTAATTATGCGTCATAAGTTGGGAGAACCGTTCGACCTACTCAAGAACTAAACAGAACAAGTCTGAAGTCGATCCGACTTTTCGTTCTCGAGATATCTTTCACACAACATTTTGTTCACAACAGACCGACACACACACATACACACGTACACACAAACACACACAGAACGTACAAACACTATATGTCTCCCCTTGGTCGGGGAGACATAATACGACTTGTTGCGATGTACGTGATTTTTATATCAATTATTAAATATAAATGCCATACAGATGTTTCGATGCAACAAACGCAGTTTCACCAGTAAACAAAGTCATCATGTGATAAACTGGAAGATAAACATGTAAACATAAGCAACAGGAAGATAATCAAAATCAGCCGGATAGCTGCCAGTCTTATTTCATACCTACCTTTACGTCACGCCATGATATTTGAATGACATGTTTACGTTTTTGTATGGCGTACTGTGCCAATTAAAACAAATAAGCAAAAATAAATAAAACTAGAACCTCATTTCCCTAGCGAAATGTTAAACACTTGACGAAAATTAAAACGCAAAAATACTTCCTTCAATGGGTTATTTCTTGAACAATGTATTGCAAACAACACAGCCGAGTAGTGTTTGCTTTTTGTTGACTTAAGGTTTTATGGACTGATCAGGCATACGCCGTGTTATCTATTTACGCAGTGAGAGCTCGCACAACGCTCAGCAACTGTGTGGTGTTCTGTGCTATTCGTCAAATGCTGCGCATTTACTTGCAAAAATACACTCTTTTCACATGGCGTTTTAACAACGAAAACGAAATCGAAGACGAAAATAAAAAGTGACATGCACACGTTCAGATCAAGCTCTTCATAAGTCCCAAGTTTCATGCTCATAGGACCCATAGTGTTAGAGAAGAATACACAAAAAATCGGAAAACCGCCAAGAAGAAAAAAGGACGAACGGCTGCTCGCACAAATTCATATAACTCTTGCAAGCTAAAGGTTTGTCAAGTGTTAATGACTCGGCTGCTGCTCATGTAAAGCAAAAACAGTTCTATGTCTTTTCCTATCAATCATGGGTGGTCTCACTCTATACAATTGATCTTTAGTCTGCGGGCGCTATTCGATCAGCTTCGACATTCAAGTAAGCATTAAAAACGTCAATCCAACCTCGTTTCGAGGTTACGCCGTTGAAAATAGACGTCAGGAATTTGAGAGATTGTACAGATGTACATAAAACAACCTCATCATGTTATCATTCACCAGCTGTGAGTGTTTCCAAGCCCACTTTCGAAACGAACCTACGCGTATTGTCGTGTGTGGGGTTTTAATCTAGAACCTCGTTTCGCTAGCGAAATAAACACTTGATAAAAAATTAAAACGCAAAATTATTTCCTTCAATGGATTATTTCTTGAATAATAATAATTGCAAACAACACACCTTGAATACGTCTTATACGCCGAGGAGTGTTTTAGTTTTGGTTAACTTAAGGTTTTATTGACTGATCTGGCATACGCCGTGTTATCTATTTACGCAGTGAGAGCTCGCACAAAGCTGAGCAACTGTGTGTTCAGTGCTGGTCGTGAAATGCTCCACATTTACTTGCAAACAATACACTCTTTTCACATGGCATTTTAAACATGAAAATGAAATCGGAGGCGAAAATAAAAAGTGTCTTGGGCATGTTCATATCAACTTCTACCTAATTTCCAAGTTTCGTGGCCCTAGGACCCGTAGTGCCAGTGGAAGGGATGGCACAAGAAATCCTATCACTGTCAAGAAAAAAAGATACCAACGGCTGCTCGCACAAATTCAAAAACCCCTTGCAAGCCAAAGGCTTGTCAAGTGTTAAAGATGACCAAAAGGAAGGAGTAGTGTGACGGAGAGCTGGGGTAGGGGCGGGAGGTCACCACACTATGGTTTTTGCATCAAAGATGGCGATTATGGATCAATATTTTTCCAACATGTATACACTCCATTTCTTGACGTCTTTACAATGCTTGTTTAGAATTCATTTTACAACCTTCAATAGATGTTGATGCTGGATAGATGTCGGATAATCGACGCCTATCGAGGTCAGAACGTAGACGTTGTTTCGACTTCCATAACATGCAAAACACGACTTTGATCCGACGTCAATGCAACGTCTATCCAACGTTGATCTAACGTCGCAATATTTACTGCGTAGACACAAAAAGGAAGCTTACGGTAATATTCTCGGATTCAGTGGTCTCCGGCCTCGATATACTTGCTATCCTGTTGTTGCATAAAAGCAAAGAAAAAAAGTGAATCATTGTTTGGTACGTCATTTATTGGACTAGGTCCCGGAATTCAGTATCATTACACTTGGGGATTTGCAATCTCCAAGTTTATTGCTTTCGTAAGACTCGGCAAGATGTTTCCATATGTTTCCTTTGTTTTCCAGCCAAAACCTAGTCACGCGAATCCTCTGGGACGGCTAGAGCTAGGACGACCAAATTTGGCACAGGCATAATGCAGCATGTCTAGTTGGTTCAGCTCAATTTTTTTTACAAATTCATTAACATTTTATATTCGAAAACGGACATTGAAATTTGAAATTTGAAAACCTTGTCATGCGAACTCCCCTGAGACGGATAGAGCTAGAACGACTAGATTTAGCAGAGACATAATGTGGCATGTGTAGTTGGTCGAGCGGAATTTTTTTTATAAAAAATCATTCACATTTAATATGCAAAAATGGATATTGAAATTTTGCCATTCACGCCCATTACAAGCCAGGAAAACGCTTTGATTGCGCAGTTAAGGGACCTGGTGTGATAACAGCATAGGCAAATTGATCGCCCGTCTGTACACAATGACAGCGATTACAGCTTGTGTGCGCATGTTGACTGCAGTATTTCAGTTTTTCTCATTTGCTAAAGAGTATCGAGTTTTCACCCTTTGGGCCTAAAATATATATATATATCTTGCTTTTTAAAACATTTTTAGTTTACGCTATTTCAAATAGAGAGATAAAATTTGGCTCCCTGATGGAGGATGAGGGGGCATGAAATCCGCATTTTTTACCATGACCATTATCTCGAAAACGGTTAGAGATAGAGCGTATTTGAGAGACTTTGGGCCCACAAGACGATATGTAAGAGATAACTCGATGACTTTGACCTCCTCTGCTATGGCCAAGGTGAAAAACCGGAAGCTGACCATTATCTTGAAAACGGTTAGAGATAGAGCGAATTTCAGCTCATTTTCGACCCTTTCAGCCTAAAATACTCTATGTAAAAGGAACCTCGGTGACCTCGATCTCCTCCGCCATGGTCAAAACAAAAAAACGGAATTTGACCTTAATCTCGAAAACGGTTAGAGATAGAGTGATTTTGAGCTTATTTTCGACCGTTTTGGGCCTAAAAGACGGCATGTACGGGGTCCTTGGTGACCTTGATCTCCTCGGTCATGGTCAAAGTAAAAAACCGGAAGTGGGTCATTACCTCGAAAACGGTTAGAGAAAGAGCGATTCTGAGCCAATTTTCCGCCCTTTGGGCCTAAAAGACGATATGTAATGGGTCAAGAGTTTAGATTTTGAGCTTATTTGGGACATTTTGGGCTTAAAAGACGATTTGAAAGACGTGACTTTGATCTCCTGGTTCATGCTCAGTTTTGAATTTCAGAGTTCAGGATCGTATTTTTTGTGGCCCCAAGTGTCATTTTCGCTACTCGGTAACGGAAATGTTCTAGTATGGTTATAATTGTGGCATTTTACCAGACACATTTGACATGAAGGGATTGGTAGTGCCTGTGGAAACATAAATTAGCACAAGTAGGATTTGTGCAATAAAAACACTTCTTCGTGGCATTTTGCCAGACACATGTGACATGAATGGATTGGTAGTGCCTGTGGAAACATAAATTAGCACAAGTAGGATTTGTACAACAAAAACACAACTTCGTGGCTTTCACCATGCATCATTTACAGGCTTTTATACTTTGGTCTTCATACGTGATCACAATGTTAATTTTGGCTCAGCCAAATGCACTGTACTTGCCTTGTAATATTTGTTAATGTGATTATAATTACTTTCATTTAATATTATTATACTATTATTCATTACATTGGTATTCAAATATTAACTTAATAGGTTGTGAAGCTGAATTTTATCAGCAGCAATATGGTCTTCTTCTCAGGACCAACCTCTGTTGGCTTGTGACCAGTCGGTGGTAGGACCATTACTCTTCTGTTTCCACGAATTGAAACCGTAGCTGTTATTTTTTTTACACACATCCGTTATGTCTGTGCTATGCGTTAAATGTTCCGCATTTACTTGCAAAAATACCCTCTTTTCATATGGCGTTTTAAACAAGAAAACGAAATCGAAGGCGAAAATAAAAAGTGTCATGCACACGTTCATATCAAGTTCTACCTAAGTCCCAAGTTTCGTGGCCCTAGGGCCCGTAGTGCCACTGGAAGAGAAGACACAAGAAATTCGATGACTGTCAAGAAAAAAAGATACCAACGGCTGCTCGCACAAATTCATAAACACCTTGCAAACCAAAGGCTTGTCAAGTGTTAATAACATATGTTGTATTTCATATGTTATAAGACAGAAAATGAGTCAACTTGCTGTTAGGCGACTGGTTTATTATCTGACCAAAGCTATCCGGTCACGTGGTGTAGTGATGTGGCAGGTGCTACTGCAGGAGGGTGGAGAGAGACTCAGATGATGGAGTACTCGAATGGAATTGACATTGGCTGTATAAACAGGGGTTACTGAGGACTTGTTTAACAAAACTTCATATAGATATCCTGCTGATTTATTTGAAATCGACTTCAGATATACATTATCATTTTTTAAATACGCTAACTGGCATTGTTAGTTTTCGTTAAAATTGGACGCACTTAGCTATAGAATTAGATTATTTTGTTGGGATAAATTCAGTACGACTGTCACGCAGTAGCCACGAAAACGTCACATTTGACCCGCCCCACTGTTCAGTCCTGCTCATCATAATATCACAAACTACAGTTATTTAACCAATTCTTTTATACATTATGGTAGTTATTACCAGTTTTGCATTCCAAAGTGTAATTACTTTCCAGTAGGGAAGTCGGTCTGGTTACATTTTTCTTTTTGCATGACAGACCTACCTTGTTTCTATTTCTATGTCACATTAACCAACACGTCACAACATCGGCACGGCAGCTGCGTACTTTGAGCCTGTCGGTATAAAACGCTGTTTCTGTACAAAAGATTTATCAATACAACACAACATCGGCACAGCAGTTGCAGCGATTGTTTTTTTTTCAAGTGATTGATTAATCAATAGCAGAATTACTGTTGTTCCACATTTTAAGGGAAGAAGACACGTTATAATACTGGTTGAATAATGAGGAAAACAACTTCTGCACAGGGTTTTGGTACAAGCGCTGGGAGAGGGGCGGGGTGGGTTCGGCATGCTTTTGCTGTTCCGCGCATCAGGAGTGTTGCACAGAACAAGAAAAGCACTGCATAACAAAGCTAACTTTTTATTTCGTAAAAGGACCTTTTACGAGTAAAAGCGTAATTCGCATTCTCCATTTTAGATGGGGTTCCCTTCAGGTTTTAACCTTTCACATGACTAGAAAAAAAACGTTTTTGTAGCAGTTAGAGCTAGCCTATCCCGTCATCCATTCATCGACCAATGAAAAGAGGGAATCCTCTGGTATTTCGTCATTGATTAACAACGGGCATTCCTTTTAAGCCAACCAGGTGGTTGTAAACTCACCCAGGCTTGTTGATGGATAGATCGGTGTGAGAATAGGCTAAAATGGCGAATTACGCTTTTACTCGTAAAAGCTCCTTTTACGAAATAAAACGTTATTTTTACTTCGCAAAAGTTTATTTTCTCTTTTAGATGGGACTTAAGTCCGGAATAGGGCAGCCTGCCATTCTGAACTGCACCAAAAATAAAAGGGTTGCAAATTACGCAAGGTACGTAAAGGTAGTAGGTAAGAAACGACAGTTCTGCCACAGTCAATCATCGTGACGTCATGAATCACGTGATCAATTATGTCAATTAAGTCAATTAAGCCCGCTGTCACCTGTCAATCATTGTGACGTCATAATGACGTCATAGGCGACGTAACCATAGCAACAGGACAGACCATAGCAACAGTAACCATAGCAACAGGATAATCATAGTAACCATAGCAACAGTAACCATAGCAGCAGTAACCATAGCAACAATAACCATAGCAACAGTACCCATAGCAACCGTAACCATAGCAACCGTAACCATAGCAACAGTAACCATAGCATAATAATAACGTCATTCGAACAGGCGCGCGGTTTATCCAAAAAACTAACTCAGCAGAATTTATTGCTGTTTGATATGGATGAAATGCATGTCTCACTCTTCCTTTTTATGCTGCTTAGATGTATAAATGATGTATAACTCGTCAAAAATGCTAGCAATTTTAATAAGTCATGTTGACGTCATAAAGACGTTATGACGTTAGACTCTCCTAAGCGGCATAACCCTAACCCTAGACGTAGACAACATGTTCAACAACATGTTGAACATGTTGAACTTGTTGAACATGTTGTTCAACATGTTGAACAAGTTGAACATGTTCAACATGTTGTTCAACAAGTTGTATATAAGGCTATGTTTAAAGGCTTTTTCATCATTTGAAAAGTGTATGTTGAATCGAAATGATGTATAAATGCAACATTTGTTTGAAATCTTACAATTGGACACAGAGTCTTAAAAGGCACTTAAAGGATGCTCACACTTCAGAAGAAGAATTGGAGATAGATATGGAAAACCCTGTAAAACCACCTATCACTGAAACTTTAGATGAGTCTTCTATGGAAAGTCAAAGCGCCAAAATGACTGAAAAGAATGCACGTGCTTGTACAGAATGTGGTGCGTTATACAACAGTCAAGAAGCTTTGTTCAAACATATGGTACATTGTGGTGAGGGTGATGATGACAGCAGCTCTAAAAGTGAGTCAGAAACAGACTCTGAAAGTGAGTCAGAAACAGACTCTGTTTGGTATGATATGGTTCAAGAAGTCTACGATGAATATGATACCAAATTTCAAGAAAAGGTTTCAGAATATGAAGAACAAGGACTTGAAGATGCGCGTGAAATAGCAAGTGATGACTTTCGACCCATTTATAAGCGTCGACTTAAACATTTGTTTATGAGACTATTCAAATATACCCAACGTCTAGAACAAAACGAACATTATCAAACCATTTTAGAAGACTTTATTTACTTTGTTGATGAAAAACATTACGAGTATTCAAAGGCACTAAAGGCGGCCATAAGAAGAAACGATGCATTCTTTGAAGAGCTTCTAGATGAGGAGGAAGAAGATGAAAGCAGCGATGAAGAAAGTGATGTGGATGACAGTGAACAGAGTGAAGCAGATGAAGAAAAATAGACTTATTTGACTAAACTTTATAATAAAGACTTTGTAAATAAACAAATGTTATAATATTGTTATAGATTTAAGCTGTGTGTATTTAAGTGTATTAATAAAACTATTCAACATGTCTGTTTTTTCTGAACTGACTGCTATTGTTCCATCAGTTGCTTGAACTACAACTTGTTGGACAACTTGTTAAACAACATGTTGAACAACATGTAAAACAACATGTTGAACATGTTGAACATGTTTAACTTGTTCAACAACAGGTTTGAATGGTGGGCGCACGCCATTCCAACAACCACCTATGCAAACTACTGTAAACTAAAACATCAAACTGAATCCAGTGGTGAAATTTGCATTCAAATTGGTCAACTATAACGGAAGTTATCCCACTTTTTCACTTTTTACAAATTTAAAATAGCGGACTGTTACAAAAATGCATACAGTCAGCTGCGCAAATAGCCTATGACCACTTTATAACAAAACTAGATACAAAACTGAATCAAACAGTGAAATTTTCATGTAAATTGACCAATTATAGCGAAAGTTATTTCACTTTTCAACTTTTTCCAAAAGTAAAATGGCGGAATGCTACAAAAATGCATACAACCACCTGTGCAAATAGCCTGCGACCACTTTATAGCAAAACTAGATATAAAACGGAATCAAACAGTGAAATTTTCATGTAAATCGGTCAATAATAACAAAAGTTATCACACTTTTTACAAAGTTAAAATGGCGATAAAAATGCATACAGCCAGCTGTGCAACTAGCTCATGAATGGCTATGGTGCTATGGCTATGGCTGCTATGGCTATGGTTGCTATGGTTACTGTTGCTATGGTTACTGGTGCTATGGTTACTGTTACTATGGTTACTGTTGCTATGGTTACTGTTGCTATGGTTACTATGGTTATCCTGTTGCTATGGTTACTGTTGCTATGGTCTGTCATGTTGCTATGGTTACGTCGCCTATGACGTCATTATGACGTCACAATGATTGACAGGTGACAGCGGGCTTAATTGACTTAATTGACTTAATTGATAACGTGATTCATGACGTCACGATAATTGACTGTGGCAGAACTGTCGTTTCTTACCTACTAAAGGTTCATCGAGGAGATGTTTAAGTTGGAATGTAGTTTAAGTCTGAATAAAATGCAATCCTATGTTCCACTTCTTTTTTGCTTTAATGATCCTGGGATGGGGGAACACTCACAATCTCAGTACATTAATGGTACGAATGAGTTACATAGAATCAGAGAAACTGGATCTGAATCATGCAGTTAATAGCTCGATAATCTATGAGTGACATTAGCCTTCCCCTCCTTCCGCGCACTGGATGGATCCCGACCTCGAGCACTCAACATAAAGAATGTCAAAGGGCGGCTCTGTAACCTTCTATGGATCCCACCTTCAGTAAAGAGATGGTCTAAAAGTCCGCTACTACTGCAGAAGCTTGAAACGAGTCTAGCTTAGAAATCCCGCACCAGAAGGCAAATTAATTCCACTGTGACTTGTAAACTTTCGCTGTGGATTGTTTATGACTGCTCAAAATCTTCTCGACTACTTGCTTTGAGGACCCTTTTTTCTAAGAAGACTTGGTTAAGCACCACAGGTGTTGTTCAGCAAGTGGAGGACATTGAGCTTTCGTGAGAGGAGACGGGTCGTGAAAGAAGTCCTGTGTTCCCGTGCTAATAACAGGATTTGGAACGTTATGGCCGAGAGTTGGGGGATTTGGTTCCCCTCTGCCTGTTTAGGTACGCAATTGCTGGAGAGCTGTACAGAAGAATTAGGACACTCTTGCCTATGAGAGGGTTGGATAACTTGTTCAAGGCTATCCAAAACACTCGGAGCTCCAGCCAGTTGATATGGTACCTGCGAAAGGCGGATGGACATTTCCCCCTCCACATTGGCCCTGACAATGAATTCCCAATCCCTCCCCGGATGCGTTTATTTGGAGGTCTATTTCCTGGGGACGGGGCATGAAAGGGTACCCTTTCGTTCATGATTTTCGGGTTGCACCACCAGAAAATGGGGGATATGGCAGCTTGAGAGACAGTCATCGTGGCCTTGGCTGACCTTCCCTGTACCAGAGCCCACAAGACCTACCTGTACCGCCTTTCTGATCAGTTGGATCATCAGTTTCTTTGTGTATGTGCCAGAAGCCAGCCGGGTACTGGAATACCAACATACCATCTAGTCGGGCCCATGCATTTAAGACTCTCATAACCCTTGAAAAGATAAATGGGGCTGAGAAGAGGCCGAAGGGAAGTTCCAGAAATCGAAAGCACTTTTGCCGTATTTGGAAGCATAGATACTTCCTGGCTGAATGATGTAGGGGACGTGAAGATCAGCATCGGACAGAACTATTGACGTGCCCCACAATTATTAACCTCTGCCGCGTCCATTTGGAAGGAAGTTACTTGTAAGAACTGGTTGAGGGATTACAGATCTATTACAAGTCTCCAACCCCCTGATTTTTTCGGTACCAGAAAAAAGCCTAGCTGATTTTTAGACATTACCTGTTCGGCCCCTTTGACCTGGAGCTCTCTTGCCGTCTCTTACAGGGCTATGTCTTTTTCTGAGCCATACTAGTAAACGGTGGCTAGGCTGCCTGGGGCCTGAGAAGTTAGAGGAATGGATGGTTTGTGTCCGCTTGGGCCGCTCTTGAAAGGGAGTGGATAACCATTTCTGACCCATCGGACTGTTCTAAGGGAGGCCCCTAATTTTTTCAGGTTTGCCAGAATTTGTCTAACTTTACGCCTACTGCACGGATGCGTTGCAGGACAGTAGCTCTTTTAGAACGTTTAAGCCAAGAAAAGTATCACCAGGAGACGAGACCTTCATCTCGGGGCGTTACTTTGGCTGGCTGCTACCTGTGCTGCCGTGTGCTGTCCTTCTAGTTTGCCGTCTACCGCCTGCGTAGCCCTCCTGGGTGGTTGGAAACTGCACCTGAGAACCAGACCGAGACTGCTCCGCTGAAGTGTGTCGTGGCTTCTTGCGTTTCGCTCGTTGGCAAGAGGAATCACGAGACATTCTAGACATCAGAGCAAAATCTTGGGATAATGACGGGCTCTCCTGGTTAACCCTTTCCGCTTCTGCTGGGGAAAGAGCTCTTTCTCATCCAGGATGAGGGCGTGCAGTAGGTCCCGTAACCCAGCACTTCTGGATAAAGGCATCTCGCGGGTTGGGAGGGGCAGGCACTTCAGAACTTTGGAGGACACCGGGTCACTGAAACGTAAATCAACATCTTGCCCTAAGAGCTTTCAGAGTATGGTACTAAAAGGACATAATGTTTAGCACTTGACGAGCAGAGATCTCAATGGCCCTGACGTCCTTCTCCATGAGTGGAATGTCTTAAGGCTGCGCGCACTATTGGCATCCACCCAGTCCGTTTGGTTGGCTGCTCTAACGCTTCCCGTGGGATCCCGTTGGACGTGCGGTAAAGTCCAGGGCAGACAGCGAAGTGTTTTGACGAGTGAAATCGCGATAACGTGCGACCCTCACTGTCGTCAATTTTTGTGAATTCGTAGGAACACATGGTCACCACATTTGCGATACCTTCGCTTGTGGCCAGTGCAATGAACGATCCCTGTTGAGATGGCAACGTCTGAAATGTCATCCTTGTAGGAGGGTCATCCCTTTCCTACCAAGACGTGCCACAGGTGACCTTTGCGAGGCGGGGTTTTCCTGTATCGCGTTTCTAAAAGGGGCATGATGCCTGTGGGTGATTACGCAATGGAGGAGAAATAAATCTCGCACTCTGTGTTAGCTAAGATAGACGCGAGGGGAAAGTATGTTTTTGAAGAAGCTCGTCGTCCTCTTCCATCACTAAATTGGACACTTGTCCCGGCAGTGGTAGATCTGAGGAGTTCTCTTCACTGGCAGGATTAGGAGGGGGAGGGTCGCGATGAGTGGAGGATAGAGGCTGCACTTCTAGTGGGGGCGAGAAACCGTGGCAGACGGCTCAATCCTTTTGCTGGGGAAAACTATTGCCTCTTGCCCTTTGATTATATGTTGCAACTCCCGAATCTGACGCCGAAGTTGCGAATTTAGAGGCAGTATTGCTGACAAGTTCACTGAGTCACTTGTGGTAGAGGGCAAAAATGGACGACCCCAATAGGGAAAACAGTTCCTCTGGCACGAGGATGCCTAGTAGACTTGGAGTTATCGTGAAAATAGACTGAAGGCCTTGTGAGTAATGGCCACTTTCTTCTCAGAGAGGCGTTACTTTTTCTCCTTCAACCTTCTCTTTCGGTCGGTCATTGGACCATGATTAACGTAGCACCGCTCGTCATTTCCAGGATATCCAATTCCGCCACCGTCTCCGAAAATGCTTTAGATGGCTTTGGCTTCCTGCATTTCATTTTGGTTCCCGATGTGTCTGACTCCGACCTTTTATCCAGTTGGATAGGCATCGACATTTGATTCGGAATTACAGAGCTTGGCTTCTCAGTCGCATCCGCAACAAATTCCGGGGTGATGAACGAGGTGGGAGCTCTGCGTCTTTTCCTCCTGCGATCGTTCTTGGCCCTATTCCTGTAAATTGCCCCTTGCCCTTTGCGGGATAAATGTTCGCACTTGGGACAGGTATTCTTCTCAACACAAAGAGTCCGGCCCCGCCCTCTTCCGCAGCGATCGCACACCTTGCCTGGATTGAGTGAAGTAAGCAGGTGTGAATACGGCAGTTCTTTCGGGTTTGACCGTGGGGTGGCCTCTGTCGTGTCTGAAAAGAAAGCAGAGGAACAGTCAGGAACCAAAAACTTAAACCATCACTTCAAGCTTTATTCAATGGCTCAGGTGTAATCAGATTAAATCACCTTGCCAAGCGCTAGCGATTCAGCCGATTCTAGGCAAACAACGAGGTTTTTGTGCATTATCCCGTACGGACCCATATTCCCTGGATCCCATAGTCCCATGTCCCCAGAAGTCCCATGACCTACGAACCCATGTCAACAGCCTAGGACCATGTGGACGGGTCATGGTACCCTAGAGGTAACGGGGACCATTCCTGGTGCCCATAATCGGATCCATTACGGGGAGATTCAGTTTTGAGGCCCGTAAACGAGAATGTGGTTCCAAGGGTGCCACAAAGGGACATCAAAACGGTCTTTTGCACCTGGACAAGAATCCATGATGCAGAGCTTGCTCATACAACAGCTAAGCGGTGCTTTTAGAGTGCTGGCTTAAGCCAAAGCCGGCCATTCCTGCCGCGGCACGGTCAGCTGAATAAAGCCTGGGGTCTATGCAGGCAAAGGGGACTTAAAATATCCAAAACAATACCTGCCAACGTGTACTAGAACCAACACGTAGTATTTCTTAATTTTGCAGCTTTAAGTGTGGAGAAAAACACGGGCACTTCTAAGACGATCGAAATGTCACCGTTATGTGTAAACTCAATCTTCTGCGACACCGAAGTAACAAGTGCTGGATTTTGCTTTACCTCACACCGAATTTATCCAACTTCCACAGTAGATTAAATAAAAAGCAAATTCGCACCTTTCCACTAGTTCCCCTGGTGTATTGAAACAGCCCATCCGTAGGATGGGCCTATCCAATAACATCGAGGTATTGATTTAACCTACATTCCTTGTTTCGCGCAGATGTAGTTTCAGCCCATATTTGGCTATAGGAATAGCATACATTTTTCTTTCTCCCCTTAAAAATAGGAACAAACTGCCTTGTGTTGTGAACAAGATGGGCTGTTTTAATGGTTGATGGGTGTAGGATGGGCCCATCCTATCGCTGTAAACCATAGAAACAGCACATATAGAATTAGTATGTGCCAAATCTACAGACAGATGCATGGGATTACCCCACCCATAGAAACAACACATTTGATTAAGAATATGGGCCAAATCTACAGACAGTTGCATAAGAACACCCCATCCATAGAAACAGCACATCTGATTAAGAATATGGGCCAAATCTAGACAGTTGCACAAGAATACCCCATCCATAGAAACAGCACATATCTGGTTAAGAATATGGGCCAAATCTACAGACAGTTGCATAAGAACAACCCATCCATAGAAACAGCACATCTGATTAAGAATATGGGCCAAATCTAGACAGTTGCACAGGAATACCCAGTCCATAGAAACAGCACATATCTGATTAAGAATATGGGCCAAATCTACAGACAGTTGCGTAGTAATACCTCATCCATGGAAACAGCACATGCAAGGCCTGCAGAATTGTACCTAATATTTTAAAACGCTATATATCACGCTGATCCCCCCCCCCCCCCGCGCGGAGGGTTGGGGGAACTTGTATCAAATATGGCGACACTGCGCGTACAAAATAACTCGGAAAAGCTTAAAGCAAAAAATAGAGAGTGGGTAAAATTATCAAATCTTCCACGTTTTTCCCGAAATAGAGGGGTTGGGTAAAATGATCATTCCGTTGAAAACAAAAACTGAAAATACCGTAAGCGACGGAGTAGGCGGATCAGTCGGCGGCGTTTTGATCAATTAATACCAAAAGCGCAAAAATACTAAAACGAAAAATAACAAAAAGATATACCCAATCCAACTTGACTTTACCAGCTGCCCTGCAAAAGGACACTGAGCTGGAGTCAGTAAGGAATTTCTGTCCAGTCCCTATACCGTACTCGAAGAAATATTTAAATATGCCTCCTGTATCCTGACAAGCAAAATGTGAAGTATGTCTGATATGTACTTTAAAATTCAACAGCTAAAGCCCAGCAAAAAATACGCACTTAGTAACTGAGAGCTCACAGCGACAAGTGTGGTTTCAACAGGTGTGGAAAGTACACATGCAACGCGAAAAAAAGGAAGGAAGTGCCATAATGCAACAGGTGGAGGGGAGAGAGAGAAACTGTGCTGAGATTATAGCTGACTTTTCCATCCAATAATGTTAAGTGTGGGTGTTGAAATCAAAATGGTAAGTGGAAATTAAATGTTATAAATGTTCTTCTCGGATTTTTATTTACATTATTTTCTATATTTTCACAAGGAAATATAACGGCCTGTCCCTTTACACCATCCCAATACATCTGTTGTATTAAATTACATCAGCAGTATAGCCGTGTTTCATGGGGAGAAACTGTATGTGCTGTTTCAATAGCCTCTTTATTGATTTAGCCAAGCCATTGGATCGGCCCATACAGTGATGTGGTGTTTTAATGCTGGGGTGTTTCAATGCCACACACCAACGCAAAATACGTGGAGCAAACAGAATGGTGTTGGTTTTCATTCAATCACACGCTTAAAGGGGTTGCCCGTTGGCAATCAATGACGAAATACCAGAGTATTCCCTCATTTCGATTGGTCGATGGATGCATCTCAGGATAGGCTAGTTCCCACTGTTACAAAAAACTTTGTTTCTATTTGCATGAAAGGTTAAAACCGGAAGGGAACCCATCTGGAAGTCTATATGCTGATGCTGGTCAAAGTATAATACAATGGGGCCACTTCTGTGGTAACGTCAAATATTGTCCGAAGTGGTCCTATTTCACAGAATAATATAATAGAGGAGGCTGCAAAATTGTAAAAAAATATAATTTTGTTTAAGTTTTGGTTCACGTATTTTTTCGTTATTCCGGGGGATATACTTAGTACTATATTTGTTCCCAGATCCGAATCAAAAATAATATAAAACACATGGCGCACAAGGAGGGTTGCTGAGGTCGTGGGGGTCTCGGCGTTTGGTTAAACAGGAGAATATTGTTATAAATTAAACACTCCTCTTTTAGAGGTCGTTTTAAAAAGTCATGGGTGTGCTCGGTAATCAGTTGGAACGTGCATGGCCCCGTGCCTCATTCCAATGTCGTATGATTTAACAATTGATGAGGAAGGGGACCAAAGGAAGCAAATTTTGCATGAGTTCAATGTGATATATTCGGTATTGAGGACTGGCATTTCTGATTAAGAATATCTGGGACATTACGCCAACACAGTCACTTGACTGTAAAGTGTAAATCGAGGAAGTTTCTGAAAGAAAAAAAGTATTACTCATTATACTTGGGGCTTCTGAATATTCACAGTTTATTTAACCTTTTGGTGTTGTTCGGTCTTATTGCGGATTGGGAGTGCGAAGCTCAAGGTTCTTACAAATATAACCAAACTAAATGTTCTTTGATCTTGTTGCAGTTAATACACATTTGAATATCTTCAGTTTCGGAAAGTAACATCCACTTTCTCAAGTTTTATTTATTATAAATATGTTGTTCTTTTATTTCATGCCTAAAACAGACGTATTTATAGGACGTATTTAAATACAACAGTTTCTGTTTCAAAACATTAGACCCCTCCGATTGCGTCTTTTTCCATTTTTTAAATGACCCGGTCGACCGGATATATATATATATATATATATATATATATATATATATATATATATATATATATATATATATATATATATATATATATATATATGTGTGTGTGTGTGTGTGTATGTGAAAGTTTTAATGTCCCGGTGTTGATCGACGTTCTTGTCTCGTTTCTCCCCTCGCTATATGTCGTGACTGTTTTATAAAAAATTATCAGTTTTTATCAGTGAAAGTGCCAGCGTCGATGACACAAGTGCCAACTTTCAAATGCACTTCTTCTTCATATTCGGTTTAAATGGGCCGGACGAGGGTTGAGATAGAAGATTATTTTCTTTGCTGAACTGAAGTCTTCCGTCATCGACCTCGTGCAATTCAAAAGAGCTTTTGCTGTCAGTAAAACTGTTTTTGAAGTTATAACAAGACCTCTTCATTTTTGTCAACACTTCCCATGAAATTTCCCACTTCCGCTAAGACACAGCATGTATTGATTTCAAACAGATTTACTTGAAAGAGGAGGCAAAGTAATAGGCATGGAGAATTCGGGTAATGTTCGCAATGCTGAAAAGAGATATGGGGGAGAGGGGAAGAAGGGATTGATAGTCTGTTTATATTTCACCTGACATTTTACCCCGCATAACTGTGATAAGGGTTTATATTGTTTGATGGCGATATACCTGTTTATTACAGTTGGGGATTTTGAATCCCCTAGTTTATTGAACTCGAACGACTCGATAAGGTGTTTCCGTATGTTTCCTTTTTTCTCCAAAACCTTGTCACGTGAACTCCTCTGAGACCGTTGGGGCTAGAACAACCAAATTTGGCAGAGACATAATGTAGCATGTCTAGTTGATTCAGCTTATTTTTTAAATTCATTTAAGTTTTATTTGCATAAACAGTAGTAGGAAAACGAGAGTTCTACTTCAGAATGACGTCACTTCCTGAAGTAGAACTCTCGTTTGAGTTACGTGACGTCATAATGACGTCATCAAGTCACGTGACCACCGCCCCAAGGACATAGTAGCCGACACCACCAAGACATACTATGTGCAGAGCCTCCCCCCTAGGAGAGTAACATTGTGTCGAATCAGCAAAAAAGTAGTTTAAAGAGTTACACACCATTTTCGACACATTCTAGGTGGTATAAAAGGACCAAAGGATGAAAAATGACAATCAAATCTCTGTCTCTAACCGTTTTCGAAATAAAGGTCAACGTCCGGGTTTTTACCTTGACGGAGAGGGTCCAGTCACTGTGGTTAATTTTATATAACGTTGTTTAGGCCAAAGGTTCTAAAATGAGCGCAACAGTGTTGTATCTCTAACCGTTTTGGAGCAAGTGGTCATCTTCCGTTTTTCGACCTTGACCGAGACCGGGATCACCGAGTAGCTCTCCTGTAACAACACCCAGGCCAAATGGGCCGAAACTCTCTAAACGTTCTTGAGATAATGATCAGCATCCTGTTTTTGAAATTCATAGTGACCAAAGTCAAGGTCATCGAGGTATCACTGATGTAACCTCAAGGGATTGAACATCTCTTAAACGTTTTTTCCAGATAATCTCGTTTTTACCTTGGCCATGACGAGAAGGTCAAGATTGAGATACATTTAATGTATGGTAATATAGGCTCGCTGGGACGGAAATTAGCTCAAACTCGCTGTCTCTTATGTGACGTTGTTTAGGCAGAAAAGGTCAAAAATGAGCTCAAAATCCCTCTAACCGTTTTCGAGTAAATAATCAACTTCCATTTTTTAACTTTGACCATAATCGAGGTCAAGGTCATCGTGGCAATTCCCATGTAACGTTTAGGGTCAAAATGAGCTCAAAATCACTCTATGTTTTACTATTTTCGAGAT
This sequence comes from Protula sp. h YS-2021, assembly GCA_949752745.1. Taxonomy (NCBI): domain Eukaryota; kingdom Metazoa; phylum Annelida; class Polychaeta; order Sabellida; family Serpulidae; genus Protula; species Protula sp. h YS-2021. Next base: position 89,110,765 of record OX457026.1, read on the forward strand.
AATTTTCAACTTCCGGTTTTTTACCTAATTGTGACCGAGAAGGCCAATTTCATCGAAGTACCTCTTATGTAAAGTTGCTTAGGCGCAAAGTGTCAAAAACTAGCTTAAAATTGCTCTATTTCTTACCGGTTTGGTGATAATGGTCAACACCGCCTAGGTACCTGTTCTGAAACGTTGCTTAGAACAAAATGAACACAAATTGTGCAAATTTAATCTTCGTCTTCCTCCGTGGTATTGCACCGGGAAACATCCAAGGGAATACAAAGAGAAGAAAACATAGGCATCGGTGAAGCAGAGCCCTCAGCCAATAGCGGTTACATCACTGTGGTACAGTTACTCTTTTGAAATACCGCCCGGACAAAAACAATATACAAGGTGAAATGGAGCGACGGATGGGTCTCTGCACATCTACACTATATATACTTTCTTCCTGTAAGGTTTGGTTAAGATCCGATGAATAGTTTTTGAGATATCCCCCGGACAAGAAAAATGTTAACAGTGCGACGGACGGACAAGGGACAAAATGAATCCTTCTTTGCACATCTGCAGAAAGTTCGACGGGCGGACAGACGAACGGACATGGGACAAATTGAACCCACCGATGCACATCTATACTATATATACTTTCTTCCTGTAAGGTTTGGTGAAGATCCAATGAATAGTTTTTGTGATATCGCCCGGAGAAGAAAAATGTTTACAGTGCGACGGACGGACAGACGGACGGACAAGGGACAAACTGAATCCTTCTTTGCATATATGCTGACTTCCTGTAAGGTTTAGTGAGGATCCCATAGATACTTCGTGAGATATCGCCCGTACAAGAAAAAAGTTCAAAGTGCGACGGACGGACAAGGGACAACCAAAACCCTTCGCTGCAATCTGCATTATATATACTTCCTTCCTGTAAGGTTTGATGAAGATCCCATGAATACTTTTTGAGATATTGCCAAGACAAGTAAAAGGTTTACAGTGCGACGGACGGACAGACGGATGGACTCGAGCCAAATTGAAGCCCACGTTGCACATCTATGCTATATATACTTTCTTTCTGTAAGGTTTGGTGAAGATCCGATGAATATGTTCTGAGATATCGCCCGGACAAGGAAAAAGTTTAAGGTGCGATGGACGGACAGACGGACGGTCAAGAGACAAATTAGTCCCTTTGTTACACATCTAAACATACTTCCTTCTTGTAAGGTTTGGTGAAGATCCCATGAATACTTTTTGAAATATCGCCCGGACAAGGAAAAAGTTTAAAGTGCGACGGACGGACAAGAGACAAATTGACCCCGTTGCAATTGACGATACATAAACGTCCTTCCTGGAAGGTTTCGTTAAGATCCGATGAATACTTTTTGATATATCGCACGGACAAAAAAAAGTTTACGGAGAGACAGGCGGACGCAGGGACAAACCGATAGCAATAGCCTTCAGCCAATAGTGTCTGAGGGCTAAAAAGGTCAAAAGAACAAAAACTTTCAGAAAAACTACAAAATTATTCACATGTGGAAACATGTCATATAGGCGTCAGAACGAATGTAATTATGATTCAATATCGTAGCATGCCCAAAGACACTGGAATGAAAGAAAAAAAAAGTGTGGTTAAAAATCTTTCAATTGTTTAGTTATGCAATTCCCCAACCGCCATTGACTCTGCTAATAGCTTTGTAAAGTCCGCTTGGTTCAAAAAAGGATGGCTGAAAGATTCATAGAGTGTTGGTTTTGAATTCGATGATGGATTATCTAACCGAAAGCATCCTCTTTGCTGAATGCTCTACCCAACTGACTTTGGTAAAAATTCTTGCACTGTTAAAGAACTTAATACAAACAAACAAACATACATACATACAAACAAAATAAAATCCTTGTCAGTAAAATATTTTTTTAAAGTTTTATTAGTAATTTTTCAAGGCACACATCGCAATTCTAGTTCCATAGCAAGAACTCATAGATGAAGGTGACAGAATATCCACCAGATACCTTGAAGCTTGAAACACTGCACCACTTGTAAACCTGCACACATTGATTTTATCACAATATTTTCGTACACCATTGCCAACACAATAGATTACAAAAAGAGAAAAACACAGAGGGTGATTTTGAGTTTAAACATGCCCGCCCCGAATGCAAATATATAAATTACATAAAGGTTCCCACCTTGTTGGGGGGAGGGGGGTCATCTTAAGAATACACACACGGAGTTCTGTTCCGTACATGGCGTAAGGCGACGAATCGGAATTTCTCTCTTTCCAACTCTTCTTTTACTATTTCTTCATTCTTCTTTCTTTTTTCAACTTGTTTCTTTAGCAAGTGCGTCCTAATAGACCCATCCTAGTTGGTGAATGGGACGTTAAACACCAAACAAACAAACAGACATAAAAGTTACGAAAAGAATACATAAGGGGTCCTCACTTAAATAGCCACCTTTGTGTTTTCGTACCACACTCCCCGACGGAATTTTACAAATATTATTACCGGATAAAAGACACTGCAAAAAGAATAATCTTTGTAATTTTGACACATTATTGATATCATCAATATACAATAAAATGGTTTAGAGACAAGAATCGAGCCTTGGGGAAGGCCACATAAAACGCCAGAACTTCGGAAACATTGTTTCATCTATTGATTCGTTTTGTTCTCGATGCCATATATTGTCCCCGCTGCTAGCCTTTTATGCAGTTTTTTTAATCTCCTTGAATACTGTAAAATTTAACTTTGAAGAAAAATGTGATCTATAGTGTCATTCTTTTTTTCAAATCTGTTGACGCTCCAATAGACATTAACTTTTTGTCTATTAATGGGGTTATTTTTTCTATTATTTCTAAAAGTACTAAGGTCATAGACCGGCTTTATGGAAAACCCTATTGATTTGCATTCAGCACGTGCTTCGTCATAAATTTACCCAAACGATTATAAAAATAATCCAGGTCTATAATTATTAAATTTAGACTTCTCACCAGATTTAAATAATGCCGTAACCCTAGCTTTTTTCATAGGATTAGGAAACGCGTAAGATGTAAAATACAGATTTCACATGTATGTAAATGGCTTAACAATTTTTGTACGAAAAGTCACTTTTTAGTACAACGAAGAGAATTAACTAATTCTAGCGTAACTATCGAATTAAGTAACTTTCTTAAACATTGAAATGTAAAGTTTTCTTTACACAGTTGCTTAAATTTACTAACAACATTGTCGTAGGCTTGATTTACATGGCATGTGGACAGTACATTATTCAATTACATTTTAAGGTCATGTTTAAAGACTGAAGTTGTTTCTTCATCAATATTTTTCAACAGCAAACTTATTTTTTGTGCATTATTTCCGATACCTTTACATGCAGAGAATGTAAAACACTCAAGTGATCACAACATAACTGATCATTAATAATATTATCTGCATCAATCGTAAAAGTATTGTTTTCCTAATGCTGTACTTAAAATCCAAAGTAATTCTTGTAGGCTTATTTGTCAGAGTTAAAAACCCTGACAGTGTAACAATTATATACATTCCTTAGTGTTACGGTGATTTTCACATTTTTGAAAGATCGCCGCACAAGTAAGCATGTCGTTTAGAAAACTAATGTTGCTATTTAAATTTAAGCCTTGCTATTTACACAAACAAGTAGTAATTATATTTTTGCATGCTTAACGTAATAGCCGAGTAATGGCCGCATATCTTATACTGAAATTTACAATCAGTCGTATGACAGAACTCCCCACTTTCTTTATGATTTGTGTTGGCTGCTTCATACCTTTCAATAAACAATCAAGTTGCTTTTTTCATTTCACCAGCTTTCTGACATTGCAATTACATTGCAACTGAAACTTATATATTAAATTTTTGATCTGTACTGTTTTTGTAGCTTAGTTGTCCAAACTAGCGTTTAAACCTAAGCAGTTAAAATTGAAATGCCTTCAGCGTCCCTAATAGCACACGACAAATCTTTGATAGTATAATATTCACAATCTTTGATCAAATTATCAGTTTTAAGGTCAATATCTTTATAATTGTTTTATGCTACATGGTTAATCCTAATATAGGTTTATGTGCAGAATAAATGTTCGCTAATTTTTATATCACAGTGTAGAAATGGAAACATGAATATTAACTGTATTGATACCACTTTTCCATATGTAATTTGAAGAATTTCTTGATATTATTGTACATTTATGATGCATGGAAAAGGACACACGCAGTCCTTTAAATGAATATTTTTGTTTTCCTAACCGTAAGTAATGCCGCTATACAAAATTCTTTTCGCAAACAATATGTTACCTGGAACAGCTTTAAGTGCTTTACTCATTGCTAAATAATTCTAACTTGTACAACTTTATTTAACCTTCATATGCATTAAACATCAATTACTTTCAAGCTTAAAATAAAATAAAACGAGAAGCGCATTTCGCTAGCGAAATGTTAACACTTGACAAAAATTAAAACGCAAAAATATTCCCTTCAATGGGTTATTTCTTGAATAATATAAAGTATTTTACAACATGCATACAGTGTGTTATATCACTATGTACAGAGCTTATGGCACAGCATGTATGGGTATTACAATATTCTAAAAAATCGAACCACTGTCAAGAAAAAAACTCCATAGGTTGACAATTTAATACCAGCTAAATATATTAGCGAACAACACAGCTTGAATACGTCTTATGAGCCGATTAGTGTTTTTTTGTTGATTTAAGGTTTAATTGACTGATCAGGCATACGCTGTGTTATCTGAGTGAGAGCTCGCACAAAGCTGAGCAACTGTGTGGTGTTCTGTGCCGTACATTAGATGCTCCGCATTTACTTGCAAAAGATACACTCTTTTCATATGGCGTTTTAACAAGGAAAACCACATCGAAGACGAAAATAAAAAGTAACATGCACATGTTCAAATCAAGCTCTTCATGAGTCTCAAGTTTCATGGTCCCAGGACCGATAGTGTCAGAGAAGAAATTCATATAACCCTTGCAAGCTATCAGCTTGTCAAGTGTTAATAATGGTGATTAAGGTACACAGAAGTCTCAAGTAAAGCCATTACAGATGTACTGGCATATTGTATCACTGTTCTAATCCGTGACTTTAATAAAATTACTAGCACACATTCTATGCTTTAATTTTATATATATATATATATACATATATATATATATATATATATATATATATATATATATATATATATATATATATATATATATATATATATATATATTACACATATATATTATATAAAAAGAGCAATCAGTAATTGCCATATCCCCAGATATGATTCGAATTTTGGGATTCTAAGTTCAAATACAGATGCGCTTCGATCGAATCAAATTCCCAAAAGGCACATCTAGATGTCTTGGTTGTTACGCATGTCAAATATGAACCGGATCCGCCAACTAGTTTCGGAGATATGGTCTGGAAACCAAAGTACACGTTGAGATCCGGATTTTGGGATTCTAAGTCCAAATACAGATCCAGATGGGCTACTGCCCGACCAAAATCCCAAAAAGGCTCATCTAGATATCTTGGTTGTTAGGCATACAAAATATGGGCTAGATCCGCCCACTAGTTTCGGAGATATCGTCTGGAAACAAAACTGGTCACTGGTGGACGGACGGACAGACCTACGGGCGGACACAGTGCGTTTCTATATTCTACGTCAGGAAAACCTTCACTGTCCCGACGATCTCTTCGCCACATTCCAAGCAGTCATCCATACTCTCTGCGCAATCTTCACAAGCAACGAAATGTCTGCATGGGAGATACAGGGTATTCACAGGCTTAACTCCACATTTGTTACAAGTGGTACTCTTCTGTAATCGCCTGTATTCCTGCTGGATCTTAAGTATCTGAGGGTCTTGACTTGCTTTTGAATTGTCCTCGTCGTGTTTAGGACGACGTTTCTTCTTTTTGTCATCAGGATCATTTCTTTGAATTTCTGAATTTTCTTGAAACTTCCCCGAATTATTATTTAGATTTTCGCTGGAGCCATACAAATCATTGCCAAAGTTGGACGTCGGAGTTACACGCAGGGGTAACATTCCAGACACAGAATGGTCATCTGTAGGCACACCCCCTATAGCGCCTTCTAAACTGTCTAAGTTAGATTGAGACTCCTCTTCACAATTAGACTGAAACAAATTCTCACCTAATTTTTTCTCTAGGTCAAAGATTGCGTCCAAGATGTTATCAGAGGTCAAAGGCTTTTCAGAATGCTCCACTTCAGCCCGGGCTCTTTTAATGACATCTAATGGGTAACCAAAGCTTGTAACTGCTTTAACACAAACGTGGTTTTCCCAAGCTTGTTGTTCGAGTGCTTGTGTCTCTGGCTCAACAGGTGTCCTCAGGGATTCGTAGGTTACATATTTTAGGTATGGACATTTTGGATAGTGACGCATATGTTCACCAAACGCCGTGTCATTCTCCTCCCAATTAAAGATTGATCCCAGGCAAAATGCACATTTGACCCTATCAAAGGACTGTGTATAATAAAAGCCCGCTCTTGCAAGTTCTTGTGGTGTAACAGAAGACGAGTTCGGCCAGCCACTGAAAGATCTCAATCGACCTCGGTAAGTTTCGTATTCTCCATTTCGTGCTGTTGGTTTCGGGACAGATTCTATTTGCCTTTCTTCGGACAGATCATCTACTGTATGTTCTGACTGACGCGATGCTTGTTCACGATTATGCATCATACTTGCCCGTGCTCGAACCTCTGGCCTAATCTGAGGGTTTGATTTCATCATCACAGTATCGTCTGATAAACGCCCATTCACTGATTTTACCTTTACCGGTACTGGTAGCCGTGTCTCTGATTGTGAAGGGTAAAGTTCAGCAGTTGCTGCAGCCTCGTCACTGCCTGGTGTTGCTGGACCTAATGTTCTTCCACTTTCAAAAGGCTGTAAATCCGGTCCGTTTGGAAACGCACTTAATCCATTAGTAATTGTTGCAGCCGAGTCTGATTCATGATACTGAATGCTTATTAACCGCCTCAAAGTGTCATTTAGCACACTTTCACAAGTAGGCGAGAAATCTCTATGCTTGTCTATTAACTGTGCAGGGTTTCTACTTATCTCACCAATAATTATTTCAAATTTACACAGTGCACAAATAATTTTTTCAAATCCAGGATCTAAATAATAGTTATTTCTCGCAAGATCATAAGATTTAAAAGGTAATTTAGATTCAACTCTGGCAGATTTTTGAAATGATAATAATCTTTCACCTAAAGTATTCATTAATATTTGCTCAGTGCTGGTGTTGTCATTTGAATAATTGAATACGCCAATATTTTTTAAAACATTAATCGAATTAGTTCGTTGACTTGCATTTAAATCACTTTGATTGCCTTGCGTGAGATTAACGGGTAAGGCATTGCCTGTGCCCGCGCTGCGTAGTCTGTTATCCTTAGCCCTGCATATATTGGACATGTTGTTTGATGATAAACAGTTGTTACGCACGAAAGTATATATTTATCCAAAATGACTTTTACTCCGAAAGATCTGAAATATTAGTCAAACAAAATACATATAATATATAAAAAGTATATAAAATATTTGTGTACAGGGATATATTACATACTTTCACTTCAGACCTTTTCAATTTCTTGTTTTTTTTTAAACAAAACTTTGTCTCCCCGATTATATTCGCAAATATAATCACAATTCATAATGGGAACTTCAAAATATTCGGAAAAAACTTAAACAATGTAGTTACAAGCATACATTTTTAAGTAATGGTATATTTCGTAAAGCCCCTTCGTAAACGCGCTCCAACCCCCTCACCCTAAAAATTTTCCCTCACATACCTCACATACCGATGTGCCCGGTACCTTATTTAACCCAGCCATCTTGATGAAAAAGGAACACCTATGCACAATATAAGGCGTTTTTCGGTAAAACAACATGGGTAAAAAGTTTACAGTAAAGATTTCGTTAACAACTAAACCACACATAATACTCACATAAATTACATCAAAGTATAAAGTTATCATTGGTCCCGGTCATAAATCCAATATCTTGGAAACTATACTGCAAAGTTACGCTTTTGGCCCTTAAAGGCGAATCAGTTATTTTTGAGATATGATACTAAGACAGAGCTATGTGCATTTCAATCAAAATATAGTAGTGTAGCATGCATTACCAAGAATACGTTCAGAACAAAAGTAAAGAAAACTAATTACTAAATGGCAGCAATATACAGTCTCATACTTTCGATGTTTTTCGGCGGTACAACAGTTTCAGCTATATACAAGCTTTTAATTGAAGCCTTTATTTATAAAACAAGAGCAAGCGCCAACTACTAAAACCTTAGGCGGCTTCATATTGTTTAGAATATCTGCAATGTCTTTTATATAGAAATGTGTCCGTTTTCATATTAGACCTAACAGTGAATAATGTCTCTGTCTTAATTAAACTATGTGATTTCCCAAACCACCTTAATGTATCGCTTTAAAACCCAAACAGTAGAAATTGTTCTAGCAGACAAACAATATTATTATGTGTAACAAAAGTTATGTTTATGCCTCCTTTACACTTAAATATATATAACTGGAATACACTTTGAATAGATAATGGCAACTTTTAATATTTAAATAAACTATAAGATATTGTATAAGATATCAATAAATGAATATACCTCACATTAATTTATATTTTGCAATCAATCATTTATTTAAAAATTTCATGAATAGTCAATTAAAGTTTGGGGGTTTAGAACTCAATTATTGATATCAATTATTATAACACAAATTTTGAGCTAAATAATTGCTTCATTTATGTGTAATACAAATATGTTGTTTGTTTGTTTGGTGTTTAACGTCCTGTTCACCAACTAGGATGGGTATATTAGGGCGCACTTGCTAAAATAACAAGTACAAGAAAGAGAAGGAAGAATGAAGAAATAGTAAAAGAAGAGTCAGAAAAATTCCAATTAGCCGCCTCGTACGCCATGCACGAAACAAAAGGCAGTGTATTCTTAGGATTCCCCTACCCCATAGGGGTAATACAAATGTACCTCATTTAATTATGGTACTGGTTTGTTAACATTTTACGTCATTTAAAATAACAACACGTTGTATACCTCCCATATAGATATTGCCACCGCGAACAGTTTCAAAAGACAGATCCGCATGGTTTCTCGAATCTAGATACAAAATTTTTAAGTTTATATCATTTTGTGACAAAGAGTTGATTCACCTATTTTTGACCAAAATCAATATATAATACGACGTTCGACATCTGCACGATATATAAAATACATTAATTACATAAGATATATACAGAAGTTTATATATAAGTTTAATACCAGTTTGAAACGAAATCAATACGAAATCATTCTGCGTCTTAAAGTATTAACATATGAATCACAACAAAAATTAACTAAACAAAATCAACGGTCAATATATTAATTATAAGATAGGAAAAAAGATGTATATCAAGGATATAACAATTTATAATTTGCACCAAATATGTAATGAAGTTTAAATATATATATTAACGTAAGAGAAAATTGCCTTTTTGTGCAAAGGTGAATAGCGAAAATGAAATAATGGCTTTTAGTCCATCTACTGTGAGACTTTTATTTATTTTGGCTGGGTGTCCAATTGATATAAGTTGGTGAATATGCTATTTTGTTAATATACAATTCAGTAAAAACTTTACACAAAACTTTTGTGTGTATGTGGGTAGCGTGTGGGTTGTGTCCGTCCGTTTGGTTGTTAGTTCACCAGTTTATTATCTTCAGAAGGCTCCATTATAACCAGACTTGCACAGGCACTATAATTACTACGCCATAAAACGGTTCACCTAAGGCAAAATCACATATCTGGCTTTGTTTTATTGTATTGTATTGTTCTTTATATCCCTTTCAACTGTTATGGTCATATCGGGATTCTCCTGCCACATTATACTGAAATGGGGAATTCCAGCCCTCCTTCTAACCCTTGTAGAGTGCCTCACCGGGTAGCAACGAGGAGTCCAAATTTTAAAGTCTTAGGTAGGATCCGACCGGGGTTTGAAACCCACGATCTTCCAGTCTCGAGGCGGACACTCTAACCACTAGGCCACCGGGGCTGGTCTGGTTTTGTTTTAGTCACAAACAACGAGCCTCACACGCTGAATGAGTTGGGAGAATGTCATCAGGATCCATCACGTGGAGTAGCATTTTGTGCTTCATGGATCTGATGTTAACATTCCAAGTCATTTTACCTCAGAGTGAACGAGGCTTTAGTTTGATGAAGTCTACAAAACCACATACAGAAACAAGCTCGGGGAGGAAAATACGAACGCTCTCCTGACCTTAAAGATGCGTTTAAGTGAGTTTTCAAGATTTTATCACAACTAGGCAATCCATTTCCTGAATGCTTCCTCCTCGAGGGCAATAAAACCACTTATTCATGACAAAAGGTAGATATTGCTAAAGCAGCTACTGCTGATGCCTTGCAAGACCGTGATTATCGCTCATCGGAGTTGATCGAGGACCCGGTTTAAAACTCCGATTTCGAACAATTTTCTATTTCATTTGAAAATTTTCACTGTATATCAGTGTAAAATTGTCGGGCCAACAAATTTTTTCTCTGGACCGACAGGTTTTTACGTAAAACGCTTTCACTGAATGTAATTCGCATAGTTTCACATAGGATCCACATAGCTAAACATATCAACTGAGGCCATAAAAACTCAATTTGACTCTCTCCTAATTGTGATCTAATTCCTGTGGAATTGCTAGAGAAAGACTTTTAACGTAGACTTATTCAAATTATTCTTACAAAATGGCATTTCACTGTGGAATGCCAGGTAAAATGCTTTGTGGGTTTCAAAGTACATAGAATTCAGCTTTACCAACCTAATCAACTTCACACCGTCAAATCCGCCTATTATGGCGGACTGGTGACGTATCGACACTTTCTTGCACTTTTGTGGTTTTGTACATTTTGCACTGATCTTAGGAATTTTTAGGCTTTTCATTAGGCAGCCTGTATTATCGACACTCGTAGCTTTTCCATAAACGAAAGGACAATAGATAGTCCCATGCAGCAAAGTTAAAAAAATCATATGGCCTTTAAATTAGTCTACACTGTACCAAATACCCTACGTTAAGAAAACCTTTACCGTCCCGACTATCTCCTCGCCACATTCCAAGCAGTCATCCATACTCTCTGCGCATTCTTCACAAGCAACGAAATGTCTGCATGGGAGATACAGGGTATTCACAGGCTTAACTCCACATTTGTTACAAGTGGTACTCTTCTGTAATCGCCTGTATTCCTGCTGGATCTCAAGTATCTGCGGGTCTTGACTTGCTTTTGAATTGTTCTCGTCGTATTTAGGACGACGTGTCTTCTTTTTGTCATCAGGATCTTTTTTTTGAATTTCTGAATTTTCTTGAAACTTCCCCGAATTATTATTTAGATTTTCGTTGGAGCCATACAAATCATCGCCAAAGTCGGACGTCGGTGTTACACGCAGGGGTAACATTCCAGAAACAGAATGGTCATCTGTAGACACACCCCCTACAGCGCCTTCTAAACTATCTAAGCTAGATCGAGACTCCTCTTCAAAATTAGACAAATTCTCACCTAATTTTTTCTCTAGGTTAAAGATTGCATCCAAGATGTTATCAGAGGTCAGAGGCTTTTCAGAATGCTCCACTTCAGCCCGGGCTCTTTTAATGACATCTAATGGGTAACCTAAGCTTGTAACTGCTTTAACACAAACGTGGTTTTCCCAAGCTTGTTGTTCGGGTGCTTGTGTCTCTGGCTCAACAGGTGTCCTCAGGGATTCGTAGGTTACATATTTTAGGTATGGACATTTTGGATAGTGACGCATATGTTCACCAAACGCAGTGTCATTCTCCTCCCAATTGAAGATTGATCCCAGGCAAAATGCACATTTGACCCTATCAAAGGACTGCGTATAATAAAAGCCCGCTCTTGCAAGTTCTTGTGGTGTAACAGAAGACGAGTTCGGCCAGCCACTGAAAGATCTCAATCGACCTCGGTAAGTTTCGTATTCTCCATTTCGTGCTGTTGGTTTCGGGACAGATTCTATTTGCCTTTCTTCGGACAGATCATTTGCTGTCTGTTCTGACTGACGCGATGCTTGTTCACGATTATGCATCATACTTGCCCGTGCTCGAACCTCAGGCCTAATTTGAGGGTTTGATTTCATCATCACAGTATCGTCTGATAAACGACCATTCACTGATTTTACCTTAACCGGTACTGGCAGCCGTGTCTCTGATTGTGAAGGGTAAAGTTCAGCAGTTGCTGCAGCCTCGTCACTGCCTGGTGTTGCTGGACCTAATGTTCTTCCACTTTCAAAAGGCTGTAAATCCGGTCCGTTTGGAAACGCACTTAATCCATTAGTAATTGTTGCAGCCGAGTCTGATTCATGATACTGAATGCTTATTAACCGCCTCAAAGTGTCATTTAGCACACTTTCACAAGTAGGCGAGAAATCTCTATGCTTGTCTATTAACTGTGCAGGGTTTCTACTTATCTCAGCAATAATTATATCAAATTTACACAGTGCACAAATAATTTTTATAAATCCAGGATCTAAATAATAGTTATTTCTCGCAAGATCATAGGATTTAAAAGGTAATTTAGATTCAACTCTGGCAGATTTTTGAAATGATAATAATCTTTCACCTAAAGTATTCATTAATATTTGCTCAATGCTGGTGTTGTCATTTGAATAATTGAATAGGCCAATATTTTTTAAAACATTAATCGAATCAGTTCGTTGACTTGCATTTAAATCACTTTGATTGCCTTGCGTGAGATTAATGGACAAGGCACTGTCTGTGCCCGCGCTGCGTAGTCTGTTATCCTTAGCCGTGCATATGTTGGACATGTTGTTTGATGATAAATAGTTGTTACGCACGAAAGTATATATTTATCCAAAATGACTCTTACTCCGAAAGATCTGAAATATTAGTCAAACAAAATACATATAATTTTTAAGTATATAAAATATTTGTGAACATATACGATTAAAGTAGCTTTCGAAAAAAATAAATTTAGAACGGCCTGTAACATAAACATCAGTGTACAGGGATATATCACATACTTTCACTTCAGACCTTTTCAATTTCTTGTTTTTTTTTTTTACAAAACTTTGTCTCCCCGACTATATCCGCAAATATAATCACAATTCATAATGGGAAATTCAACGAAAACAAAACATTCACAGGAATGACTGTCAAAATATTCGAAAAAACTTAAACAATGTAATTACATGCATACATTTTTAAATAATGGTATATTTCGTAAAGTCCCTTCGTAAACTCGCTCCAACCCCCTCACCCTAAAAATTTTACCCTCACATTTCGCTCCACGATGTGCCCGGTACCTTATTTAACCCAGCCCACTCCTACACAACTCCTTTAATAAAACTGGACACCACACTATTTAGCTTATCAATTTTTAACGTGACCCAATGGGTGCACTGAGCTTTTGAGGGCAATTTCGATGATGAAGTTCTTTTTATCGCTTACTCACCCCCTGAAACGGTTAGAATAACATTTCTTTGTATAGACCTACCGCTTATCGTGTTTTCCAGAACACAGATACATATAATGAAACACAACTGGAACTGACCGGCTGGCCAAGGAATTCGCTATGTAATATCATTCATGCGGCTTCACAGAGCAAGAAGCAAAGTATTTTTTTCTAGAAAGGTTTTGACCCTTTTGGCAAGAAGGGTTTCTTAAGAAAGGTAACGGAATCTGAGAAAAACATTGGCTTGTCTTCAACGGAAAAGCAAGCCAAAATCTGGCTGAAATTTTTTTTTAAATTTCTGCTCGAAGACAGAAAGTGATTTTAAAAACAAGTTTTGCTAAAATGCTTTTGCCAAATAGTTCGTCTTTGAAAAATAGGTTCTCTTTATTATTGCATTGAGAAGAGATGTCTATGCAACTTCGTGTAAGCTAGGGCTTCCTATGGAGCGCTGACGCGTTTGAATATTTGCCATAGCGCTTGGCCAATGTTTCTCACTCCGGAAATTTAAAATTTAATATAAGCAGCGGGTGAAGAGTGATTCAATCTCAGCTCTTAAGCAACACAAAGTCACAGTTATTGTTGAATCCGACAGCAATATCTAGGATATGTCAGTTTAAAATGTTCATGGAAATTGTACCTTTGGGTTAACAAATCATTTATGTAGATAGGAAGGAGCGCAAAGGAGGAGAAGTTGCTTTCATATTCAGACAAGAATTAAAAACAGAAACAATTAAATTATTGGATTTTCAATAGTCTGAGCCCTGCATGGTCAAAATAAATGGTACATATCAGAACACAAATCTAATGGTAGTGTTAAGATCACCATCCACGGATATGAAAATATTTCTGTCCGCGTTTTCAAGCGTTTACACTGTCCGCGTTTACACTCTATCGGAACCACCTATTGTGGTATCTGGTCATATGAATGTTAATGAAAGCTGACATAAAATACCAAGAGCTTTCAGACAGTTTCAATATGCTTGAACATGTAGATACCTCGACTCATGTTTTAGGAGGACTTTTGGATCACATAATCACAAAACGCAGCTCACCATTTAAGGTTTCACACGTGCATACGGGTAGCCTCATCTCCGATCACTACGCTATCACATGTACGTTATCAATCCCTCTTCCGAAGCATCATACGAGAGCCGTTACGTTTCGGAAAATTGCGGACGTAGACTCGAAGGCTTTTTCAGAGGATATTAAACACACTAAGATATGCTTAGAACATACACAAAGAGTCTTGATAGCCTTGTTGATCAATACAATAAGGACTTTGGCTACTGATAGGCACGCTCCACTAATTACGCGAAATCTAAAAAAAGATCGCCGCAAAGAACCATGGTTTACGGATGATGTAAGGGCTGCTCTACGAATCTCGCATGCGAAGGAAAGAAATTGGAGGAAAAATGAAAAGAACAAAACCCTTGAAGCCCAATTCAAAAATGCTCAAAATCGATATTCAAGAGCAGAGAACTAACCGTATCAAAGTAGACTCATGTCCGTGGAGTCTCGGATAAAAATTCCAATAATCAGAAAAAAACTTTTCCGGGAAATGAAAACGTCACTTCTTAAGGAATGTATCTACGAAATATGTCCAATCATCACATGTATAATAAATGCATCATTAGAAGCAGCCCTCAGTTTGTAAGGAAGCCATTGTCCGCCCTTTGATTAAGAAGCAGAACCCAGATCCAATATTAAAAATTTATCAACCGGTATCGAATTTGGCTTATATTTCAAAGCTCATAGGAGAAGCAGCAAGTCGCCAAATAGCTCAACATATTAAGGCAAATGGTCTTGCCAATCCTCTCCAGTCAGCGCATAAACTAAAGCATTCAACAGAGACCGCTTTGCTGAAGGTTTGCAATGACATTTTGAAGGAGTTGGATAATGGAAGGGCAGTTCTCTTCTGTATGATCTAAGTGCTGCGTTTGATACTGTCGATCACAGCATACTCCTTCGTCGTCTGCGATCCACATTCAACATCCATGACAATGTACTTAGTTGACTACAGTCTTATCTTAGTGAGAGAAGGATTCGCGTCTGCGTTGATGGTACATACTCCGACCCAATAACTTTTGACTGTTCATTGCATCAAGGTTCACAGATGGGCCTGAAGCGCTACAGTGATTATGTTATGCCTCTGGGTAGACTCATACGTCTACTTGAGCTACTATATCATTATTATGCTGATGACGCTCAATTAGGAAAATCGTGCGATCCAAAGTCAGATGACTCGCAAATAGTGGCTGTACATGATCTTGAAAACAGTATAAGTGATATATATATAGGTGATAGGTGGATGTTTTCAAGCATATTGAAACTAAATTGCGATAAAACCAAATTCATCATCTTTGCATCGAACACAACGCGAAGTTTATCAATATAAAAGAGCTACATCTTGACACTGAAACAATTCCCGCAGTGCCCGTAGTTCGTAATTTGAGAGTGTATTTTGACTCGAATCTGAGTTTCGAGCACCACATAACACATCTTAGGAAAGTATTTTCATGTATCTTGGCTGGATCAGGAAAATACGACATTTGTTGACCCATGAAGCTACAAAGAAATTAGTCTATACGTTGATAATATCACGCCTGGACTACTGTAACAGCATGTTTACTGGACTACCAAAAGGTGCCATAGACCGTCTACAAATGATCATGAATGCAGCCGCTAGGGTTATTGTATGTTTTATTGTTGTATTATCATATTACCCCCATACTCAAGCAGCTACATTGGTTACCAATGAGAGAAAGGTTACAGTTCAAGACATTAACTCTTGTATATAACTTAGCACCACCCTACCTACATGATCGAGCCGTACCTTATAAGTCAGCTAGAACGTTGAGATCATGCTCTCAGAATTCTTTGGTCATTATCCGGCCCAAACGCTAATTCGGTCAGCGTACGTTCAAGTATTTGGGTGGCATATTATGGAATAAACTGCCACATCCTATTAAAATTGCACCAACTCTTAATGTTTTAAGGCGGAACTGAAAACATACTTGTTTGTAATGGTACATGGACAGAATTCTTTTTAAGAGATTGATTTATATGTAAAACCATATGCATTTTGTAACTGTGATATTAATTTCGTTATAAGGCTTAATTATTTTAGAATTGTTAGCGCCTAGGGATTCATCAAATAGGCGCGTTATAAATAACGTTTATAATAATAATATAATAATTATAAATGAGTTAGAGCTGTAAATACCTGGTTTGCCATATCTCCGTTTTGTCGGTTATTTATCTATTTTTAATTTAATTGTTCATTAGTATTATTTATTTATTTGTTTGGGTTTATTTTCAAACGTTCAATATTTTCACCGAATTCTATACTTCTTTCGTTCCTTCGTTTGTGCAATTTTGGATTATATTAACGGCTCCCCTCCCCAGAAGTTGCTATATGAAGACTGATCCGTGTCTGTGTTACATCAGTGTTAGGATATGACGTAGCATCAATGTTTGGGACGGTATAATCATTTAAAAATTTTGACTTTTCATCAACAGTTGGTTTTCGTTGAATATTAAAGTCTGCATGGCAGATATGGTTTGCCATATCTCCGTTTTGTCGGTTATTTTTTATCTATTTTTAATTTAATTGTTCATTAGTATTATTTATTTATTTGTTTGGGTTTATTTTCAAACATTCAATATTTTCACCGAATTCTATACTTCTTTCGTTCCTTCGTTTGTGCAATTTTGGATTATATTAACGGCTCCCCTCCCCAGAAGTTGCTATATGAAGACTGATGCGTGCATGTGCTACATCAGTGTTAGGATATGACGTAACATCAATGTTTGGGACGGTATTATCATTTAAAAATTTTGACTTTTCATCAACAGTTGGTTTTCGTTGAAAAGTCTGCATGGCAAAAATCCGGATATGGCAAAATTTAGAGGCGGAGAGGGGTGGGGTTTCCTCTGCAGTTTGCCTAATTTTCTTTTTGACGCCGGTTTTTTTACGTTTGCAGAATTCTCACAGAATAATTAATGATGCAACATTTTTCATGAAGCATCTAACGTTAAAGTTAAATGGTTTCAATGGTATTTTTCATGGAGAATATAAGACATTTCTGTGCTATTTCTTTCTTTGTTTCTGTAGCACATAAATGTTTACGAAAATAACGGGTTACGCGGAGTATTTAGAGTTTCCTATGTTTTTTGTTTGTATCTACATTTTAAATGTGAATAATTAATTTGACAATTACTAATACTGGGACCATGCTGTTGAAATATTATCTGTTATATGCATAATTAGTATTTTTTGTATGATTATTGATAATACTGCTCAATTTATTAGTTATTGAAAATTAAACTCAGTTATTTTATAATTAATGCCTGGGAAGGAAGGAAAGAAAGGAGGTGGAAAAGGAAGAAAGAAAAAAAAGATTTCATGCACCGATGTTTTCATTTAACTTTGGTCAAGACGGTTTACTGTGTGCCCTTATATACATAATAATATGCCCGGCAAAACCGTTGAACTTGAAAAATTACGCAGAAATTGAAAAATTACACCCAGAGTGGTACTTTGAACTCGCAGTCTCGTGATTCGCAAGCCACAACGCTTGCAAAAGCCATGAGGTGAAAGCCAAAATGGAAAAGTATGCCTAGAATGGGGCTTGAACTCACGACCTCGTGTTTATCAGTCCTGTGCCGAACCACTTGAGATCTTCACACCCAACGACTGGGGAAGAAAGAGCACATTATGATTTTTCTGCCATTACCGTTTATGGTCAATACGTTGTCAAATTTTGATCAAAATAAGAGCCTGATGGAGTTTGATGGGAGCATTCCAGTCATATTTCAACGCAATCAGGCCGCATTTTACGAACAGGAGCTTTTTGTGTTTTCTTAAATATGACCAATATTCCGGCCAGCTCTTGCCAAACTACCAACAATTACAATCTCAATGAAGAATTACCCATGAAACATTCGTGCTAAATTTCAAAACCATCGAATCAGGAAGGTAGGAACAGCATCGTTTTGCAAAAATGTGTACACATACATTCATAATGGAAGACGTATACGCCACATGTGGTGAGTATAGGCCACTGATTAAAGTCGGCTGGGCATTAAAAACTAATGTTCCAAGAAAAACAGAATATTTAAAAAGAAAGGTGCCTCGCCAAACATACCATTCTTCTGAAAGCTGTCAAATCTATTTAAAATTTACCTCTTCTCTGTTTCCTCTCCTATTCTTGTCTTTGTCTTCTCACCTCGTCTTCTACGCGCCTCGTTTTCTCTGTACGCCTCTTTTATTTAATCTGTTTCTACTTTGCATCTAATTCGCTCTTTCGCCTTTAATCAGGAATAAAGCCGACAGTCGTTCTACTGCTATTGTGTTGTTTGTTACTGAGAAGGTTGCACTTGTTTCCTGTCGAGTTCTTTGATCAACTATTAATAAACAGAAACGATTTATATAATGTATATTATACATTCCATAGCAGCAAAATTCAAAGTACTTTTTCATAAAATGACATTGGAAAATCATGTAAATAATTGAAAATCCGTTATAGTTCTTCCTGTAGCAAGTAGCTCACTCTAAAGTACTCAAGAAGCTCTTGTCTCTTTCAAGTGACTATTTCTTTTCTACATTTGTAGAATACTTGAAAGTCTGCTTATGTCAGACGCCTGTGGAAGGAAAATGTTGAACGACGACAACTGTATTATAAAATAATTGCCGACAAATCTTCAAGAGTACGGAAAAATGTATTTTTATCTGAATTTGCTATTCTCTGAATCCAAATCACATCCGCATAATATTGATATTTTTTGTTGTTCATTATTAATCAGTTATTTAATTTCAATCATTTAAATTATTCAGAAAGACTTAACCCCTTTTATTTTGTAATATTTATAGGATTATTTATGTCGCCAGAAAAGGTTCTCTTTTAACTTTTCACAAAACATCAGTTGATATCAGCGCGCTTTTGTTTCTGTAGTTTGAAATCGTGTCAGTTCATGCAACGAGTCAAAGTTTTATGCCAAATTGTTGATGTCAACGTGGAAGGTGGGCGCCTATATTTCGTTACGGTTGATTTCACCACGAACCTCAAAGTAAGAGTTATCTGAATTTTGTCGAAAAAGCTTCTTGAATTTTTGATGTGTTGCTTTATTGCAATTTATTTCCATCATTTCCATCGTAACTCTTTTACTGGAAAGATTAAATTATTAAGGATTTCTAAAGATTGATTAATTACATCAATTTATGGGGGATTTCACCATGATTTGACTGACTTCAATAAAATAACAACTTCCAAAAATTTAGCAGCAACTAATCAAACAGAAAAAGTTGTGTCCATTGACAATATTTTGGTTAATTAGAGAGACATTTTCAAAACTTTCTTTGTTATAGGAACATCAACAGTATTGGCTGCATTTTATAAAGGTAGCTTTTTCGAGTGTAGTTAGTGGAGTGTAGTCCAAGAGAACTTGATTGGGGTTGCAGCCCTCCCCCCTAGCCACCATGTGAATCTAGACAGTTGCATCCTTTCATGGGTGAGGTTTCATTTACAAGGGAATCTGGAAAGACAAGTGGTGAAAGACAATTGAAATAAAAAATGAATCACAATCAATTATTTAACTGAGTATTTCTGAAAGTTTTAAGACGATTCCCACAGAATGAAAATGTTTCATGTTTTCAGACATTTTGTGCTTTGAAAAAATTACGACCCTATTATCGCCTACTAGCCGATATCGATCAAGCATTTCGGCAACGACGCTGTATAGGTACTGCGATTTGTTTGCGACGAAAACATTTGGGAAATGTTGATAGATGTCGATTCAAAGACGCGTATCCAATGTTGTGATAAACACGTCTGGCAGACTCCGAGAAAAGGTCAGTCTGCTAGACATAACGCTTTGAATTTGTTATTCGGTCGCGATATTAAACATAATGATACAGACGTAGGCCAGGCATCTGATTAAGTGGCTATGTGATAGCGACCAAACAGTGATGTTTTATTCGAAGTAGAACTACGTGTTTTGAATATGATCAAAAAATTCAAAACTATTTTTAGCTTTGAAAGAAAAAAACAACAGAAAATGTTTTGCGCAAAATAAAAAAAAACTCACACGGTCAAGACATACACAATCCAAGAGAAGTACTTGTATCCAAAGGTATCAAACGACTATTATAACTATTTTTTCCAATCAAACAACGTGCCCACTTTAAAAACGAAGACAACCAATACCTAAACAAACAAATATCAGAAAAAGAATTTCTGATACTCTTAAGAAAATGAAGACAAGACACCGGGAGATGATGATCTTACCAAGGAAATCTATGTGCACTTTTGACAAAATATAAAACATATCTTAATGAAAA
Organism: Protula sp. h YS-2021; assembly: GCA_949752745.1. Taxonomy (NCBI): domain Eukaryota; kingdom Metazoa; phylum Annelida; class Polychaeta; order Sabellida; family Serpulidae; genus Protula; species Protula sp. h YS-2021. Next base: position 89,131,599 of record OX457026.1, read on the forward strand.
AGAGGAATTATCAGATTATTTCTAAAAAACATTAGGATACCACCCTCCTAAAAAACTGGAAGCCAGCAAGCCTGCAAAATTATGATGCAAAACTTATTTCTATATGCCTGTCTCAACGTTTAAAAAAAAATTCTTACTTCTATAATTTCTAGCGATTAAGTTGGGTTTATATAAAAACGATTCATAGGTAATAACAGACGCAACGTCGTTGATTGCATAGACTACATAAATAGAGAACGTAAGGAGGGCCTTTTAGCATTGATAGATTTTGAAAAAGCATTCTACGAATTAAACTGGAATTTTATAGATACAACTTTAGATGCCTTCAATTTTGAGAATAACATAAAACAATGGATTAAAATCTTGTACAAAGACACAGAAAGATGCATCCTAAACAGTGGTTATAAAAGTAGGTACTTCAAGATTTATAATGGGGTACGGAAAGGTGACTCTTTGTCGGGACTTCTGTTTATTTTAGCAATTGAAATTTTATCCATAGCCATCCGGGAATCTAAACATATAAACGGCATAGAAATAGATAAATAATAGAAAAATTAAGCCTATTTGCGTATTATATAACTTGAATGACACCTGATACTGTATTTTAAAAATGCATTTATTTATCTTTTACTACTGTTCCGGTTTAAAAATTAATTATGAAAAAAGAGAAATAATGCAAGCTGGTAAGGAAAATCAAATATACTTATACGACCAACCTTTTAAATTAATATGGACTAAGGGTCCAATTAAATCATTAGACATATATTATTGTAGTGATGTCGACGAAACAGCAGGGACAAATTTGCGATTTAAATTGCAAGATTTAAGAAAACCTTGGACCGATGGTCACGGTTACATCTCACCGTAAAAGGTAAAATAATTATCCTAAAACATTTAGCGCTCCCTAAGCTGATATACATTACAAATATTACAAACAATCCAAAATTTTTTCGCGATGAAATCAATTAAGCATAAAGCAATTTATGTGGGGGAAAGAAACCCCATACGATACAAAATGTAGTACTTATGCAAGACAATAATAAGGGTGGGTTGTGTCAACTACATCCATCAGGTTTCTTAAACTCATAAAAAATTGCTTGCTTTAAGCGTTTATATAAAATGCAAGGCAGTTTTTCATTTGTAGTTAGACAAGACAGTTAGACTTATGTCTAAATATCTACCAAATCTGCCTTTTCATGTCATACTATCTTTATCGATAAATCCCACAACCTTGAATAAATCAATGCCGAAATTTTATTATGAAATTTTCCACAAATGGTATTCAAGTAAAAAAAATCCCGAGTTATTATTACTTTATAAGTCAAACATCGTAGCATTACATGATCTTATTAATGAAAATGGTGAAATCAGAAGCCCAAGGGAATTTATATTTCTGGAAAACAATGACTGGACAGAAGTCTTTGCAAATTCAAAAAAATTATAAAATGGTCCACCAGCAACACACTGAAAGTAACATAGTTTCGAAATTCGTCACTTCAGAAAATGCAGTCTGTTTAAAGTGTAATATAGTTCGAGACATCACTCACATTTTTGTTCACTGTAAAGACATCTACTTTATTGATCTTTGCTGGAGAGTTGGTTAAAATTTATTGTTTGTAATAAAATCTTCGAACTATCGAAAGGAATGAAAATGCTTGGTGTAATAAAGTGCGATAAAATAGAAAACTCTTTCATGATTAATTTTGTACTACTACAATGCGGAAGTTTTATTCATAAAAATAACTTGGACAAAACCATACCATCTTTAATACTATTTTAAGAAGCCAAAAAGAAATTTGAACAGAAAAGTGATGTCAAAAAATAAGAGCAGAAAATTTAACCAATTAACGCAGCTTGATCTAGTTTTATAAACTACATGGCAATTATTAGAGTGTCAGATAAACGTTTTATTGTCGATATTGTTGTGTCAAAACGTGTTATATAGGTGATGCAAAGCTTTGAGCTATTTGAAGTCGTAATTGTAAAATTGATATTGTAATTTTATGCTTTTTTATTACTTTTGACAATTGTACCGATGTTTCTAGATGAAATACAACCCAAGATGATGATACTAAACGCCGTTCGCATGGACTGGCCTACTCAGTAAAGATGAAGTTGATGTTATGCTTTATGGGTTGCAGCTTTATTATCCATTCTTTTTTATTGTGAACAAAAGAATATTACTATTATAAAAAAAGAGTGGGAGAGAACGGATGAGCACTGTTGAGTATTCTCTGGGTACAATATAGATATAAACTATTAATCAATCTATCAGTCTATCAACCTATCAATCTATCCATCTATCTATCTATCTATCTTTGAGCTTATTTGGCATAGCCGCTAAGCTTTGGTGCAGCATAACGAAAACAGCGTTCACCGCATTCATGAATAAATTCGCTGATATATGAGGGGGCCTCATTTCTCAGGAATTTGAACGTAGAACACCTTGAAGTTAACTCGCTGTCTAACAGGTAACCAGTGCAGTTTTTCAGGGTTGCAGTAATGGGTTCACGACAAGGAGTACAGGTCACTACACGAGCAGCAGCATTCAGCAGGCCCTGTAGTTTTGCTATAACGCATTCCGGTATGTTGACTAAGATACCGTTAAAGTAGTCGATTTTGCTTATTACTAGGGCACGGACAATGATTTTGGCTGCCTTCTCGGTCAGAAATCTACGCACTTTCTGTATCTACTTCAGGTAGTAGTACCCAATTTGGCGAATGCGGTTGACATGAACCACCATAGAAAGGCTAGAAACCATTGCAACTCCCAGATTTCGCAGTTTCTGATGCACGTACTATTTCACCGTCCAAACTAAGACAGTTTATAGCCAGGGGCTATCGATCCTGTCGATTCAAAGCGGGTTCACAGTTTTCCAAAGTTGTGAATCGTCAGCGAAGAAATCAAATAAAAGAGTCAGTATCCGAAGCAAGGTGCCAAGGGGGATAGCGTAGATAATATACTTCTGGGGACCCAAAATCGAGCCTTGTGGTACTGCACAGTCTATGGTTTTTCATCGGAATAGATTCCGTTGACACAAAGAGGTACAGTTCGATCCTCTAGATACGATCAATCTGCCTCTATTTGTCCGAAGGTATTGTAGTATTCCGTACAGTTCGAAATAGCAAACGTAAATGCTCCTTGACTTCTACAAGACAATTAATGGTTACATTAGTAGTTATGACAATGTTTAATGTTTGGATATTTATACACTCTATTGAGTAATAAGTGGGATGATTGCGCGAAAACTGGAATATATTATGGGGCACGTAGCTTGCAGACGGTTCCTTAAAATATGATCAGTCGTGCTCTAAATTAATAGTAGTTTAGAAGGCTTTTTCTAATTACCTAGGAGGGAAAAGAGAAGAAAAACAGAAAAAAACTCGATAGTCAAGCACAGGCAAACTGAGTGTGTAAAAAAGCAGTGACATTTGTACAACTTTTCTATCTGGTTGCAACGAGTAAATAGCAACTTAAAAATGTTTCACAGGGGTCGCAATATTTAATGCTGCAGTTTAGAGCCAAAGCACTTCATGTTTGAGAAATATTGTGATTTGCGGGGGAGCGTGGTATGCAGTTCCTAAAGAGTCCCACCCTTTTTGTGGGAAACATGGAATACTGAATGAAATTTCCTCCTTTTCTAAGGAAATTGGCCCTTCGCCCCGACCACATATTCATGAAAATTACCCCCTTCTCGACGTTTTTTGGATACGTATGGTAAAACATCCGATACTAAATACTCCACCCCAGAGCTACGGTCCATACATTTGTAGGCCATTAATCAGTGCACACGCAGGGATGGGGTGCTGGAGCTCTGTGTGCACTGATGTTATATTTCATGGGTAAGGTCAAAATTAGCGTGCTGTGGGTGGTAGGGTGGAGAATACTAGACCACAAAAACTGCAATTCACTGAACATGTTGTTTTAATTTCAGATTACAATAAGGTACTTTTTGTCAACGGGAAATACATCTTTTTGCCATTAAGCCATAATAAACAAGAAAACAATACAAAAATGATCACTACAGTCATGTTTTACGCCTGGAAGTGGTAACTACAAATAGAGTTTTATTTTCATCTTTTCATCTGGAACTGGGGGTGGCTACTACAAACAGGAAATAGAAGGCGATCGTAACACAAGGTATTACTGACGGTTTTTTCTCCGAGGTTTCGAAGGTGGTCATTACAAACCGGACAGCCCGCTATGGGACATATTGAAACATAGAACCATGAGACCTTATGGGATCATGGATCATAGGACATATGGCACCATGCGACCTCATGACATCATGGTTCATGGGACATCTTGGAATATGGGACGTTATGAGAACATGCGCTCTGATGGGAATATACACCGAAAAACTTCGTTTCTCCGCCTAGAAACGTCTAAATTGATATCTCAGGGCAATTTAAGATGATTTAATCACACTCAGATCACTGAATAAAGCTTGAAATGATAATAAAAGTGTTCGATTTTACTACTTTTCTGATAACATTTACAGTCACTCATGGCCTCTCTCTCTCTCTTTCTCTCTCTCTCTCTCTCTCTCTCTCTCTCTCTCTCTCTCTCTCTTTCTCTCTTTGCCTTCCAGAAATGACAGAGGCCACTCTGCGGTCACCTTCTAAGTCCTCACTCGGTGTACGGCCGTTGCAAAACAGGTCTGGGATTTGTACTTTGTGTGAAGTCACAAACTTGACCGGAGTGTCAGTACTTGTCTCATAAGGAGTGGAAAGCAATCTATAGAAATCCTGCTAAAACGACTGCCGCAGAGAAAGAGGCAGAGCTTTTTCCGCTTATTTCAGTTTTCTGTGAATACTACGAAGAAGGAAAGCTCTGTGATTCTGGGTGAGGTGCCAGGTGCCGGTCCGAGTGGATACTGGTCAGATGAAACAGGGGGCCAAAAAAGCCCAGAAATACTAAGTTAACCAAAACCTTCTCAGAAACTGTGGTAGAGTTGGATATTCTATAGGGTGATGAACGCAAGGCATGGGGGAGGGACAAGCCGGGCTCTGGTGAACATCCTGTTTCGGAAAAGAGACCCCAGTGCCCAGCAGAGGAGGTTACCATCACCCATACGGTATTAGGGTCCACGTTGGCAGTAACATCGGGCGAACTAGACATCCCCGCGCAGCAGGAACTTTTCCCTCAACAAAACTGCCACTCCCATCAAGTGACTTAGTGCACTTGTCTGCCATTTCGTCGCTGCAATCACACCTCCAATGTCAAAAACAAGAGTTGCAGCAAACAGTCAAGGGACAAGAGGCAAGACTTTTCCTCAGCAAAAGGACTAAGCCTTCTTCGCGGTCTCACACCACCACCGGAGACCCAAACCCTGATCTCCACCCCTCTCTTCCCTCATGATAAAGCCAAGGATGGACCAAGAAACTGCTTTAGCAAGCGAAGAGGAGTCTTCAGGCCTTCCAGCGTCGGGGCAGGTGTCGACGATGACGAGTATCCACCCAACAAGCCTTCAAGTTTCAGCAAGAGGCAGAGGAATTCAGGCGGTACGGGATCGCGGCAGACAATCCCGGGGAGGAAATGGAAGAATTTCCCGCGCTTTCGCACTTCAGGTTACCACTAGGTGAAGTGGATTATATGCGTTCATCAGACCGCGGTCAACGTTTAGGGCGAGATTCTCCGGCCGCGGGGGGACGACATCCCATCAGGACTCCTCCTCCGGATCGCTGAGGAGGAAGTAACTCCCCTCCGTGGCGTTTTTTTCCATAACCCTGGGAGACCCTCTTTTTAGAGACGCTATACAAGAAATAGCCCGTCTTGCTAACGTCACCCGTTGCACGCCATGTCTGGAGAGGGACGACCGCCTCCATGGGAATAACCAATGTAGGAATAACCTCCTACATTGCTTCCTCACCAAGATTCATTCATCGCAGTGGCATTGCCAATGGTCTGACTGTGCTCTTGAATGAGTTCAAAAAGATGGCTGTCAGTGAAAATCGCACGTTGTCACGGATCCATCCCTTAAAGCACTGCTCTCTTCCACCCGGACCTTAGCGCTTGTCTGACGATCAGATCCCGCTGTATGCATTAGAGCAACCCACTAAGCAGACCTAGTGGTCAGGAATGCCAGGACAATTCAGCTCCCAACAGGGCTGGTCCAGTGTCAAGGGCTTACGGGACCTACGTCATGACTTCGTCCTCGGCGAGAAAGAATTGTTCCCTCAAGCGGAGATGGATAGGGTAAACAAAGAGAGCCGTACACTGTCCTAGGACTTTGCTTTAATGTCCAGTATATCCCGTGCCTCCTTTCGCCAACCAGCGAAGTGCAAGAATTCATAGCGCACTCCATCAGAAAAGTTCAGGTGCGGTTCTCAGATGTAGGCGAGGGCCTCGTCTCGTGGCGAAACTTTTCTTGGCTTAAAAGAATTTTTAAAATATTACTGTTCTGCAACGCCCACTTGTCCGTAGGCGGAGGGCTAGCCAAGTTCTGGCAAGCCTGGGAAGAGTTGGGTGCCCCTCGCAGAGTAGTTCAATAGCTCAGAAACGGATACCCACTCCTAACCTTACAAGAGTTGTTAGGAAGAGGCGCATAGGGGAATCAGCAGAATTTTTCTGGTACCCAAAACATCAGGGATTTGGTCGTAGACCTCACAACCCTTAACGAGTTTCTTCCACTGACCTCGTTTCAGGTCATAAAAGAGACTCTCCAATCAAGGATGTGGGGCACGTCAAAAGATCTGTCTGATGCTTACCTCCACGTTCCCCTACATCATGCAGTCAGGAAGCACCCATTTTTCCAAACAGTGCAAAAATGGTTCTGATTTCTGGCACTCCCTTCGCCGATCCACAGCTCCGTATCTGCTTTGAAAAGCCATGGGAGTTCTGAAGTCATAGGCTCGTCTACAAGGCATGTTAGTGTTACAGTACCTGGAAAACTGGTTTCTGGTACGTACACAAAGAGACAGCTCATTGCAAGACTATCCAACTGATCAGAAAGGCCTTACAGGTATTTGTTTGTTTGGTGTTTAACGTCTCGTTCACCAACTAGGATGGGTACATTAAGACGCACTTGTTGAACACTGAGTGGGGAAAAAAGGAGAATGAAGAATTAGTAAAAGAAGAGTTAGAAAGAAAGAAATTCCGATTAGTGACCTCTTACGCCATGCATGGAACAGAACGCAGTGGGTGTGTGGAGAGTTTTTCATTCATCCCTTTATCGTCTGCCAAAGTATTGTTATGTTTGTGTCTCGACCTGAACTTTTACCTTTAATAAGTGAAAGCTTTATTGTTAATGTACAAGTTCTTTGTACCAAAATGACAGCTGTAACGAGCTTTTGAAGTTGATTATAACATTAAACGCTGAACACTCGTTTGGGAGAAATAGTTTGAAAACCCTGATTTAACTTTTAAGTAAAATTTATATTTGTTAGAAAGCTGTAAATCAGAGCGTTTTGACTAAATAACTGTTTATTTTATTATTTTGTAAGGGAGAAATTAAATATTTTCTAAATTTTACGAAGAAATAAAGCAAAAGAAACCTGAGGTGGAACGTTAAAAACAGGAGCTTGAGCGTCTGCAACATGCCCTTGATGGCGAAATAGAGATCTCTGAATCTATGCACAAGCTTGAAGAACACAAAAAAGAAGTAGAGATACGTGAAAAAGAAGAAATCCGGCTTGAGTTAGGTAGTGACTATGAGTCAGACACAGAGGAAGATGTGACAGAGCAGCCACCAAGTCTTCCAGACGCAGGGGATGATACGGCTGGTGATGAATTATCCAAGCCACCCCCGGAAATGCCTTTTGATGACGACCACAACACCCAAGTTGCAGCGATGAAGACGATCTTGCAATAACTGTCAAGTCCGACCGCAGCGCCAGCTGAGCCAATGGTCAACCGCAGTCAAGTGCCACAATGGAAACTGCAAGTAGAACCACAGGACCAGCCCGATGGCTTCAAGGTTGGATCGATGGTCACGGTTACATCTCACCGTAAAAGGTAAAATAATTATCCTAAAACATTTAGCACTCCCTAAGCTGATATACATTACAAATATTACAAACAATCCAAAATTCTTTCGCGATGAAATCAATTAAGCATAAAGCAATTTATGTGGGGGAAAGAAACCCCCTACGATACAAAATGTAGCACTTATGCAAGACAATAATAAGGGTGGGTTGTGTCAACTACATCCATCAGGTTTCTTAAACTCATAAAAAATTGCTTGCTTTAAGCGTTTATATAAAATGCAAGGCAGTTTTTCATTTGTAGTTAGACAAGACAGTTAGACTTATGTCTAAATATCTACCAAATCTGCCTTTTCATGTCATACTATCTTTATCAATAAATCCCACAACCTTGAATAAATCAATGCCGAAATTTTATTATGAAATTTTCCACAAATGGTATTCAAGTAAAAAAAAATCCCGAGTTATTATTAACTGATATTCTAGGTGAATGTATCTGGTATAACGAAAACATTAAAATTAATAACATTGCTTTTTATTTTGATGAACTTTATAAGTCAAACATCGTAGCATTACATGATCTTATTAATGAAAATGGTGAAATCAGAAGCCCAAGGGAATTTATATTTCTGGAAAACAATGACTGGACAGAAGTCTTTGCAAATTCAAAAAAATCATAAAATGGTCCACCAGCAACACACTGAAAGTAACACAGTTTCAAAATTCGACACTTCAGAAAATGCAGTCTGTTTAAAGTGTAATATAGTTCGAGACATCACTCACATTTTTGTTCACTGTAAAGACATCTACTTTATTGATCTTTGCTGGAGAGTTGGTTAAAATTTATTGTTTGTAATAAAATCTTCGAACTATCAAAAGGAATGAAAATGCTTGGTGTAATAAAGTGCGATAAAATAGAAAACTCTTTCATGATTAATTTTGTACTACTACAATGCGGAAGTTTTATTCATAAAAATAACTTGGACAAAACCATACCATCTTTAATACTATTTTAAGTAGCCTAAAAAGAAATTAGAACAGAAAAGTGATGTCAAAAAATAAGTGCAGAAAATTTAACCCATTAACGCAGCTTGATCTAGATTTATAAACTACATGACAATTATTAGAGTGTCAGATAAACGTTTTATTGTCGATATTGTTGTGTCAAAACGTGTTATATAGGTGATGCAAAGCTTTGAGCTATTTGAAGTCGTAATTGTAAAATTGATATTGTAATTTTATGCTTTTTTATTACTTTTGACAATTGTACCGATGTTTCTAGATGAAATACAACCCAAGATGATGATACTAAACGCCGTTCGCATTGACTGGCCTACTCAGTAAAGATGAAGTTGATGTTATGCTTTATGGGTTGCAGCTTTATTATCCATTCTTTTTTATTGTGAACAAAAAATATTACTGTTATAAACAAAGGGTGGGAGAGAACGGATGAGCACTGTTGAGTATTCTCTGGGTACAATATAGATATAAACTATTAATCAATCTATCAGTCTATCAACCTATCAATCTATCCATCTATCTATCTATCTTTGAGCTTATTTGGCATAGCCGCTAAGCTTTGGTGCAGCATAACGAAAACAGCGTTCACCGTATTCATGAATAAATTCGCTGATATATGAGGGGGCCTCATTTCTCAGGAATTTGAACGTAGAACACCTTGAAGTTAACTCGCTGTCTAACAGGTAACCAGTGCAGTTTTTCAGGGTTGCAGTAATGGGTTCACGACGAGGAGTACAGGTCACTACACGAGCAGCAGCATTCAGCAGGCCCTGTAGTTTTGCTATAACGCATTCCGGTATGTTGACTAAGATACCGTTAAAGTAGTCGATTTTGCTTATTACTAGGGCACGGACAGTGATTTTGGCTGCCTTCTCGGTAAAAAATCTACGCACTTTCTGTATCTACTTCAGGTAGTAGTACCCAATTTGGCGAATGCGGTTGACATGAACCACCATAGAAAGGCTAGAGACCATTGCAACTCCCAGATTTCGCAGTTTCTGATGCACGTACTATTTCACCGTCCAAACTAAGACAGTTTATAACCAGGGGCTATCGATCCTGTCGATTCAAAGCGGGTTCACAGTTTTCGAAATCAAATAAAAGAGTCAGTATCCGAAGCAAGGTGCCAAGGGGGATAGCGTAGATAATATACTTCTGGGGACCCAAAATCGAGCCTTGTGGTACTGCACAGTCTATGGTTTTTCATCGGAATAGATTCCGTTGACACAAAGAGGTACAGTTCGATCCTCTAGATACGATCAATCTGCCTCTATTTGTCCGAAGGTATTGTAGTATTCCGTACAGTTCGAAATAGCAAACGTAAATGCTCCTTGACTTCTACAAGACAATTAATGGTTACATTAGTAGTTATGACAATGTTTAATGTTTGGATATTTATACACTCTATTGAGTAATAAGTGGGATGATTGCGCGAAAACTGGAATATATTATGGGGCACGTAGCTTGCAGACGGTTCCTTAAAATATGATCAGTCGTGCTCTAAATTAATAGTAGTTTAGAAGGCTTTTTCTAATTACCTAGGAGGGAAAAGAGAAGAAAAACAGAAAAAAACTCGATAGTCAAGCACAGGCAAACTGAGTGTGTAAAAAAAGCAGTGACATTTGTACAACTTTTCTATCTGGTTGCAACGAGTAAATAGCAACTTAAAAATGTTTCACAGGGGTCGCAATATTTAATGCTGCAGTTTAGAGCCAAAGAACTTCATGTTTGAGAAATATTGTGATTTGCGGGGGAGCGTGGTATGCAGTTCCTAAAGAGTCCCACCCTTTTTGTGGGAAACATGGAATACTGAATGAAATTTCCTCCTTTTCTAAGGAAATTGGCCCTTCGCCCCGACCACATATTCATGAAAATTACCCCCTTCTCGACGTTTTTTGGATACGTATTGTAAAACATCCGATACTAAATACTCCACCCCCAGAGCTACGGTCCATACATTTGTAGGCCATTAATCAGTGCACACGCAGGGATTGGGTGCTGGAGCTCTGTGTGCACTGATGTTATATTTCATGGGTAAGGTCAAAATTAGCGTGCTGTGGGTGGTAGGGTGGAGAATACTAGACCATAAAAACTGCAATTCACTGAACATGCTGTTTTAATTTCAGATTGCAATAAGGTACTTTTTGTCAACGGGAAATACATCTTTTTGCCATTAAGCCATAATAAACAAGAAAACAATACAAAAATGATCACTACAGTCATGTTTTACGTCTGGAAGTGGTTAAATACAAACAGAGTTTTATTTTCATCTTTTCATCTGGAACTGGAGGTTGCTACTACAAACAGGAAATAGAAGTCGATCGTAACACAAGGTATTACTGACGGTTTTTTCTCCGAGGTTTCGAAGGTGGTCATTACAAACCGGACAGGCCGCTATGGGACATATTGAAACATAGAACCATGACACCTTATGGGATCATGGATCATAGGACATATGGCACCATGCGACCTCATGCCATCATGGTTCATGGGACATCTTGGAGTATGGGACGTTATGAGAACATGCGCTCTGAGGGGAATATACACCGAAAAACTTCATTTCTCCGCCAAGCGTTCGATTTTACTACTTTTCTGATAACATTTACAGTCACTCATGGCCTCTCTCTCTCTCTCTCTCTGTCTCTCTGTTTGCTTTTCAGAAATGACAGAGGCCACCCTGCGGTCACCTTCTAAGTTCGCACTCGGTGTACGTCCGTTGCAAAACAGGTCTGGGATTTGTACTTTGTGTGAAGTCACAAACTTGACCGGAGTGTCAGTACTTGTCTCATAAGGAGTGGAAAGCAACCTATAGAAATCCTGCTAAAACGACTGCCGCAGAGACAGAGGCAGAGCTTTTTCCGCTTATTTCAGTTTTCTGTGAATACTACGAAGAAGGAAAGCTCTGTGATTCTGGGTGAGGTGCCAGGTGCCGGTCCGAGTGGATACTGGTCAGATGAAACAGGGGGCCAAAAAAGCCCAGGTATACTAAGTTAACCAAAACCTTCTCAGAAACTGTGGTAGAGCTGGATATTTTATAGGGTGATGAACGCGCAGTCCTACGCAAGGCATGGGCGAGGGACAAGCCGGGCTGTGGTGAATATTCTGTTTCGGAAAAGAGACCCCAGTGTCCAGCAGAGGAGGTTACCATCACCAATACGGTATTGGGGTCCACGTTGGCAGTAACATCGGGCGAACTAGGCATCCCCGCGCAGCAGGAACTTTTCCCCCAACAAAACTGCCACTCCCATCAAGTTACTTAGTGAACTTGTCTGCCATTTCGTCGCCGCAATCACACCTCCAATGTCAAAAACAAAAGTTGCAACAAACAGTCAAGGGACAAGAGGCAAGACTTTTCCTCAGCAAAAGGACTAAGCCTTCTTCGCGGTCTCACACCACCACCGGAGACCCAAACCCTGATCTCCACCCCTCTCTTCCCTCATGATAGAGCCAAGGATGGACCAAGAAACTGTTTTAGCAAGCGAAGAGGAGTCTTCAGGTCTTCCAGCGTCGGGGCAGGTGTCGACGATGACGAGTATCCACCCAACAAGCCTTCAAGTTTCAGCAAGAGGCAGAGGAAGTCAGGCGGTACGGGATCGCGGCAGACGATCCCGGGGAGGAAACGGAAGAATTTCCCGCGCTTTCGCACTTCAGGTTACCACTAGGTGAAGTGGATTATATGCGTTCATCAGACCGCGGTCAACGTTTAGGGCGAGATTCTCCGGCCGCGGGGGGACGACGCCCCATCAGGACTCCTCCTCCCGATCGCTGAGGAGGAAGTAACTCCCCTCCGTGGCGTTTTTTCCATAACCCTGGGAGACCCTTTTTAGAGACGCTATACAAGAAATAGCCGTCTTGCTAACGTCACCCGTTGCACGCCATATCTGGAGAGGGACGACCGCCTCCATGGGAATAACTTGTCCTACATTGCTTCCTCACCAAGATTAATTCATCGCAGTGGCATTGCCAATGCTCTGACTGTACTCTTGAATGAGTTCAAAAAGATGGCTGTCAGTGAAAATCGCACGTTGTCACGGATCCATCCCTTAAAGCACTGCTCTCTTCCACCCGGACCTTAGCGCTTGTCTGACGATCAGATCCCGCTGTATGCATTAGAGCAACCCAGTAAGCAGACCTAGTGGTCAGGAATGCCAGGACAATTCAGCTCCCAACAGGGCTGGTCCAGTGTCAAGGGCTTACGGGACCTACGTCATGCCTCCGTCCTCGGCGAGAAAGAACTGTTTCCTCAAGCGGAGATGGATAGGGTAAACAAAGAGAGCCGTACACTGTCCCAGGACTTTGCTTTAATGTCCAGTATATCCCGTGCCTCCTTTCACCAACCAGCGAAGTGCAAGAATGCATAGCGCACTCCATCAGAAAAGTTCAGGTCCGGTTCCCACATGTAGGCGAAGGCCTCGTCTCCTGGCGAAACTTTCTTGGCTTAAAAGAATTTTTAAAATATTACTGTTCTGCAACGTCCACTTGTCCGTAGGCGGAGGGCTAGCCAAGTTCTGGCAAGCCTGGGAAGTGCTGGGTGCCCCTCGCAGAGTAGTTCAATAGCTCAGAAACGGATACCCACTCCTAACCTTAAAAGAGTTGTTAGGAAGAGGCGCATAGGGAAATCAGCAGAATTTTTCTGGTACCCAAAACATCAGGGATTTGGTCGTAGACCTCTCATCCCTTAACGAGTTTCTTCCACTGACCTCGTTTCAGGTCATAAAAGAGACTCTCCAATCAAGGATGTGGGGCACGTCAAAAGATCTGTCTGATGCTTGCCTCCACGTTCCCCTACATCATGCAGTCAGGAAGCACCCATTTTTCCAAATAGTGCAAAAATGGTTCTGATTTCTGGCACTCCCTTCGCCGATCCACAGCTCCGTATCTGCTTTGAAAAGCCATGGGAATTCTGAAGTCATAGGCTCGTCTACAAGGCATGTTAGTGTTACAGTACCTGGAAAACTGGTTTCTGGTACGTACACAAAGAGACAGTCCATTGCAAGACTATCCAACTGATCAGAAAGGCCTTACAGGTATTTCTGTTTGTTTGGTGTTTAACGTCTCGTTCACCACTAGGATGGGTACATTAAGACGCACTTGTTGAACACCGAGTGGGGAAAAAAGGAGAATGAAGAATTAGTAAAAGAAGAGTTAGAAAGAAAGAAATTCCGATTAGTGACCTCTTACGCCATGCATGGAACAGAACGCAGTGGGTGTGTTTTTCATTCATCCCTTTATCGTCTGCCAAAGTATTGTTATGTTTGTGTCTCGACCTGAACTTTTACCTTTAATAAGTGAAAGCTTTAATTGTTAATGTACAAGTTCTTTGTACCAAAATGACAGCTGTAACGAGCTTTTGAAGTTGATTATAACATTAAACGCTGAACACTCGTTTGGGAGAAATAGTTTGAAAACCCTGATTTAACTTTTAAGTAAAATTTATATTTGTTAGAAAGCTGTAAATCAGAGCGTTTTGACTAAATAACTGTTTATTTTATTATTTTGTAAGGGAGAAATTAAATATTTTCTAAACTTTACGAAGAAATAAAGCAAAAGAAACCTGAGGTGGAACGTTAAAAACAGGAGCTTGAGCGTCTGCAACATGCCCTTGATGGCGAAATAGAGATCTCTGAATCTATGCACAAGCTTGAAGAACACAAAAAAGAAGTAGAGATACGTGAAAAAGAAGAAATCCGGCTTGAGTTAGGTAGTGACTATGAGTCAGACACAGAGGAAGATGTGACAGAGCAGCCACCAAGTCTTCCAGACGCAGGGGATGATACGGCTGGTGATGAATTATCCAAGCCACCCCCGGAAATGCCTTTTGATGACGACCACAACACCCAAGTTGCAGCGATGAAGACGATCTTGCAATAACTGTCAAGTCCGACCGCAGCGCCAGCTGAGCCAATGGTCAACCGCAGTCAAGTGCCACAATGGAAACTGCAAGTAGAACCACAGGACCAGCCCGATGGCTTCAAGGTTGGATCGATGGTCACGGTTACATCTCACCGTAAAAGGTAAAATAATTATCCTAAAACATTTAGCACTCCCTAAGCTGATATACATTACAAATATTACAAACAATCCAAAATTCTTTCGCGATGAAATCAATTAAGCATAAAGCAATTTATGTGGGGGAAAGAAACCCCCTACGATACAAAATGTAGCACTTATGCAAGACAATAATAAGGGTGGGTTGTGTCAACTACATCCATCAGGTTTCTTAAACTCATAAAAAATTGCTTGCTTTAAGCGTTTATATAAAATGCAAGGCAGTTTTTCATTTGTAGTTAGACAAGACAGTTAGACTTATGTCTAAATATCTACCAAATCTGCCTTTTCATGTCATACTATCTTTATCAATAAATCCCACAACCTTGAATAAATCAATGGCGAAATTTTATTATGAAATTTTCCACAAATGGTATTCAAGTAAAAAAAAATCCCGAGTTATTATTAACTGATATTCTAGGTGAATGTATCTGGTATAACGAAAACATTAAAATTAATAACATTGCTTTTTATTTTGATGAACTTTATAAGTCAAACATCGTAGCATTACATGATCTTATTAATGAAAATGGTGAAATCAGAAGCCCAAGGGAATTTATATTTCTGGAAAACAATGACTGGACAGAAGTCTTTGCAAATTCAAAAAAATCATAAAATGGTCCACCAGCAACACACTGAAAGTAACACAGTTTCAAAATTCGACACTTCAGAAAATGCAGTCTGTTTAAAGTGTAATATAGTTCGAGACATCACTCACATTTTTGTTCACTGTAAAGACATCTACTTTATTGATCTTTGCTGGAGAGTTGGTTAAAATTTATTGTTTGTAATAAAATCTTCGAACTATCAAAAGGAATGAAAATGCTTGGTGTAATAAAGTGCGATAAAATAGAAAACTCTTTCATGATTAATTTTGTACTACTACAATGCGGAAGTTTTATTCATAAAAATAACTTGGACAAAACCATACCATCTTTAATACTATTTTAAGTAGCCTAAAAAGAAATTAGAACAGAAAAGTGATGTCAAAAAATAAGTGCAGAAAATTTAACCCATTAACGCAGCTTGATCTAGATTTATAAACTACATGACAATTATTAGAGTGTCAGATAAACGTTTTATTGTCGATATTGTTGTGTCAAAACGTGTTATATAGGTGATGCAAAGCTTTGAGCTATTTGAAGTCGTAATTGTAAAATTGATATTGTAATTTTATGCTTTTTTATTACTTTTGACAATTGTACCGATGTTTCTAGATGAAATACAACCCAAGATGATGATACTAAACGTCGTTCGCATTGACTGGCCTACTCAGTAAAGATGAAGTTGATGTTATGCTTTATGGGTTGCAGCTTTATTATCCATTCTTTTTTATTGTGAACAAAAAATATTACTGTTATAAACAAAGAGTGGGAGAGAACGGATGAGCACTGTTGAGTATTCTCTGGGTACAATATAGATATAAACTATTAATCAATCTATCAGTCTATCAACCTATCAATCTATCCATCTATCTATCTATCTTTGAGCTTATTTGGCATAGCCGCTAAGCTTTGGTGCAGCATAACGAAAACAGCGTTCACCGTATTCATGAATAAATTCGCTGATATATGAGGGGGCCTCATTTCTCAGGAATTTGAACGTAGAACACCTTGAAGTTAACTCGCTGTCTAACAGGTAACCAGTGCAGTTTTTCAGGGTTGCAGTAATGGGTTCACGACGAGGAGTACAGGTCACTACACGAGCAGCAGCATTCAGCAGGCCCTGTAGTTTTGCTATAACGCATTCCGGTATGTTGACTAAGATACCGTTAAAGTAGTCGATTTTGCTTATTACTAGGGCACGGACAGTGATTTTGGCTGCCTTCTCGGTAAAAAATCTACGCACTTTCTGTATCTACTTCAGGTAGTAGTACCCAATTTGGCGAATGCGGTTGACATGAACCACCATAGAAAGGCTAGAGACCATTGCAACTCCCAGATTTCGCAGTTTCTGATGCACGTACTATTTCACCGTCCAAACTAAGACAGTTTATAACCAGGGGCTATCGATCCTGTCGATTCAAAGCGGGTTCACAGTTTTCCAAAGTTGTGAATCGTCAGCGAAGAAATCAAATAAAAGAGTCAGTATCCGAAGCAAGGTGCCAAGGGGGATAGCGTAGATAATATACTTCTGGGGACCCAAAATCGAGCCTTGTGGTACTGCACAGTCTATGGTTTTTCATCGGAATAGATTCCGTTGACACAAAGAGGTACAGTTCGATCCTCTAGATACGATCAATCTGCCTCTATTTGTCCGAAGGTATTGTAGTATTCCGTACAGTTCGAAATAGCAAACGTAAATGCTCCTTGACTTCTACAAGACAATTAATGGTTACATTAGTAGTTATGACAATGTTTAATGTTTGGATATTTATACACTCTATTGAGTAATAAGTGGGATGATTGCGCGAAAACTGGAATATATTATGGGGCACGTAGCTTGCAGACGGTTCCTTAAAATATGATCAGTCGTGCTCTAAATTAATAGTAGTTTAGAAGGCTTTTTCTAATTACCTAGGAGGGAAAAGAGAAGAAAAACAGAAAAAAACTCGATAGTCAAGCACAGGCAAACTGAGTGTGTAAAAAAAGCAGTGACATTTGTACAACTTTTCTATCTGGTTGCAACGAGTAAATAGCAACTTAAAAATGTTTCACAGGGGTCGCAATATTTAATGCTGCAGTTTAGAGCCAAAGAACTTCATGTTTGAGAAATATTGTGATTTGCGGGGGAGCGTGGTATGCAGTTCCTAAAGAGTCCCACCCTTTTTGTGGGAAACATGGAATACTGAATGAAATTTCCTCCTTTTCTAAGGAAATTGGCCCTTCGCCCCGACCACATATTCATGAAAATTACCCCCTTCTCGACGTTTTTTGGATACGTATTGTAAAACATCCGATACTAAATACTCCACCCCCAGAGCTACGGTCCATACATTTGTAGGCCATTAATCAGTGCACACGCAGGGATGGGGTGCTGGAGCTCTGTGTGCACTGATGTTATATTTCATGGGTAAGGTCAAAATTAGCGTGCTGTGGGTGGTAGGGTGGAGAATACTAGACCATAAAAACTGCAATTCACTGAACATGCTGTTTTAATTTCAGATTGCAATAAGGTACTTTTTGTCAACGGGAAATACATCTTTTTGCCATTAAGCCATAATAAACAAGAAAACAATACAAAAATGATCACTACAGTCATGTTTTACGTCTGGAAGTGGTTAAATACAAACAGAGTTTTATTTTCATCTTTTCATCTGGAACTGGAGGTTGCTACTACAAACAGGAAATAGAAGGCGATCGTAACACAAGGTATTACTGACGGTTTTTTCTCCGAGGTTTCGAAGGTGGTCATTACAAACCGGACAGGCCGCTATGGGACATATTGAAACATAGAACCATGACACCTTATGGGATCATGGATCATAGGACATATGGCACCATGCGACCTCATGCCATCATGGTTCATGGGACATCTTGGAGTATGGGACGTTATGAGAACATGCGCTCTGAGGGGAATATACACCGAAAAACTTCATTTCTCCGCCAAGCGTTCGATTTTACTACTTTTCTGATAACATTTACAGTCACTCATGGCCTCTCTCTCTCTCTCTCTCTGTCTCTCTGTTTGCTTTTCAGAAATGACAGAGGCCACCCTGCGGTCACCTTCTAAGTTCGCACTCGGTGTACGTCCGTTGCAAAACAGGTCTGGGATTTGTACTTTGTGTGAAGTCACAAACTTGACCGGAGTGTCAGTACTTGTCTCATAAGGAGTGGAAAGCAACCTATAGAAATCCTGCTAAAACGACTGCCGCAGAGACAGAGGCAGAGCTTTTTCCGCTTATTTCAGTTTTCTGTGAATACTACGAAGAAGGAAAGCTCTGTGATTCTGGGTGAGGTGCCAGGTGCCGGTCCGAGTGGATACTGGTCAGATGAAACAGGGGGCCAAAAAAGCCCAGGTATACTAAGTTAACCAAAACCTTCTCAGAAACTGTGGTAGAGCTGGATATTTTATAGGGTGATGAACGCGCAGTCCTACGCAAGGCATGGGCGAGGGACAAGCCGGGCTGTGGTGAATATTCTGTTTCGGAAAAGAGACCCCAGTGTCCAGCAGAGGAGGTTACCATCACCAATACGGTATTGGGGTCCACGTTGGCAGTAACATCGGGCGAACTAGGCATCCCCGCGCAGCAGGAACTTTTCCCCCAACAAAACTGCCACTCCCATCAAGTTACTTAGTGAACTTGTCTGCCATTTCGTCGCCGCAATCACACCTCCAATGTCAAAAACAAAAGTTGCAACAAACAGTCAAGGGACAAGAGGCAAGACTTTTCCTCAGCAAAAGGACTAAGCCTTCTTCGCGGTCTCACACCACCACCGGAGACCCAAACCCTGATCTCCACCCCTCTCTTCCCTCATGATAGAGCCAAGGATGGACCAAGAAACTGCTTTAGCAAGCGAAGAGGAGTCTTCAGGTCTTCCAGCGTCGGGGCAGGTGTCGACGATGACGAGTATCCACCCAACAAGCCTTCAAGTTTCAGCAAGAGGCAGAGGAAGTCAGGCGGTACGGGATCGCGGCAGACGATCCCGGGGAGGAAACGGAAGAATTTCCCGCGCTTTCGCACTTCAGGTTACCACTAGGTGAAGTGGATTATATGCGTTCATCAGACCGCGGTCAACGTTTAGGGCGAGATTCTCCGGCCGCGGGGGGACGACGCCCCATCAGGACTCCTCCTCCCGATCGCTGAGGAGGAAGTAACTCCCCTCCGTGGCGTTTTTTCCATAACCCTGGGAGACCCTTTTTAGAGACGCTATACAAGAAATAGCCGTCTTGCTAACGTCACCCGTTGCACGCCATATCTGGAGAGGGACGACCGCCTCCATGGGAATAACTTGTCCTACATTGCTTCCTCACCAAGATTAATTCATCGCAGTGGCATTGCCAATGCTCTGACTGTACTCTTGAATGAGTTCAAAAAGATGGCTGTCAGTGAAAATCGCACGTTGTCACGGATCCATCCCTTAAAGCACTGCTCTCTTCCACCCGGACCTTAGCGCTTGTCTGACGATCAGATCCCGCTGTATGCATTAGAGCAACCCAGTAAGCAGACCTAGTGGTCAGGAATGCCAGGACAATTCAGCTCCCAACAGGGCTGGTCCAGTGTCAAGGGCTTACGGGACCTACGTCATGCCTCCGTCCTCGGCGAGAAAGAACTGTTTCCTCAAGCGGAGATGGATAGGGTAAACAAAGAGAGCCGTACACTGTCCCAGGACTTTGCTTTAATGTCCAGTATATCCCGTGCCTCCTTTCACCAACCAGCGAAGTGCAAGAATGCATAGCGCACTCCATCAGAAAAGTTCAGGTCCGGTTCCCACATGTAGGCGAAGGCCTCGTCTCCTGGCGAAACTTTCTTGGCTTAAAAGAATTTTTAAAATATTACTGTTCTGCAACGTCCACTTGTCCGTAGGCGGAGGGCTAGCCAAGTTCTGGCAAGCCTGGGAAGTGCTGGGTGCCCCTCGCAGAGTAGTTCAATAGCTCAGAAACGGATACCCACTCCTAACCTTAAAAGAGTTGTTAGGAAGAGGCGCATAGGGAAATCAGCAGAATTTTTCTGGTACCCAAAACATCAGGGATTTGGTCGTAGACCTCTCATCCCTTAACGAGTTTCTTCCACTGACCTCGTTTCAGGTCATAAAAGAGACTCTCCAATCAAGGATGTGGGGCACGTCAAAAGATCTGTCTGATGCTTGCCTCCACGTTCCCCTACATCATGCAGTCAGGAAGCACCCATTTTTCCAAATAGTGCAAAAATGGTTCTGATTTCTGGCACTCCCTTCGCCGATCCACAGCTCCGTATCTGCTTTGAAAAGCCATGGGAATTCTGAAGTCATAGGCTCGTCTACAAGGCATGTTAGTGTTACAGTACCTGGAAAACTGGTTTCTGGTACGTACACAAAGAGACAGTCCATTGCAAGACTATCCAACTGATCAGAAAGGCCTTACAGGTATTTCTGTTTGTTTGGTGTTTAACGTCTCGTTCACCACTAGGATGGGTACATTAAGACGCACTTGTTGAACACTGAGTGGGGAAAAAAGGAGAATGAAGAATTAGTAAAAGAAGAGTTAGAAAGAAAGAAATTCCGATTAGTGACCTCTTACGCCATGCATGGAACAGAACGCAGTGGGTGTGTGGAGAGTTTTTCATTCATCCCTTTATCGTCTGCCAAAGTATTGTTATGTTTGTGTCTCGACCTGAACTTTTACCTTTAATAAGTGAAAGCTTTAATTGTTAATGTACAAGTTCTTTGTACCAAAATGACAGCTGTAACGAGCTTTTGAAGTTGATTATAACATTAAACGCTGAACACTCGTTTGGGAGAAATAGTTTGAAAACCCTGATTTAACTTTTAAGTAAAATTTATATTTGTTAGAAAGCTGTAAATCAGAGCGTTTTGACTAAATAACTGTTTATTTTATTATTTTGTAAGGGAGAAATTAAATATTTTCTAAACTTTACGAAGCCAGCTCCGAGGTTGGAATTTAAGCAGTGGACGCTAATTTTGTCGCTTGATTGATTCTGATTGATCAAAAGTTTAATTGGGTTACGTGACCTCACGATAATGTATAAGAAGAGATGGTCGGACGCCGAAAACACATCGCAAAAGGTAGTTTTAAGGAAAGGAAGAGATATGGTCTTGAACGCTAAAGTTTCCAACTTTTTTTTTCGACCAAGCGACAGAAATGTGTTAAATAAAAATATTAATAAAGGAAAATTGAATTTATTTATCCGCCAAAGGGCAAGAAGAGCTTCGGCTTGTAATAGTTCAAAAAGGGGAGTTTAAGTGAAGTCTAAAAATAAAAATAGAAAGTGAATTTAACAGTGAGTGTTTGCAAATGGATATACGAATTTTTAAGAAAAAAAAATAAAAACAAGGATATGGAGTGAAACCATTTCAACTGGACACACTTACTGGATATCAGTATAAAGATATAATTAGTGTGGAAACAAGAGTTCTAGCCCTTGTGATTCGTGCGCACATGGATAATCTTTTGGATTAGCCAAACTGGATAATCCCTGGATAATCCCAAGCTTCCGCCAAGTATCTGAACTCTGTTCTCTGAGTGCTGCTTAGTTTCCCAAGTAGCGGACTCCTGGATATACGCGTTCTTGCTTAGTATCTCTCTGCCTGATCCATTTCGTGCCGGCTATCAACGCAGTCTTACCAGGTTACACAAGGAAGCAAATGATTACATATCGAATAAAAGAAGCCTTGACGACATATGTCAGTTACGTCGCAAGATAGTCAAACAGTATGTGCTATACAGTACAAGTCACGAAGATTGTCTGGTTGCCTACCCAGATCGAACCCAAGAATTGGAAGCATCTTACAAGAAGCACAACCAAGTTCACCAGCTACTACTCTTACGTATGGACGGGTACGTCAAGTCAAAAGCCTCGCCAGCTGAAGGAAGCCTCTACCACGCAAGTTATACAAGCGAACCTCACAATTTACTGGTATCATCGGCGCAAACCCAATCCAAACAAGTTTAAGAAGTATGTCTGTAGTAGGTCCACGGGCCATCGCTACTCCAAAAGTCAAGTTTCAAGGGTGAGTAGCGAGAAGCTCATTACGGCCAGGGTGAACAGGAAATGGGAAGTTAAAAATTGCTCAGCTCAAGGCAACGCAAGAAATAAAGCGAAAGAAACGGGAGGTGGAACGTTAAAAACAGGAGCTTGAGCGTCTGCAACATGCCCCTGATGGCGAAATAGAGATCTCTGAATCTATGCACAAGCTTGAAGAACACAAAAAAAGAAGTAGAGATACGTGAAAAAGAAGAAATCCGGCTTGAGTTAGGTAGTGACTATGAGTCAGACACAGAGGAAGATGTGACAGAGCAGCCACCAAGTCTTCCAGACACAGGGGATGATACGGCTGGTGATGAATTATCCAAGCCACCCCCGGAAATGCCTTTTAATGACGACCACAACACCCAAGTTGCAGCGATGAAGACGATCTTGCAATAACTGTCAAGTCCGACCGCAGCGCCAGCTGAGCCAATGGTCAACCGCAGTCAAGTGCCACAATGGAAATTGCAAGTAGAACCACAGGACCAGCCCGATGGCTTCAAGGTTAACCAAGGTTACGTACCACCAACTCACAGTTATTACAAAGAGTCGTAAGCCACTGGGAGTTCAACACAGCCCACCAAAGACTGGTCGTGCATACGTGCCATCCACGGAATACGCTAAACAGACAAACTCCAACGACAATCCATTCTTTCAACCAATAGCGGTACAGTCAGTGAATTCTGACAGTCAAGCGATACTGGAAATGAACCTACAGAACCCAGAGCTGTTTGCGTTTGATGGCAATCCAAAGAACTATTACTCGTTCATCTCCAACTTTACCACGAACACTGTCATCAAGATTCCAGATCCAAGCCGGAAGCTGATCTACCTTATTCGGTATTGTACCGATGAATTCCAAGAAGTTAATAAAAGACTGTGTTTTTCTTCCGCCAGATGTTGGTTATTAGACTGCGATGATCAAGCTAGAGAAGAGGCTTGGTCAGAACCACCTGCTTGCTCAGGCCTACATCAATGAAATCGTCAACGGACCGCAACTCAAAGCAAACGACATTGATGGTCTACTCAGGTTAGCCGTTTACAAGTGATTTGGATTCCGGTGGAACTCTAAGCAACTGTCAAGCGGCTTCCGTACCATCTTCACGCTAAATGCTTCGACGAAATAACGGAGTTCTACGGAGCCCAACGAGACTCTGTTTCTGCTGCCTTCAACCAGAATATGGCGCAAAATGCTGAGAACAAGTGTGCGGCCAGTGTAAGCACCGCCATCATGAGCTTCTTCCTGATCCAAGTCGTGGACCTACTGCAAAGCTGCCCATTCCAAGCCTAGAAGAAAAGGATAAGATCCTCTTCTAGTTAAACAAGTTGTAAACGCTGCTGCGTTCAAGTCAAGTGCTTCTGCTGCTCTGGGAACTTTGCCAGTGGTCATCAAGTCTCACAAAGGTGATATCCATAAGTGCGCCCTATTGACTGTGAAAGTAATACCACTGTTATAAAGCGAGATTTAGTCGACAGACTCGGTATTGAAGACAATCCGTCGCCGTTCACCGTAAATTCTACTAATGAGCCTTCATCATATCAAGAGCCGTTACTGTTTGAAAATCAAGACACCGACTAGGGGGGATAGGAATGTATCAGCATAGAGGCGTTGCCCATACCAGGCATTCCTCTATGTGAAAATGCGATGCAAACGAGCGAAGTCTCCAAATGGCCCCACCTAAGGGATACTGACCCAGACATACAAGGCCATTCAAAGATCGAACTCATCACTGGGACTGACTGTCCAGAGATGTTTTGGAGCCTTGAAGAGCGCCGATGTAGACGTAGAGAGCCAAAGGCAAGAAAGATCTTACTTGGTTGGACCGTCCTATGACCACGAGCTTGCCACGGAGAACTAAACATTCAAGTCACTCTCACCCAAGTTGATCCTATACAGCGGCAACTAGAAGCAATGTGGTCTTCAGACTTTCAAGACGTCAAGTCGTTGGATCCAGTCATGTCGGTAAAAGACAAAACTGCTCTCAAGTGCATGGAGGACACGCTTCATATGAAGGAGAACAAATACTGCCTTGGTCTCCAATGGAAGGAAGACCCAGAAAACTTTATTCACAACAATCACTCTGTGGGCGAGTCAAGGTACAGAATGCTCAGGAAAAGGCTTTCCAGTGACCCAACCTTACAATAAAAAGATATTACCACTATTGAGTCGTACATTCAAGACGGTCATGCCAGACTGGTAAGAAAAGAAGAAGCTGAAGAGAAACACCAGTGGTTCTTACACCACCATGTAGCGTTCAAGAAGTGCGGCCAAGTACAGGGGAGTTTCCTTGAATGATGCAATACTGCAAGGACCAAACTTTCTTAACAACCTTGCAGTTGTCCTCACGCGATTTCGCAAGGAACTAGTTGGCATTGTTGGGGACATCAAGTCATTTTTTCATCAGTGCTACGTTTCACCACAAGATCAGCGCTTTCTTCGCTTTCTTTGGTGGCCAGAGGGAGATACGACAAAGACAGCAATGGTTTATATTATGACTGTTCACTTACTTGGAGCAAAATCAAGTGCTAGCATTTCTGCAAAAAGAAGACAGCCAAGGATAGCGAGTCAACTTTTTCGGATATGGCTATAAAAACCCTGCGCAGAGCTTTCTAAATGAACGATATGCTCAAGTCTGTTGCTGCAATTCATATCGCCAAAGACGTTATCCAAGAAAAGTCTTTGCTTCTGCAACAAGGTGGACTCGAGTTAACCAAGTTTATGTCCACACATCGAGAAGTCATTGAAAGTGTTCCGGTGGAAGACTTCAACGTCTGTCAAACCTCAAGATACCCCGATGCTACCAACAAAGTCCAAGCGCAAGTTGTGAAAAAGAGCTCCATATCTTTTCAGATGCCTCTAAATTTGCTTACGGAGCTGCAGCTTACCTAAACGTCAAGTCTCAAGATCAAGTTTTTGTGTCTGTTGTCATAGGCAAATCTCGAGTCGCACCGATTAAGGGTATATCAATCCCACGTCTGGAATTGACAGCTGCCGAAGTCGCTGCCAAACTTCAGAAGTTCTTGATCGACGAAATGGATGAGAGCGATTTAAAAGTACTTCTGGACTGATTCTATGACTGTCCTTCGGTACACCCGAAACCAGTCCACACGGTTCAAGGTTTTTGTTGCTCATCGTGTGCAGCAGATTCAAGATCTTAGTGACGTTTCAAGCTGCAATTACGTTCCGTCTGTTTTTCAACTTCCCCTTTTGGCTTTTCTAGACGACCACCGAAACACAGAACTCCATTATTGATATTTGGGCACAACTGACGAAGCGAACTTGACTTGCTAAGAGCTTTATTCTTGGGAAACGACGAGATGAGAAGACTTGTCGGTGCACGTACTTCACTAGCGTAAAATTTGCACACGAAACGAAACATTGAGATAGCACACAGCATGGGCAGTGACTCCTTCCTGATGGCTTACCATAGATTTGTCGCTCGCCGTGGAAAGCCGCAGAAGATTTGGTCTGACAATGGTACCACCTTTGTGGCTGCCGACAAAAAGTTAGCCCAGGAAATCCAAGCAATCAACACCAAGAAGCTTACAGACGAAATGCTGCTCGAAGCTGTTGAGTGGAACTTCAACCCGCCGTATGCACCTCATATGGGAGGAGTGTGGGACAGGCTTATCAAGTCACTCAAGATACCGCTCCGAAACCTCGTACATGATAGGTTTTTAACAGACGAAGAGTTGCTGTCCTTCATGTGCGAAGCGGAAAGAGTGAACGCCCGGCCTCTCACGCGTATGGGTGAAGACCCCAACGACCAAACGCCACTCATGCCAGACCATCTGCTGGTCCTCCGTAGCAGCACCTGTGCCCCATCAAGTGAATGTAACCACATCCGACGGTGTTGGCAAACGGTACAAGCCATCACCAACGAATTTTACAGTCGCTTCGTGAGTGAGCGCATACACATCCCTCAAGTGGGGAGCAAGGTGGTACCACATCAAAGACTGCCTGCAAGTGGGTGATTTAGTCCTGGTCATGGACAAGGACACGAGTCGTGGTCAGTGGCCACTGTGTGTGGTAGACGAGATTGAGCTTTCAACAGACGGTCTTGTACGTGCCACAAAAGTTCGGTGCAAGAACACTACCAAGCGCCGTCCGATTCACAAACTGGCTTTTCTAGGACACAGTTAATGACACTCGTGCTTATTCGTTTTTTATTTTATTTTTTTTTTTTTTTGTTTATTCGGTTTAAATAATGTGTTTAAAAGTTCCTAGCGAAACATTTCAATGGGGCAGTGTAGAGTGTTTTTCATCTATCCTTTTATCGCCGGTAGTATTTTTTTGTTTGTGTCTTGACCTGAACTTTGACCTTTAATATGTGAAATGTTTGATTGTTAATGTACAAGTTCTTTATACCAAATTGACCGCGGTAATGAGCTCTTGAAGTTGATTATAAAATTAAATGCAAAGCGCTCGTTTTGTGGGAGAAGTAGTTTGAAAACCCTGATTTAACTTTTATGTAAGTCCGATTCGTGTGGTTAGTTCGATGTTTTTTATAACTAACCGAGAGTTTTTAATAGAAAATCTATATTTGTTAGAAAGCTGTGAATCTGAGCGTTTTGATTAAATAACTTTTTGTTTATTTTATTATTTTGTAAAGGAGAAATTAAATATTTTCTAAAAAGCTGCAACACAAAAGTTGATGCTTATTTTGTCGCTTATTTCTGATTGATCAAAAATTTCATTGGGTCACGTGGCCTCATGATAGTGTATAAGGAGAGACGGTCGGACGCCGAAAACACATCGCAAAAGGTAGTTTTAAGGAACGGAAGAGATAGGTCTTGAACGTTAAAGTTTCTAGTTGTATTTTTTTTCGACCAAGCGACAGAAATGTGTTAAATAAAAATATTAATAAAGGAAAATTGAATTTATTTATCCGCCAAAGGGCGAGACGAGCTTAAGATTCCCTCCACTCCACAGGGGGGAAAGCCTTCGTAGTAAATCTGCCCAAGTCCAAGTTGATCGATTCCAAAACGACACATTATTTTCCTGGGAAGGGGGTGGCGGTGGAACTTATCAATAGCCAGGGCGTTCCCCAATCTGGAAATGCAACAGAAAATTGCACGAGCATTCCCACAGACCAGAAGGTAAGCCTACACATGGAATTACTTCTGAACCTGCTGGTGGCTACCGAGAAAACAGTGCCGTCTGCAGTACTGACTCTTTCAGAGGCAGGTGACATGAGCTTTGATTCAAGGAAGATCTTCCAAGGCCATAATGAAGGTCCCGCAGACTGCCATGTCTTCCCTTCTTTTGTGGTACGACCCGGGGATCATGAACGAGAGAGTACCTTTTCATCCCCGAGCCATCGATTTGAAGAAAACAAGCGGATATCAAATATCGCAAATTTTAAGGCATAAACATTAAAGATTTCAAAAATATAAAGAAAAACCTAAACGAAACGGATATTGATAACAACGATTTGGACTCCTTGGTTAACAAGCATAATTCTGCCCTACACGACGCAATGGACAAACACGCCCCCGTCTTGCAAAAAGTGCAAAATCTGTCACGGCGAAACCTTGGTTTGATGATAAAGTGCTCACACAACGGAACTTAAGTCGGAAAGGCGTTTGCACAAAACCAAATCACCTGAAGTCTCCTCCACTTAAAAGCCCAAAAGACTACTTACTGGGATGTCGGATAGACTTACGGACACGGACAGACGGGCAACCCTTAACCTATAAGTTCCCTTTTTGTTTTTTTTTTTTTTTGGAGGCAAACCCTAACCCTAACGAGAGTTCTACTGCAGTCAATCATCGTGACGTCATCAGTCACATGACCTGTCAATCATCAGTCAC
Organism: Protula sp. h YS-2021; assembly: GCA_949752745.1. Lineage (NCBI taxonomy): Eukaryota > Metazoa > Annelida > Polychaeta > Sabellida > Serpulidae > Protula > Protula sp. h YS-2021. The sequence continues at coordinate 89,160,034 of OX457026.1, forward strand.
GTGACCTGTCAATCATCAGTCACATGACCTGTCAATCATCAGTCACGTGACCTGTCAATCATCAGTCCCGTGACCTGTTAATCATCGATCATGTGACCCTAACCCTATATAATGAATGTTTTACCGAACATTAACCTTACGTCCCTCGTAGCTCACTTGGTAGAGCATGGGAGTCGTGGGCGGAAGATTGGTGTTCGATCCCACCCTCGGGCAACACTTCTACCTTCTGTCTATCATACCGTCATATCATGGGAAACCCCGGGTTCTCAGTGTGAGAACCCCCTCCCTGAGTCCTCCATTTGAGGACTTCAACCATCTGTCTATCATGTGAAAACATTTGCTCTTTCTGTTGTTGGATATACATGGAGAACAAGTGAAAGACTGGCTGTTCTTGGAATACACATAGGAGACGAAGTGAAAGATTGGCTATTCTTTGGAATATGCATGGAAAGGAAGTGAAAGATTGGCTGGAATACACATGGAGACGAAGTGGCAAAAGAGTCTTTTTATCGGCCTTTGTGACTATGTGACCTCATGTGACATTATGTGACTCTGGGACATTATGCAACTGTGTGACATTATGTGACATTATGTGACATTATGTGACTCTGTGACATTATGTGACACTGTGACATTATGTGACACTGTGACATTATGTAACATTATGCGACTCTGTGACAATTTAACTTACTCTTTGACGTCATGTTCCATTATGTGACTCTGTAACATTATGTGGCATTATGTGACTCTGACATCATTTGACATTATGTGACTCTGTGACATTATGTCACTCTATGACATTATGTGACATCATGTGACACTATGTGACTATGTGACATCATATGGCTATATGACTATGTGAGGGCTATGTAATTGCTATGTGAGCATAATTAGTCTGACTATGTAGGTAATTATCAGATCGTTCAATAGACCAGTCCTGTTAGCTCACTTGCTAGAGCATGGGACTCGTGAGCGGAAGATTGGTGGTTCGATCCCGACTATGGGCAAACATAACTTTTTTGTCTTTTTTTGTTTTTTTTTTATTTTTGTTTGTTTGTTTTTATTTGTTTCTTAACATAGCAGCCATATTTCTTTGTCTATTTTCACTGATAATATCTAATTAGTCATATTTCAGTGGTTCTATTACAGTAACCACTCTCACACACAAAGCGTAGGAACAAGTATATGAAAGACCTCAGAGCGTGGGAACGATCAATAAATTTGAGAGCGAAAGACCTCAGAGCGTGAGAACGATCAATAAATTTGAGAACATAAAAGACCACAGACCATGGGAACGATCAATAAATTTGAGAACATCAAAGACCTAGACCGTGGGAACGATCGATAAATTTGAGAGTGTAAGACTTCAGAGCGTGGTAACGATGGATAAATTTGAGAACGAATGTTATGTTTTATGTTATAGTAGTGGGAAAATGGTGCTTCTAAAGCAATTTAACAAATATATTGTTTGGAAAGCATTTTACCGTGCTACTATTTCGAATGCTGTAAAGTCATAGTAGGGGAAAAACGATGCTTCTAAACCAACTTTAACAAATTTAGTTTTTGACAACTTATGATGTATAAAAGAGGTTTGAACATTTTACTAAGCTACTTATTCGAATGCTTTGAAGTCATAGTAGTGGGAAAATCAGGGTTCTAAACCAACTTTAACAAATTTAGTTTTTGAAAACATATGATGCATAAAATAAGTTTTAACATTTAAGCATGCTTCTGATTCGAACCCTCTGAAGTCATAGTAGGGGAAAAATGATGCTTCTAAACCAAATTTAACAAAGTTAGGTTTTTGAGCATATTCTGCCATGGTACGCGGGAAAATTTGAGATTTTTGCATATTTACAGGTTTTAGATGATTCTACCACTTGGTTGGTTGGTTGATTGTTGGAAAATGGGAAATGATAATGTGGTTAGTTATGTGGGAAGGCTGCGTCCATTCAAACGTGTGTTCGAATGGCAAGCCCATTCAAAAGACGTCTTCGAATGCCAAGCCCTTTAAAAAGACGTGTTCGAATGTCAAGCCCATTCGAAACACGTGTTTGAATTATTTTTGGAACATATTACGTCATGATATTGTTCAACAATTTTTGAACAAGTTCAACAATTGTTCAACAAATTGTTCAACATGTTCAACATGTTCATAATTGTCATAATTGTACATAAGTGTAAATATTTGTAATATTCAATAAAATAAGAAAAAAACCATATGGTGCTTTTCAGCTTTTTTCTTTTTCTCAGACAGTACTTGAATATATTACATAATAATAAAATACTTGAATATATTACATGATAAGACAATACTTGAATATAATACATAATAATACAATACTTGAATATAATACGTAATAACACAATACTTGTATATTATACATAATAATGCAATAGTTAATTATAATACATAATATATGATATATGGTTTACGGGTGAATTCACACCGCGTCAGGAACCTGACGACTTCATATGTTGCAAAGCAAGACATATATTACACAACGTTAAGTTAATAAAATATTAGAACATTTATGAAGTCTTTATTATAAAGTTTAGTCAAATCAGTCTATTTTTCTTCATCTGTTTCACTCTGTTCACTGTCCATGCCACTTTCTTCATCACTGCTGTCATCCTCCTCCTTATCTACTAGCTCTTCAAAGAATGCATCGTTTTTCCTTATAGCCGCCTTTAGTGCTTTTGAATACTTATAATCTTTTTCACCAACAAAGTAATTAAAGTCCTGTTAAATGGTTTGATAATGTTGGCTTTATTCTAGACGTTGGGTATATTTGAATAGTCTCAGAAACAGTTGTTTTAGTTAATGCTTATAAATGGGTTGAAGGTCATGCTATTTTGCGCGCATCTTCAAGTCCTTGTTCTTCATATTCTGAAACCTTTTCTTGAAATATGTCATCATTGTCATCGTAGACTTCTTCAACCATATCACACCAAACAGAGTCTATTTCTGACTCACTTTCAGGGTTTGTTTCTGACTCATTTTCAGAACTCCTGTCATTAGCATCCTCACCACACTGCTCTATATGTTTGAGCAAAGCTTCTTCGCTGTTGTATAGTGCACCACATTCAGTACAAGCATGTGCATTCTTTCCAGCCATGTTGACGCCTTGACCTTCCATAGAAGACTCATCTAAATTTCCAGTGATAGGTAGTTTTTCCAGGGTTTGCCATATCTGATTCTTCATCCACTTCTGAAATGTGAGCATTCTTTAAGTGCGTTTTAAGACTTTTAAGACTTTGTGGCCGATTGTAAGATCCTTTCGGTTCAACCTACACTATTCAAATGATGAGAAAGTCTTTAAACATAGCTTTATATACAACAACTTGTTGAACATGTTCAACTTATCCAGGAGCATCATTTTCCCCCTACTATGACTTCAGAGTATTCGAATAAGTAGCATGCTTAAATATTAAAACTTATTTTATACATCATATATTTTCAAAAAGTAAATTTGTTAAAATTGGTAGAATCCTGATTTTCCCAGCACTTTGACTTCAAAGCATTCGAATAAGTAGCTTAGTAAAATGTTCAAACCACTTTTATACATCATAACTTGTCAAAAACTAAATTTGTTAAAGTTGGTTTAGAAGCATCATTTTTCCCCTACTCTGGCTTTACAGCATTCGAATTAGTAGCATGGTAAAATGCTAAAACCTATTTCATACACCATATGTTTTCCAAAAACTACATTTGTTAAATGTGCTTTAGAACCACCATTTTCCCACTACTATAACATAAAACATAGCATTCCTTCTCAAATTTATCCATCGTTCCCACGCTCTGAAGTCTTACACTCTCAAATTTATCGATCGTTCCCACGGTCTAGGTCTTTGATGTTTTCAAATTTATTGATCGCTCCACGGTTTGTGATCTTTGATGTTCTCAAATTTATTGATCGTTCTCACTCTCTGAGGTCTTTCGCTCTCAAATTTATTGATCGTTCCCATGCTCTGAGGTCTTTCATATACTTATTCCTAGGCTTTTTGTGTGTGAGTGGTTACTGTAATAGAACCACGGAAATATGACTAATATTAAATATTATCAGTGAAAATAGGCATAGAAATATGGCTGCTATGTTAAAAAACAAATGAAAAAAAAGAAACAAAAAACAAACAAAAAAACACAAAAAGTTATGTTTGCCCATAGGTGGGAACGAACCACCAATCTTCCGCTCGCGAGTCCCATGCTCTAGCAAGTGAGCTAACAGGGCTGGTCTATTGAACGATCTGATAATTACATACATAGTTAGACTAATTATGCTCACATAGCAATTACATAGTCCTCACATAGTCATATAGCCATATGATGTCATATAGTCACATAGTGTCAAATGATGTCACATAATGTCACAGAGTCACATAATGTCACATGATGTCACAGAGTCACATAATGTCACAGAGTCGCATAATGTCACAGTCACATAATGTCACATGATGTCATATAGTCACAAAAGCCGAAAAAGACTCTTTTGGCACTTCGTCTCCATGTGTATTCCAGCCAATCTTTCACTTCCTTTCCATGCATGTTCCAAAGAATAGCCAATCTTTCACTTTGTCTCCTATGTGTATTCCAAGAACCGCCAATCTTTCACATGTTCTCCATGTATATCCAATAACAGTAAGAGCAAATGTTTTCACATGATAGACAGATGGTGGAAGTCCTCACATGGAGGACCCAGGGAGGGGGTTCTCACATTGAGAACCCGGGGGTCCTCACATGATACACAGATGGTGGAAGTCCTCACATGGAGGACTCAGGGAGGGGGTTCTCACACTGAGAACCCGGGGGGGGGGGGTTTCCATGATATGACGGTATGATAGACAGAAGGTAGAAGTGTTGCCCGAGGGTGGGATCGAACACCAATCTTCCGCCCACGAGTCCCATATGCTCTACCAAATGAGCTACGAGGGACGTAAGGTTAATGTTCGGAAAAGCATTCATCATATAGAGTTAGGGTCACATGACCGATCATTAACAGGTCACGGGACTGATAATTGACAGGTCACGTAACTGATGATTGACAGGTCATGTGACTGATGATTGACAGGTCACGTGACTGATGACGTCACAATGATTGACTGCAGAAGAACTCTCGCTAGGGTTAGGGTTTGCCTCCAAAAGACAAAACAAAAAAGGGAGCTGATAGGTTTTGGGGTGCCCGTCTGTCCGCGTCGAACCGTCAGTCGTTCTGCCCGCAATCCCTGCGACGTCATTATGACGTCATTATTACGTCACTGTTTTAGTATGCCCATGGGCGTACTAAAACAGTCATGACGTCATTATGACCTCACTGTTTTAGTATGCCCATGGGCGTACTAAAACAGTCGTGACGTCATTATGACGTCACTGTTTTAGTATGCCCATTTATCAACTACTCAGTTCTATTGTACGCTGTTGGACTACTAAGTTCTATTGTACCACGACCCCCCCCCCCCCCACCCCTTACTAAATTTGGGTACTGCTCTTAACTCAACGATTAACATTTTAACCCAAATAGCCAGGGGAGGGGGCTCTATGCGTTCTATAGAACTCCCCCCCCTTAAATGCGAAAGTCATTAAAGGCTGGAAAACTTTGCACTATCGCAACAAAAAAAATCATACTAGAAAACCCCAAGTTACAACCCAATTCAAACTTTTGTCGTATATCCTTCATTTAACCTAGCGAAAATAATTAGAAAGTGGTTCACTCGCGTGTCTACATCGTAATTTTATCACAAAGAAACATGACAATATCAGCACGGAAACGCAGCCTATTTCAACCAACTTTTGGTGCATTTCTTTTTTTTCGGGGGGGGGGGGGGCACCGCGGCTTAATAAGAGGATAAATAATTCAACTTTTAAAAAGATTTGGAAAAGGATATCTACAAGTAAATGTTGCCGATATTTTAAGCGATTTTTAACAGTCTCGTTTCCTTTCACAAGTACAGGGAACACCCTTCCGCTCCTGCCTGTAGTTTGCGAAACGAAACGAACGGAATTTGTTTTTGTTGCCTCACCCCTAACCCGGTTTAGGTTTGTTGCTTTAAATGCTACTTTTTTAATGGGGGAGGTGAAAAGAAATGCAAATATATATATATATAATAACATTAAGAATAACAATAACATTAACAGTAACATATTAACCTTAACCGAACACTCCGCGGATCGTGTCTCGCCTCACAGTTACCCCTCCCCTCCTTTCTCCTCGTATTTTTGGACATGCAGGGAAACACATATCCTACCAATCATATACCAAGCGCCCCCCTCCCCCCCCCCACCCTCCCCATCAGGGGCCCAACCGAGGTTCGCGCGGAGTGCCAATTTCATTTGTAGAGGGTGGGTGTAATTTTTATTCAGTACTCATTATTCATAAAAAGAAACCCATTTGTGCATGAATTTCACTCGCTTCCCGTCATGAGCATTTGGAAGGAATTTTTTAAAGTTATTTCGGCCTCAAAATATTCTTACGCGGAAAAATAAATCATATCTACTCACCTTTAAAACAGATACGAATATCCCATAAAGGAAGAAAAATAATATCTATTCACCTTTAAAACAGATACGAGTATCCCATAAAAGAAGAAAACAATTCGCCTTTGAATGTGCGAGGTTGCCTCACAAGACTAGTGTGGTTATATCGTGTACTTGAATTGCAACCGTTATTGGCTCAGTGCCATGTATAAACCAACCTAACAGTGTTAGATTTTAAAGGGAAATATGGGTATCTCTGCCCCACCTATCGATCGGAATGCTCATTACAATGGATGTCGCTGATCATGAGTTTGAATCCATGTTTACACAGTATAAATAACTACTAAATCCGTCTAGATCGAAAAATTCTTTTCAAAGACAAATAGGGTTGTGTCCAGAAATGGTCTGTATTGATATTTTGTGCCTGTGTTGGTATATTGTCCATTAAAATCATATGACACTGTTTTCACCATTTATCCATTGAGTCAATGGGATTATCTCAAAAAGATTGAATAATTCTCTTATTGATACGGTGACACATATTTTTAATTTGTTTAAAACATTTCATATGACGTGTTTACACAGTATAAATAACTACTAAATCCGTCTAGATCGAAAAATTCTTTTCAAAGACAAATAGGGTTGTGTCCAGAAATGGTCTGTATTGATATTTTGTGCCTGTGTTGGTATATTGTCCATTAAAATCATATGACACTGTTTTCACCATTTATCCATTGAGTCAATGGGATTATCTCAAAAAGATTGAATAATTCTCTTATTGATACGGTGACATATATTTTTAATTTGTTTAAAACATTTCATATGACGTGTTCTTCAAACAGGGAAAAATGAGGCAATTGTCAATTGTGATTATGTGTGAATTTTGCATTTTGATTGAAATTTCTTGGTCTTCCCAATGGTTTCTATAGTAAAAGAACGCGACCTTTCAGTGTCTTTATTCTCACATGGTATCAAAGATACCATATGAGATTGAAATGCTTAGAATTCTTCACCTATTTTTTTTTTTTTTTTTTTTGTTTTTTTTTTTTTTTTTGTTTTTTTTTGTTTTTTTTTAGTTTTCCGCCAAAATCTTGTTCGCGCTTCTCCTCCGAAACCGCTGGTCGTAGAAAGTTGAAACTTGGCACACGTATGTAGACCAACGTGAACACGATCTGCGTCGATTTTCAGTGACCTTAAGCATTGTCTTCAAGGTCAAATTCAAGGTCAAAGAACAATTGCGGCCGAATTCCTGTTCGCGCTTCTCCTCCGAAACGGCTGGGCGCAGAAAGTTCAAACTTGGCACACATACGCAGACTAATGTGAACTGGATCTGCGCTGAATTTCAATGACCTTGAGCATTGTTTTCAAGGTCAAAGTTAAAAAAAGTCATATCTCGAAAACGGTTAGAGATAGAGCGATTCTGAGCGAATTTTCGACCCAAAGGGTATAACACACTGTATAACAGGGTATCTCGGCGAGCGCGACCCGATCGGGTGACGATCGACGTCGAAACCGGAAGTTGGCTAATATCTCGAAAACGGTAAGAGATAGAGCGATTCTGAGCGAATTTTCGACCCAAAGGGTATAACACACTGTATAAAAGGGTATCTCGGCGAGCGCGACCCGATCGGGTGACGATCGACGTTGAAACCGGAAGTTGGCTAATATCTCGAAAACGGTTAGAGATAGAGCGATTCTGAGCGACTTTTCGGTCCAAAGGATATAACACACTGTACAAAAGGTATCTCGGCGAGCGCGACCCGATCGGGTGACGATCGACGTCGAAACCGGAAGTTGGCTAATATCTCGAAAACGGTTAGAGATAGAGCGATTCTGAGCGAATTTTCGACCCAAAGGGTATAACACACTGTATAAAAGGGTATCTCGGCGAGCGCGACCCGATCGGGTGACGATCGACGTCGAAACCGGAAGTTGGCTAATATCTCGAAAACGGTTAGAGATGGAACGATTCAGAGCGAATTTTCGACCCTTTGGGTTTAAAACATTTGTACAAAAGGGTATCTCGGCGAGCGCGACCCGATTGGGTGACGATCGACATCGAAACCGGAAGTTGGCTAATATCTCGAAAACGGTTAGAGATAGAGCGATTCTCAGCGAATTTTCGACCCAAAGGGTATAACACACTGTATAAAAGGGTATCTCGGCGAGCGCGACCCGATCGGGTGACGATCGACGTCGAAACCGGAAGTTGGCTAATATCTCGAAAACGGTAAGAGATAGAGCGATTCTGAGCGAATTTTCGACCCTTTGGGTTTAAAACACTTGTATAAAAGGGTATCTGGACGAGGTGGATCCGGTCGGGTGACGTTCGACGTCGAAACCGGAAGTTGGCTAATATCTCGAAAACGGTTAGAGATAGAGCGATTCTGAGCGAATTATCGACCCAAAGGGTATAACACACTGTATAAAAGGGAATCTCGGCGAGCGCGACCCGATCGGGTGACGATCGACGTTGAAACCGGAAGTTGGCTAATATCTCGAAAACGGTTAGAGATAGAGCGATTCTGAGCGACTTTTCGGTCCAAAGGATATAACACACTGTACAAAAGGTATCTCGGCGAGCGCGACCCGATCGGGTGACGATCGACGTCGAAACCGGAAGTTGGCTAATATCTCGAAAACGGTTAGAGATAGAGCGATTCTGAGCGAATTTTCGACCCAAAGGGTATAACACACTGTATAAAAGGGTATCTCGGCGAGCGCGACCCGATCGGGTGACGATCGACGTCGAAACCGGAAGTTGGCTAATATCTCGAAAACGGTTAGAGATGGAACGATTCAGAGCGAATTTTCGACCCTTTGGGTTTAAAACATTTGTACAAAAGGGTATCTCGGCGAGCGCGACCCGATTGGGTGACGATCGACGTCGAAACCGGAAGTTGGCTAATATCTCGAAAACGGTTAGAGATAGAGCGATTCTCAGCGAATTTTCGACCCAAAGGGTATAACACACTGTATAAAAGGGTATCTCGGCGAGCGCGACCCGATCGGGTGACGATCGACGTCGAAACCGGAAGTTGGCTAATATCTCGAAAACGGTAAGAGATAGAGCGATTCTGAGCGAATTTTCGACCCTTTGGGTTTAAAACACTTGTATAAAAGGGTATCTGGACGAGGTGGATCCGGTCGGGTGACGTTCGACGTCGAAACCGGAAGTTGGCTAATATCTCGAAAACGGTTAGAGATAGAGCGATTCTGAGCGAATTATCGACCCAAAGGGTATAACACACTGTATAAAAGGGAATCTCGGCGAGCGCGACCCGATCGGGTGACGATCGACGTCGAAACCGGAAGTTGGCTAATATCTCAAAAACGGTTAGAGATAGAACGTTTCTGAGCCAATTTTCGACCCAAAGGGTATAACACACTGTATAAAAGGGTATCTCGGCGAGCGCGACCCGATCGGGTGACGATCGACGTCGAAACCGGAAGTTGGCTAATATCTCGAAAACGGTTAGAGATGGAACGATTTAGAGCGAATTTTCGACCCTTTGGGTTTAAAACACTTGTACAAAAGGGTATCTCGGCGAGCGCGACCCGATCGGGTGACGATCGACGTCGAAACCGGAAGTTGGCTAATATCTCGAAAACGGTTAGAGATAGAGCGATTCTGAGCGAATTATCGACCCTTTGGGTTTAAAACATTTGTATAAAAGGGTATCTCGACGAGGTCGATCCGGTCGGGTGACGATCGACGTCGAAACTGGAAGTTGGCTAATATCTCAAAAACGGTTAGAGATAGAGCGATTCTGAGCGAATTATCGACCCAAAGGGTATAACACACTGTATAAAAGGGTATCTCGGCGAGCGCGACCCGATCGGGTGACGATCGACGTCGAAACCGGAAGTTGGCTAATATCTCGAAAACGGTTAGACATAGAGCGATTCTGAGCGAATTTTCGACCCAAAGGGTATAACACACTGTATAAAAGGGTATCTCGGCGAGCGCGACCCGATTGGGTGACGATCGACGTCGAAACCGGAAGTTGGCTAATATCTCGAAAACGGTTAGAGATAGAGCGATTCTAAGCGAATTTTCGACCCTTTGGGTTTAAAACATTTGTATAAAAGGGTATCTCGGCGAGGTCGATCCGGTCGGGTGACGATCGACGTCGAAACCGGAAGTTGGCTAATATCTCAAAAACGGTTAGAGATAGAGCGATTCTGAGCGAATTATCGACCCAAAGGGTATAACACACTGTATAAAAGGGTATCTCGGCGATCGCGACCCGATCGGGTGACGATCGACGTCGAAACCGGAAGTTGGCTAATATCTCGAAAACGGTTAGAGATAGAACGTTTCTGAGCCAATTTTCGGCCCAAAGGGTATAACACACTGTATAAAAGGGTATCTCGGCGAGCGCGACACGATCGGGTGACGATCGACGTCGAAACCGGAAGTTGGCTAATATCTCGAAAACGGTTAGACATAGAGCGATTCTGAGCGAATTTTCGACCCAAAGGGTATAACACACTGTATAAAAGGGTATCTCGGCGAGCGCGACACGATCGGGTGACGATCGACGTCGAAACCGGAAGTTGGCTAATATCTCGAAAACGGTTAGAGATAGAGCGATTCTGAGCGAATTTTCGACCCTTTGGGTTTAAAACATTTGTATAAAAGGGTATCTCGGCGAGGTCGATCCGGTCGGGTGACGATCGACGTCGAAACCGGAAGTTGGCTAATATCTCGGAAACGGTTAGAGATAGAGCGATTCTGAGCGAATTATCGACCCAAAGGGTATAACACACTGTATAAAAGGGTATCTCGGCGAGCGCGACCCGATCGGGTGACGATCGACGTCGAAACCGGAAGTTGGCTAATATCTCGAAAACGGTTAGAGATAGAACGTTTCTGAGCCAATTTTCGGCCCAAAGTATATAACACACTGTATAAAAGGGTATCTCGGCTAGCGCGACCCGATCGGGTGACGATCGACGTCGAAACCGGAAGTTGGCTAATATCTCGAAAACGGTTAGACATAGAGCGATTCTGAGCGAATTTTCGACCCAAAGGGTATAACACACTGCATAAAAGGGTATCTCGGCGAGCGCGACCCGATCGGGTGACGATCGACGTCGAAACCGGAAGTTGGCTAATATCTCGAAAACGGTTAGAGATAGAGCGATTCTGAGCGAATTTTCGACCCTTTGGGTTTAAAACACTTGTATAAAAGGGTATCTGGACGAGGTGGATCCGGTCGGGTGACGTTCGACGTCGAAACCGGAAGTTGGCTAATATCTCGAAAACGGTTAGAGATAGAGCGATTCTAAGCGAATTTTCGACCCTTTGGGTTTAAAACATTTGTATAAAAGGGTATCTCGGCGAGGTCGATCCGGTCGGGTGACGATCGACGTCGAAACCGGAAGTTGGCTAATATCTCAAAAACGGTTAGAGATAGAGCGATTCTGAGCGAATTATCGACCCAAAGGGTATAACACACTGTATAAAAGGGTATCTCGGCGATCGCGACCCGATCGGGTGACGATCGACGTCGAAACCGGAAGTTGGCTAATATCTCGAAAACGGTTAGAGATAGAACGTTTCTGAGCCAATTTTCGGCCCAAAGGGTATAACACACTGTATAAAAGGGTATCTCGGCGAGCGCGACACGATCGGGTGACGATCGACGTCGAAACCGGAAGTTGGCTAATATCTCGAAAACGGTTAGACATAGAGCGATTCTGAGCGAATTTTCGACCCAAAGGGTATAACACACTGTATAAAAGGGTATCTCGGCGAGCGCGACACGATCGGGTGACGATCGACGTCGAAACCGGAAGTTGGCTAATATCTCGAAAACGGTTAGAGATAGAGCGATTCTGAGCGAATTTTCGACCCTTTGGGTTTAAAACATTTGTATAAAAGGGTATCTCGGCGAGGTCGATCCGGTCGGGTGACGATCGACGTCGAAACCGGAAGTTGGCTAATATCTCGGAAACGGTTAGAGATAGAGCGATTCTGAGCGAATTATCGACCCAAAGGGTATAACACACTGTATAAAAGGGTATCTCGGCGAGCGCGACCCGATCGGGTGACGATCGACGTCGAAACCGGAAGTTGGCTAATATCTCGAAAACGGTTAGAGATAGAACGTTTCTGAGCCAATTTTCGGCCCAAAGTATATAACACACTGTATAAAAGGGTATCTCGGCTAGCGCGACCCGATCGGGTGACGATCGACGTCGAAACCGGAAGTTGGCTAATATCTCGAAAACGGTTAGACATAGAGCGATTCTGAGCGAATTTTCGACCCAAAGGGTATAACACACTGCATAAAAGGGTATCTCGGCGAGCGCGACCCGATCGGGTGACGATCGACGTCGAAACCGGAAGTTGGCTAATATCTCGAAAACGGTTAGAGATAGAGCGATTCTGAGCGAATTTTCGACCCTTTGGGTTTAAAACACTTGTATAAAAGGGTATCTGGACGAGGTGGATCCGGTCGGGTGACGTTCGACGTCGAAACCGGAAGTTGGCTAATATCTCGAAAACGGTTAGAGATAGAGCGATTCTGAGCGAATTATCGACCCAAAGGGTATAACACACAGTATGAAAGGGAATCACGGCGAGCGCGACCCGATCGGGTGACGATCGACGTCGAAACCGGAAGTTGGCTAATATCTCAAAAACGGTTAGAGATAGAACGTTTCTGAGCGAATTTTCGACCCAAAGGGTATAACACACTGTACAAAAGGGTATCTCGGCGAGCGCGACCCGATCGGGTGACGATCGACGTCGAAACCGGAAGTTGGCTAATATCTCGAAAACGGTTAGAGATGGAACGATTTAGAGCGAATTTTCGACCCTTTGGGTTTAAAACACTTGTACAAAAGGGTATCTCGGCGAGGTCGATCCGGTCGGGTGACGATCGACGTCGAAACCGGAAGTTGGCTAATATCTCAAAAACGGTTAGAGATAGAGCGATTCTGAGCGAATTATCGACCCAAAGGGTATAACACACTGCATAAAAGGGTATCTCGGCGAGCGCGACCCGATCGGGTGACGATCGACGTCGAAACCGGAAGTTGGCTAATATCTCGAAAACGGTTAGACATAGAGCGATTCTGAGCGAATTTTCGACCCAAAGGGTATAACACACTGTATAAAAGGGTATCTCGGCGAGCGCGACCGGATTGGGTGACGATCGACGTCGAAACCGGAAGTTGGCTAATATCTCGAAAACGGTTAGAGATAGAGCGATTCTAAGCGAATTTTCGACCCTTTGGGTTTAAAACACTTGTAAAAAAGGGTGTCTCGGCGAAGTCGATCCGGTCGGGTGACGATCGGCGTCGAAACCGGAAGTTGGCTAATATCATAAAAACGGTTAGAGATAGAGCGATTCTGAGCGAATTATCGACCCAAAGGGTATAACACACTGTATAAAAGGGTATCTCGGCGATCGCGACCCGATCGGGTGACGATCGACGTCGAAACCGGAAGTTGGCTAATATCTCGAAAACGGTTAGAGATAGAACGTTTCTGAGCCAATTTTCGGTCAAAAGGGTATAACACACTGTATAAAAGGGTATCTCGGCTAGCGCGACCCGATCGGGTGACGATCGACGTCGAAACCGGAAGTTGGCTAATATCTCGAAAACGGTTAGACATAGAGCGATTCTGAGCGAATTTTCGATCCAAAGGGTATAACACACTGTATAAAATGGTATCTCGGCGAGCGCGACACGATCGGGTGACGATCGACGTTGAAACCGGAAGTTGGCTAATATCTCGAAAACGGTTAGAGATAGAGCGATTCTGAGCGAATTATCGACCCAAAGGGTATAACACACTGTATAAAAGGGTATCTCGGCGAGCGCGACCCGATCGGGTGACGATCGACGTCGAAACCGGAAGTTGGCTAATATCTCGAAAACGGTTAGAGATAGAACGTTTCTGAGCCAATTTTCGGCCCAAAGGATATAACACACTGTATAAAAGGGTATCTCGGCTAGCGCGACCCGATCGGGTGACGATCGACGTCGAAACCGGAAGTTGGCTAATATCTCGAAAACGGTTAGAGATGGAACGATTCAGAGCGAATTTTCGACCCTACGGGTTTAAAACACTTGTATAAAAGGGTATCTCGGCGAGGTCGATCCGGTCGGGTGACGATCGACGTCGAAACCGGAAGTTGGCTAGTATCTCGAAAACGGTTAGAGATAGAGCGATTCTGAGCGAATTTTCAACCCAAAGGGTATAACACTCTGTATAAATGGGTATCTCGGAGAGCGCGACCCGATCGGGTGACGATCGACGTCGAAACCGGAAGTTGGCTAATATCTCGAAAACGGTTAGAGATAGAGTGATTCTGAGCAAATTTTCGACCCTTTGGGTTTAAAAGACTTGTATAAAAGGGTATCTCGGCGAGGTCGATCCGGTCGGGTGACGATCGACGTCGAAACCGGAAGTTGGCTAATATCTCGAAAACGGTTAGAGATAGAGTGATTCTGAGCGAATTTTCGACCCAAAGGGTATAACACACTGTATAAAAGGGTATCTCGGCGAGCGCGACCCGATCGGGTGACGATCGACGTCGAAACCGGAAGTTGGCTAGTATCTCGAAAACGGTTAGAGATAGAGCGATTCTGAGCGAATTTTCGACCCTTTGGGTTTAAAATACTTGTGTAAAAGGGTATCTCGGCTAGCGCGACCCGATTGGGTGACGATCGACGTCGAAACCGGAAGTTGGCTAATATCTCGAAAACGGTTAGAGATAGAGCGATTCTGAGCGAATTTACGACCCAAAGGGTATAACACACTGTAAAAAAGGGTATCTCGGCGAGGTCGACCCGATCGGGTGACGATCGACGTCGAAACCGAAAGTTGGCTAATATGTCGAAAACGGTTAGAGATAGAACGATTCTGAGCGAATTTTCGACCCTTTGGGTTTAAAACACTTGTACAAAGGGTATCTCGGCGAGCGCGACCCGATCTGATGACGATCGACGTCGAAACCGGAAGTTGGCTAATATCTCGAAAACGGTTAGAGATAGAGCGATTCTGAGCGAATTATCGACCCAAAGGGTATAACACACTGTATAAAAGGGTATCTCGGCGAGCGCGACCCGATCGGGTGACGATCGACGTCGAAACCGGAAGTTGGCTAATATCTCGAAAACGGTTAGAGATAGAACGTTTCTGAGCCAATTTTCGACCCAAAGGGTATAACACACTGTATAAAAGGGAATCTCGGCAAGCGCGACCCGATCGGGTGACGATCGACGTCGAAACCGGAAGTTGGCTGATATCTCGAAAACGGTTAGAGATAGAGCGATTCTGAGCGAATTTTCGACCCAAAGGGTATAACACACTGTATAAAAGGGTATCTCGGCGAGCGCGACCCGATCGGGTGACGATCGACGTCGAAACCGGAAGTTGGCTAATATCTCGAAAACGGTTAATGATTGAGCGATTCTGAGCGAATTTTCGACCCTTTGGGTTTAAAACACTGGTATAAAAGGGTATCTCGGCGAGGTCGATCCGGTCGTGTGACGATCGACGTCGAAACCGGAAGTTGGCTAGTATCTCGAAAACGGTTAGAGATAGAGCGATTCTGAGCGAATTTTCGACCCAAAGGGTATAACACACTGTATAAAAGGGTATCTCGGCGAGCGCGACCCGATCGGGTGACGATCGACGTCGAAACCGGAAGTTGGCTAATATCTCGAAAATGGTTAGAGATAGAGCGATTCTGAGCGAATTTTCGACCCAAGGGGTATAACACTCTGTATAAAACAGTATCTCGGCGAGCGCGACCCGATCGGGTGACGATTGACGTCGGAACTGGAAGTTGGCTCATATCTCGAAAACGGTTAGAGACAGAGCGAGTCTGAGCGAATTTTCGACCCAAAGGGTATAACAGTCTGTATAAAAGGGTATCTCGGAGAGCGCGACCCGATCGGGTGACGATCGACGTCGAAACCGGAAGTTGGCTAATATCTCGAAAACGGTTAGAGATAGAGCGATTCTGAGTGAATTTTTGACCCAAAGGGTATTACTCACTGTATAAAAAAGGGCATCTCGGCGAGGTCGACCCGATCGGGTGACGATCGACGTCGAAACCGGAAGTTGGCTAATATCTCGAAAACGGTAAGAGATAGAGCGATTCTGAGCGAATTTTCGATCCAAAGGGTATAACACACTGTATAAAAGGGTATCTCGGCGGCGAGTTTTCGAGCCTTCGGAGTTAAAACAATTCTAATTGTGTTTTTGTTTAAAAAATTTGTCTGAACGTGAAAAGTGCTTTCAAATTCTTTGTTTCATTAATTAGCCCCCGACATTTAGTGTAAGCTCCATAATTCCGTATTTTGTCTGAAGTTTCCCAAATGTACCCCAGTATACCATGTGAGACAATTGCGCTCGCGCAATTAGCTTCTAGTTCTTCTTATAAAATCGGTGACTCCCCCTTTTCTTTTCAACTTTTGAATGTTTACCCTCAAAGCATTAAACTGTGAAAGTATGAAGGAAATGTCAATTGTAGGTGAGATACCCGCATTTCCCTTTATTATTATTATTATTATTATTATTATTATTATTATTATTATTATTATTATTATTATTATTATTATTATTATTATCATTATTATTATTATTATTTGGAGAGCTTAGTCACTCAGTCGGGGTGAGAAATAAGGTGATTGCCTTCCTTGCTACCCACTTGTAGTCGATTCGGTGGAAAGCTTCATTATATTGCTTGCATTATGTCTTGATTAGAGTTTTATAGATCATAACTATACTGTTTACCAAAGCTTTGGTTGTTTGATATCGGTGGTGTTCAAATAACAAGTGCTGAGACAGAAACACGCTCAATTGATCAAGTGGTCAACTGACTCCAAAGTACGCAATGAATGGAGATAAGAGGTTAAAAATTCAATCTCCCATCTTTGAGTTGAAAAACGCAATTACATGCCTCACGTCATTGATTAAAATGCATAGAAGACAACTGATGTTGTTATAATTAATTGCTTGTGTAAAACGTCCATTAATCACGAAGACCAACTTGGAGTTTCAGTATGACACGCACATATTCAAAAGTAAACTGCATGGCAAAGAAGCAAATGTTCCTTTTCAATTGTCCAGACAATTTTAAATGTGCCGTTTAATGTTCCTCTTAAGAGCATAAGACGATTTTACCAGGGCAGGGGTACTTTATTTGGAAACTGGAGGGAGTGTGCAGCAACATCCCTCATAAAACCGAAAAGTTCATTCCCATAAAATTGTTTATTAGTAGGATATAAACGAGACAACTGGATAAATATCCAGTTGTCTCATGAGACTTTTGGATATATCTAGAAGTCTCAGGGATAACTGCATATATTTAGAAGTCATAGAATATACCTAGAAGTTACAAAATATACCAAGATGTCACAGGAGATAACTGGATATAATTAGAAGTCACAAGAGATAAGTGGATGTATCCCAAAGTCTCTTGTATCATTTTGAACGAATGACAAACAAGAGAGGAAATTAGGTTTTGCAAGGATAGGAGGGAGGGGACAAATGAAACAGGCAAGGAGGTGATAGGAGGGAGGGGACAAATGAGACAGGAAAGAAGGTGGTAGGAGGGAGGGGACAAATGAGACAGGAAAGAAGGTGGTAGGAGAGAGGGGACAAATGAGACAAGAAAGGAGGTGGTAGGAGGGAGGGGACAAATGAGACAGGAAAGAAGGTGGTAGGAGGGAGGGGACAAATGAAACAGGCAAGGAGGTGGTAGGAGGGAGGGGACAAATAAGACAGGAAAGAGGGTGGTAGGAGAGAGGGGACAAATGAGACAGGAATAGAGGTGGTAGGAGGGAGGGGACAAATGAGACAGGAAAGAAGGTGGTAGGAGGGAGGGGACAAATGAGACAGGAAAGAAGGTGGTAGGAGAGAGGGGAGAAATGAGACAGGAAAGAAGGTGGTAGAAGGGAGGGGCCAAATGAGACAGGAAAGGAGGTGGTACGAGGGAGGGAAGAAATGAAACAGGAAAGGAGGTAGTAGGAGGGATTGGACAAATGAGACAGGAAAGAAGGTGGTAGGAGGGTAGGAGGGAGGGGACAAATGAGGCAGGAAAGGAGGTGGATGTAAAGTTATATAATATTTTCTTGATTGGATATTTGCGCTCATTTAATATCAGTTTATGGTGCTTAAAAAAGACTGTTGCTTATTTTTAGTTCTAATGACAATGAAGCAGCTATTCTAGATAGGAAAATGGCTCTAGGCCTTTGCGAACAGTGTAGCAATATGGCAATGATACGAGGCAGCTCTGTGTGTGTGGTCTCATCTACACCCAAAACTGGCGAAATTTCGCGAAATTGTTGTGTATTTGTAATCCGAGTTAGAAGCGCTCTCACCAAAGTTTTGACAAACTCGAGACTAACCCTATGTCGCATGTTCGTGAGGCTATTTTATTGTATTTCTACGCTGATCCAAACTTGTAGATCCCGAATCCGCAATGTACCATTTCTGGGTGAACGTCATTTTTCGAGGATGTGTGAGTTTTTTTTTTTTAATCGACTACAGGGGGCGCCTCAACGTGAGCTCGAGCACCTATACAGTCAATAGGATTTTACGTGTATTTTTCTCATTGCAGCATTCCCTCCCACCCGAAAAAGATTTATTAAATAAAAACTAAGACAGATATGAAGTGTTTATTAGAATATTTTCGAAAACTGTACGCTAATAAGTGAGAAATAAATAAATAAATATTTATTAACAAACGCGGTAACTGTCAATCATCAGGACCAACGACCAATAGCGAGGGGGAGGAAGGTCATAAAAGTGACGAGTGTAAACTGTGTTGCCGGTAGATTTAGCCAAAATGGACGAAACAACAATACATTTAGTAATAAATGAACAATTCTGTTTGTTTGTTTTTTTTTGCGAAAATATATCTAACCTTAAGGGCAGAAACGACGAAATAAAAAGTAAACAAAAGCATGTATTTCAGTGTTTATGTAAACAAAGGCAACGACGTGCTTCCGGTATTTCCATATATGGTCAGTGACAGTGCAGAATTTTAAAAGTGGAATAACTTAGACATTTTAAGGTATTTAGTAACGTAATTCAAAGTAGTAATAAATATTCATATTCTTAACCGTAATTTAAAATTTCGTAAGAATCCATCCATATTTTACGAAGTAAGTTAAAAATTGAATCTGTGGAATTTTCCACGGCGCACGTCATAGCATGTTCACACGATCAGAAGATTCCATGGCCACAATAATGGAAACGTGTGAGGAATAAAACCGCAATTTTTGGGATATTTGATGAAAATATCT
The DNA here is from genome assembly GCA_949752745.1 of Protula sp. h YS-2021. Classification (NCBI taxonomy): domain Eukaryota; kingdom Metazoa; phylum Annelida; class Polychaeta; order Sabellida; family Serpulidae; genus Protula; species Protula sp. h YS-2021. The sequence continues at coordinate 89,179,790 of OX457026.1, forward strand.
GTATTATTGCAATGATGGTACACATATATAAGGTATGTTTAAATCAATTTTTTATAAGTGGCGCTGTTCAAATCTCAGAATTTGCTAACTAGTTTTGTGATGTTCGGTTATCTTTCGGCTTCTACTTGTTTAATTGTCAATAAAACTTATCGAGGCTTAAAAAACAGTGTTAAGTGAATTATTAATTATATATCTCGCGTAATTTTTAATTCTGTCCATGGGTTTCAGAGTTAATTTTTAGGAATTTTTTCGGTAACTGAAGTTCACCGAGAACCCACGACTCAGAGTTTACTATAGATTCAGAAATTGTTTTTTTCAATCAGCAATAGGAAATGTGTGTTCTGTGGGAATTTCCCCTTATCTTTCTTTAATGAAGTTTACCGAGAATCTTTAGCATTGTTTTACAAATGAACCAACATCACCTAAGCCAGTCAGTGTTGAGCTACGCGGTACCAGTCATCCGAACACCCATATCGCAGACGTCCATGGAGCTAATAAGGCAAAGAATGCAAAGTTTAAAGTTGTCATGAGTGTTCGGTAAACCTGAGTAATGTGTACTCATATGAGTGTTGTCATTCAACAAACCGGATATGAGTTATTTGTTTAGAAAAAGTTGTCTGTGTTCAGATGTACCGGTGTAAGAGAAGTTTCCCCTTTTGCACTTAATTTAACCGAGGAATGGTGACATAGTTAAAAATGACAAGCAAGTTAAATTGTGGTTTTTAACTTATATTTTTCTGCAGCCACTAATATCGCTTTACTTTTATTTTGGTACAACGAATGCGATCAGAAGCGAAATAACTGCTGCCCATGAGCTTTTTGGCAACAATATCAAAATTGTTACGATTCCGGGAAAAGAAGTAATAGGAAACAAGATAAAAGGTATAGAAGCTCCAAGGGACAGAGACTGGAAAGCTGTGAAATATCGTCTTAAGAATGTTATTGATACCAACAGGTGACAGCGTTTTCTAGCAGTTACTTTTGTGAACATTTTTGGAACATCACTAGAATAAACAATTTGGATTATAATTAAAGGAATACAAAAAACCAGGACACAAAATTGTAAGTGCTGAATTTGTTTTTACTTGCCATGCACTTTGGCTCGGTGATGTTAAAGTCATGGATTGATGTTATCGTTTTTAGGTAAATTCGAGCTAGTCTTGCCAGTGTTTCGAAGTGTGTGATGAAAAAAACTTTTAGTTAACCCAGAACTAGTGACATTTCAAATTTACCAAATTAAGTAAACTATGGAAGGAACTGTAAGTTAGCCAAGAAATGGTGACCTTAGAAAATTGCTAGCCAAAACAAGTGAGAGGTCAAACAAGGAAAATGACTGGACATAATCAGATAAACGCTTGCTTTGCCTCTTAGTAAATTCAAGTTATTAGTTTGAATGATTTGGGGTTAGACGTCTGTGGAGCTTGTTTGCATGTATTTTTCTTTTGTCGCCATTTCTCGGTTTACTCAAGTAATTACTCTATGCCGAGTAACACAGAGATATTTAAGCAGTTGTACACCATGAAAGACTTCCCTTGTGTGAAACATTTGAAAAAGCATTAAGTTAGCCAAGAAATGGTGGCCTCAGAAAATTGCTTGCAGAAACAAGTGACAAAAAACACCGGCTTACGGTGAATTTTTGGATGACACCAAAGATGAATGATTGTCTTTAGTTCTTATGTGAACTGATTTGGGTTATGAAAGTCTGTAACTTGTTTTGCTTGTAGTTTTCCGATGCCGCCATTTCTTGGCGTACTCTGTTATGCTCAGTTTCACATTTTGGTCAGTGATTTGTCTACTGTTCTTGGTGAAGTTTCAATTTTAGCTGTTGTGCGAACAATATTTGTTTGGTATGCGGCTTTCTGTAATATTACGAACATGACATAACAATCGTTTTGATCCCATTTCAGCTTTGGAGAATTGTTACAAAAATGAATGTTGACCGAAAAAAAGGTGGATGGACTTCGCGAAGTTGTCTACTACGAGGTAGCAGGGTCGCATGTAGCAGTCTGTCCACTGGTCTCTTTCTTGCGTTTGTAAAATGGAACAAGCTGTGTGCAAGGGCTCTCTTTGGGTGTTTTTTTGTTAATTTAAAACAAGTAGTTGGGGTTGAATTAGGTACGGCGGCGAGGCCTGTTAGTTTTCCTGTCTTTTACCGAAAAAGCAACTGGTTCGTATGCATCCATTAAAAATACAACAAAATGAATTTTTTCAAGAGTTAGCAAATGAAAAAGATTTGCTAACCCTGGCTTTTAGTTTCTTCATTGTCATTGTATGCATGTTTTTTTTACAGTAGTAGCGTATTTGGAAGAGTGTGACGAGACATTATAAACTTTAGTTAGCGCAAAAGTACCGACATAAGAAATGACTAAGTAAAAAATTGTGAAGAGTATGATAAGACTTCTAAAACTTTAGCTAACACAAAATGGCGACATTTAAAATCATAAGCAAATAAAGCTTTGGAAGAGTATGGTAAGACATTTGAAAGAACTTTAATTGACCCAGAAATTGCGACAGTAAAAATGATTAGCAAAATTAGAAAATGAAAATTGTTTGGTGAGACATTGAAAAATAAACTGTAGCTAGCCTAAAAATGGTGACCTGCCAAAATTGCTTGCAAAACAAATGCCAAGAAAATATCGTTCTTTCTGTTGTTTACTTTTGCCCTTTGTCGTCAGATCTTGGTAAATTCAACTTGGTTTTATTAAAAAGTGAGTCTGGTACTTGTTCTGCTAGCGGTTTTGGTATGTTTCTTGGTGTACTCTAGTAACAGTTCTTTGTACTCCCAGAAAGTACATGTTGAAACACTTGCTTATTTAGAACAACTTCCGCTTGTCTTCGTTCATTGGTCAACTCGGACATTATGGCGATGATTTGAAAAAAAAATGTGTCACGTTCTGGGTCAACTCAAGTTATCTATTTAGAATGGGGAGAGTAAAAAAATTTTTTCTGTGATATCTTCTATTCTGGGTCAAGGGGGCTGTTTTGGCGATGATTTGAAAATGAAAGTGTTTGTCTTCAGTTCTTGGTAAAATTTTTAGCAGAGGTTGGGAAAAAAAAGAAAAGTGTTGGTCTTCAATTATAAGTTAACTGAAGTTATGATATTTCACGACGAGTTTAGATAGGAACAATGTGTCCTCATTTTTGTGAACTTTGGTTGTAATTTTAGCTATGTGGGGAGGATAACAGTTGTGATTCGTATGTCTCCAGTTCTGAGTGAACTCAAGTTTTAACTTGCCTGTGGTGGGGTGACAATTATTATTATCTTTAGTTATTTTTGTCTTCTGTTGCAGTTGATTTTAGTTGTATCTGTGATTGGGCGAGAGGTGCTGCGTGTTGTTTTCTAAGACTTACATACGCCAAGAAACCGCGGATAACATGATTTGTAGAAGCTGTGGAAAAATACACCTTTTCAGAAAAGGAAAAGATCATTTATGGTGTATAGGCAGGTTGTATTATTAATCCATTGTCTTTGCTGGTTTATGTATGACAAACTCGATGGCATTTTGTGAAACGTATTGCTGTCCCTTTTTTTAAAAAAAATCTACATTGTATAAAGAAATCTGCATTGTATAAGCATATTGTGTTAAAAAAAGGAAAATTAAAATTTCATTTCAGATTGTATTTTATTATTTCATTTCTGCAATTAAACTGTAAAATATAAAGCTGTGACGCATGTAGAATGCGTGACGTAAATTACATTACATTAGTTTTAGAAGATTCCATTTAATACTGGCTTAACCAAGCATAAATAAAATATGTCCTCAAATATGGGTGTGCATTAGTAATTCCGTATTTACACACTTTGTCTACTTGTTCATTAATAAACAACTTCCTCCCTAAAAACACACACACCAAGCAAAGAGAAGACGTGTTAGACCCCAATACTGCTTCAAACAAGTTAAAACAAAATGTGTCCCAAAATAGGGCTGTGCATTAGTAATTCCATATTTACACACTTTGTTTACTTGTTTGTTAATAAACACCCTCCTCCCAAAAAAACCACACACACACACAAACAGAAGACGTGTTAGACTTCAATGCTGCTTGAAACAGGTTTTTAAATGTGTTCCCAAATATGGGTGTGAATTAGTAATTCCATATTTACACACTTTGTTTACTTGTTCATTAATAAACACTCCCAACAAAAACACACACACACACACACAAACAAACAGAAGATGTGTTTTACGGTTTCAATAGTGCTTGGAACAGGTTTTAAAAAAATGTATCCCCAAATATCGGTGTACATTAGTAATTCCATATTTACACACTTTGTTAACTTGTTCATTGATAAACAACGCCCCAAAAAACCACGCACACACACAAACAAACAGAAGACGTGTTGGACTTCAATACTGCTTGAAACAGGTTTAAGCAAAATATGTCGCCAAATATTTGTTTAGATTTGTAATTTCAACACTTTGTTTACTTGTTTATTAATAAACAACAGAAATAACAAAAAAAAAAAAACACAAGACATGTTGAGAATGAGGTTTAGCAAATATAATGCACTACCATATAAAAGATAAGCTGAAAAAGGCCAGTGTCGTGAAATCTTGGTGTGGATTCAATATGTTTACACACACTGTTGTTTATCAACAAATTGTTAATTCTTATTCAATTATTAACAACAAAATAAACAAATAATTAAAAATAAGTAATTATCTTATTTTTTACATATAAAATGCTCGTGTCGTGATTTCTTGGTGTGTGACAGTTACTACACAACCACGCGCATTTGTTTACATCAACCATTCTCTGCCCACGTCGTGTGTTATCGGTGAACCGGAGTAGTCATTTCTGTGTGAGCATTTTCCGCCGGGAAATGGCTATATCTTTTTTACTAATCGACTTTTTTCCCCGTTGATCGACTTTTTCCAGATAAAAAAATTCCTCTAACTTTCCCAAACATAAAATTTGTCGAAAAGTTAAAATAAAAGGGGTCGGAGGGCGAGTCGCGGTTTCTTGGTGAACTACGCCACGTTGCCATTTCTCTCTCTCTGTGTGTGTGTGTGTGTGTGTGTGTGTGTGTGTGTGTGTGTGTGTGTGTGTGTGTGTGTGTGTGTGTGTGTGTGTGTGTGTGTGTGTGTGTGCGTGTGCAACCCTAACAATAATTTTTGAAATCGCATGATTGATGTTGCCAAGATCTGACGTTACAAAATTCCCACGACAATGAAACAGTGCAGCCATATGCTGTTATGAGGCAGCTGTGTATCGCTATCTATCATGTCAAATGCCACTATAAATATCTTGACTTGACTCACGTTATCATGAATGAACCTGTTTGGCCCTATGTAAAGTTGAAAAAAGAGCCTGTTTGTCTATCGGTCTGAAAGCACGGTCCGCTTTTGTCATATGCAAAAGTGACCCAGATATCCGGGCTCTTTTTCCACTACAGGAAACCTGCAATAAGGTTAACACACTCGAACCACGCTTGCTGCCACGGACTAAAAAATAAAATAAAAATCCAGAAATATCCTTCCCAATACCTGATGACATTGACATAACGATGGATAGATATGACACCCCAGATAGATATGACAGCACAGAGAGGTTAAATGTTAGGTTAAATATGTTAGGTTCTGGGTGATTAAAACTGACATGCATTGCAATTCATTTATGGCATTTCGTTAAACATCAATTACAATACAATACTAATTAATTACATAACTTATAAAATACATTAGTGGACTTTCTTACCCTTGCAAACGACAGATTACTATTGTAAGCAGACCTGCATTCTCAAGTGTTTATAAAAAAGCGGACACGATTTAAGGGAATTTAGAAACAAATCTAAAGGTAAATAAACAATGCAACAAAACGTGATTAAAAGTGGCCATATTAAGTCCAAGTAAACAATTTTCTGATATTGTTTTAAAGATTTTTAACAAGGTGTCCTTAATTAAGCAAAAAGGCGCAGAAACATAAGCAATTGTCTTTTTACTGTGTTATCCACTCAAGCCGTAATATGAAGATCTTTTTTTTAATAAGGATCAAGGTTCAAGCACAAAAATGATATCATTCTACTATGTTCTATTGTCTTCATCTCTTCAAAATGACACTGATCGTTGCCTGGTCTAGATTTTCGCAAAACGAAATCCAAATGTTCGACAGTTTTACGTATGCATGTCATTGCTTTATAATCTCAATAAATATAAGCTCAGAATAAGAACTTTCACATTAAAGTGATATTTTGACCAGTTTTGATTGTTGATAAGTGATAAAGCTAACACAAAATGAAAAAGCTAACGGCTTAATTGAAATAGGGTCAAAGCACCGATACTCGCGCAGAAAATAAATAAATGATAAGTACGTTGAGTAACACCTTTTCAAGCCTCGTTTCCATACATATTTTGAATATTGTGCGTGGAATGCGATAATTTTTGGTGACATCAAAAAACTTATCAGCCATGGTGAGCATTTTAGCATTTAAACTCTTTTTTTTTCTAAATGATTGCCTCACATCAATTAATACAAGCCGCAATATTCAATGTCATGCATGAAGTATAAACAGCATTGATGGCCATGTGAATTTGTATCTAGGTAGAATGTTGACAGTTTGTCTACATATTTATCAAGCTTTCTAACAATGTAAAACAATATTAAACCGGAAATACATTCATAGAAAAGTTTGAAACCTTTCCATATACTTTCAGTTGACAAGACAAATGAGATGTTTTTACTAAAATGTCTGTTGGTATTTAGTAGATAATTTATATATATAAATAGATAGAGTGCTAAGTCCAAATCAAACAATTGCTTTGTTTAAAGGCTTATAAATTTCACTTTTGATCTGCAAATTAGTAAAATTAGCCTATATAAAAGATGAAACCATTGTAGCGTGTTTTATAACACTTATTAATAGTATATTAGCATTTCTACAGTAGCAGACGCTTACTTAATCGATTAGTGGAACAAAGGAACAAAGGATGAACGATAGAACAGTGAGTTCAAGTAACGGCAGGTGTTAGGGCAAGCCGATATTGATCAAGTATTCGATTGGGTCACCTGACTAAAAGAGTGAACTGCATAAGAAAAATTAAAATAAAGGCCATTGATTAATTAAATAGATAGCTCACCCACCCAAATGCAGTGATTTGATGGTAAACAACAGGGCTTACTCGGCATCCGTCCTCTGTTTGTAAACAACGGGCCTTACTCGGCCTCCGTCCTCTGTTTATAAACAACAGGCCTTGCTCGGCCTCCGTCCTCTGTTTATAAGCAACAGGCCTTGCTCAGCCTCCGTTCCCTCCAAATACGCGATACTTTGAGATATTGTGTCATGGTTAATGACACCTTGCGTGGGGATTAGAGGGGATCATTACAGCCTGTGTATATGTGGTTTCTCTAGGTATTGTTTGTAAACAGATTCAGTACATTATAAATAATTATAAACCTTGTATTTTAAAACTCCACTGAAGTCAGAAAAGCTTCTGATTTCAAGCGGATAGAACGTGCTTCGAGACGTTGACAGAAAATTTAAAACGCGGTTTTATTTCAGAATTACGGCAAGGATCTCGTGATATTTCCAAGCCCTAAAAATAGGTCCGTCCACAAGCAGGAGTCCATCTGTTGGCAAAGAGGGGAGTATGAGAGCAGGTCATATTCGTGCGTTTCAGCGTTGGAAAGCACCGAAAACAGAACTCCTTTGTTTTCGCCTCTCTGCTGCTAGTCGGCATATGAATAGGTTATGTTTATTTCTATTTAGTTCAGGTCAAGGAATGTTATGTTTCCATACACGCATATACCCATATATAACTTGGAATCCATGCTTGCCTTGCATGCCAGGGACAACACTTTGTCACCCATCGGAGTCCTGCCCCTTTGCCCCCCCCCCCCCCACTCTGCCCCCTCGCCTCCCCATTCCGCGAATGTCCCTTCCTTCACACATTATTGAAACGGTGGTGATACTTATCTGTTATATCGTGGTGATTTTTTTTTCTCGGTGTGTTTTAACTTTAAATTGACAATTATAACGTCTCTTAAAGGCTACTAAATTCCACTCTAGTTTTTAACCTATTATATACATTTTTCGTGCCTTTCAGAGGGTGGGGGCAAAATTACAACCAGAGTAATCCGGCCATGTATTGTTTCGCAAAAAAACGCTCCGCGGGGGAGGGTGCCAAGGAGTTCCTGTATTACCGGGAGTTTCCGAAGAGAAGCCCCCCCCCCATATAAAAGCCCCGGGGCTCTTATTAGGAAACTGTTTCCCAATAGAAGCCCCGAGGCTTCTATTTTGGTTTCTAAAGGAGAGCCTGAAATTGGCCAGTTTCCAAATAAAAGCCCGTCCTTCCCTGCAACTGGTGTTTACTCGCAATTCAGACACGGTGCACTTAATCCTTTGATATGAGGCAGCCCCAAGACATGTTCTGCGTCGCTGCTTAATCCTGTGCTTTGCACAAGGCAACAGACACCCCCTCCGCACTGCCACCTTTACTCCGGAGTATTCCCCCCACGCCCTCTTCCCTCCCCTTCCTCTACTACCCTACCCCCTCTCACACTGGTTTTTTTTTTTATTTTTCACGTACTAATTTTCCTGTTATCCCTACCCCTCGTATATAAGATAATTACATACCTTATATATTTGCAAGGGTTTCGATTATTCTTATAGCGAAAATTAAAATGGAAAACACCAAAATTATCCTTTCAAACGTGGAAAATTTACTGAATTTGTAAAAGAATTCTGTGATTTTTAGTATACAAAAGCAGACAAAAACGAACGCCTAAAGCAACGACATGTTGAAAAATGCAGAAATAAAAGAATTGCTCTACGGATCTGTCCCTCCCCCCTTTCCCCCAATCCTCGGCCATTCGATTTCTATTAAACCGGTAAAGCAGAATAGCTACCTCAATACAAGGTTTCAAATATCTGAATTATGAACATTATTAGTGACAAAATTGCAACTATTTTTTGAAACAAATTTAATCGTTTTTAAGTATTTCCCAATTTTTTACAGAATAGAAAATGACAAAAACTACAGTTTTAAATCTTTTTATTACATCTATTGTGGTAGAGAATGTGAAAATGCAACTTTCCCCGCCCCCACCCTCTCATGACGTGGATAATTGTGATAGGACGTTGCGAGATGCTACGTCTTCTTAAATGTTATTTTGTTTGGAACATGAATCAGCATTTTTAACGGCATAAAAGCAAATATCTTTTTGGCAATTTTTTGGCAATCGTAATTGAATGAGTTATTCCCAATCTCTTTATCAGGAAGGAATGTTTTTGTAGAGAAAACCTTAGTTTCCAAATCATGATAATATGAATACGAAAACAAAAGATTACAACATGAGTAATTTAACAATCATTCTTCTGCGCATTTTCACGAAAAAAGTCTGACCAAGCATGGCATCACTCATGCGTTGTGCGACCGCTCTAGATCTCGACACCCATCTGCTCCCGCCCGCCCCCGTCCCAATCAGACCGCCACTCCCACATCAGTAATATAGCATGGAAAAACTTTAACCGATATGTTACTCGCGTTTCGGGGGAAATCGCAGATATTTTGGGTGTGAGATAAAAGAACATCTGCGTTGCACTTTCAAAACGACACTTCTCATATTGATTGCTTGTTTTTTTTAAATATTACCTTCACTAAGAGGCTCCCTGGCAAGCCTTAGTTTAATTTAATTCTTACTCGAACTTTGCGTACGAATTACCAATGGTAAATGATAGTTGAAGCGAAAAGGTAAGCTAATAGCAGCACCTGTTGAAAACCTTTGATAACGCAAATAAAAGGTGGCATGTGAAATCTCTAATGAATACATGATTTATTTTTGGTTAATAGCTGGACAGAAATAATACATTTTTCGCAATATTCTCACCACTAAGACACACACACACACACACACACACACACACACACACACACACACACACACACACACACACACACACACACACACACACACACACACACACACACACACACACACACACACACACACACACACACACACACACACACACACACACACACACACACAGAGGGATGTAAAGCATATGTTTATCGTGCAGTTTTATAGAGCGGGCTTCCCCTTTAAAAATAATTTAACGTTTTCTTAGCATCGTCACAAGCTCTCACAATATAACTCTCTGTCCCACGACGGCTCTAGCTAGGATTTTACTTAAACGCCTGTCTCTCCTATAAATATTGGGCTTTCTAAAGACAGCATTGACCCATGCGACAATTATTTCGCTGGGGACACATAAATGCCATGTGTCATCTGTGCTCCAAGTGAGCAGCAGCAGCAGTAAGAACAACAACAATAACAGCATCAGCCACAACACAGCAACGGCAACAAAACCACAGCAACAACAAACTAGAATGACAACGACAACAGCAACAACAACAAGAACGACAACGACAACAGCAGCAGCAGCAACAACGACAATGCCAAAAAATAATTTAAAAATGTCTCAGTTCATATAGGGTTAGAGTTTACCAATTTTTTCTAGGTACCTTCCCAGAGTTATTTCCGGTTAGAGATCGTATTAATCCATGTGCCATTTATTAGTAATTAAGCATTAGTAAGCGCGATATTGTGATGGATATTTTCGATAAAATCATCGCTTCGATCGACGAGAGTACACATCAGTGCATTTTACACGGACTGGGAAAAATCGCTGGGTTCTAATGGAGATTTCTGATAAAATGGCTTCAATCAATGCGCATACTTTTAGATTCCAAGCAATTGTAAGTATGTTATTACGTGTGCACAATTATAAAAATAAAACCACAAACCTAAGAGCTTCACAAAAATGGATTTTCCATTGTATACTTAGCCCATAGCCTTGTATCAAGTGATTCAAATGTCTGACCACATCATTCCCACTTGCCAACTTTGTTTGTTACTGTGTGTAAGCTTGTAGTTTTTCTGGAAATTTCTGCCATTTGCCTTTTTTTTCTTCTCTTTTTTCCGTTGGATGGTTTCCAGAAAATTTCAACACTGTTTGACAGAAGAAGATGAAATATTGGGATCAAAGTTATGTTTCCGCAAAATGGTTTCCAGAAAACTCCTCCTAGTGTTTAAATCAGCTGAGCTTTATATTTGGTACACTTACACACAATAACCAGGTTTCATTGAAACCGCAAATATTTTTTCCCTTGACCTCAAAGCTGAAGGTCAAAGTGAGGTCAAAATATTTTTTCATGACATCTGTTAAACACATAGAGTGGCCATAAAAAGCTCAAATCACAGTCTGAATATACGAAACTCACGGAGTAGCCATGCATCTTGAGGGTCAAGATTTTAAAGGTTAAGTCACCCCCTGTGCCGTAAAAGATCTCGAAAACGGTTATAGGTAGAGCGATTAGGTGCTCATTTTCTAAAGTTTGGGCATAAACAGCCTTACATAAGAGGTACTTCTGTGACCTTGACTTCCTCGCCACCTGTCTGGGTTAAAAACGGCGAGTTGCCTATTATCTTGAAACGGTTAATGATAGAGCGATTTTGAGCTTATTTGTGCTTATTTGCAAGTGCACTTCACTCAGTATGTGCCACTTATGCTTCGCAGTAGGTAAAGGCATGTATTTTTTGAAGCGGTAGAGGTGAAAGCGGTAGAGGTGAAAGGTGAAACGCAAATAGATACAAAAACATTAAAATGTTATGTTAAAATTTAAATTGCTTCTTCATAACTTCAGAAAACAAAATCGGGAAATGAAGCGCCATTTAGTGTTTGGTTTCGTTTGTTTCGCAAACTTAGTAACCCCAATAAAGAGGTGCCAAATTTAGTACAGCAATTTTGAGCTTTGATTACAGGTATGAGATTACAGGCACTAGTATTTATACTTGCAATAACTGAAATAGTGTGGATCAAAAAGCAAAAATTCACTTCTGGTACCAAAAGTTTAATTTCGTTGACCTTTCTCTGCCTCCTAATACTCGATACAATGGCCGCCTTATCACCTCCTCCTCCCGAATCGCTGCCTAAGCAGCTGTCCCTGAGGAGATTAATCCTTGTTTATCACTTATATAATGCATAATGCATGAATAATTATTCGCAAAAGTTAAAAAAACATAACTGTAACAAAATATTGTTGGGTGGGAAAATGACCTGGTGGAAAAACAGTTGGTGGGAAAATGACCGCTGAGAAACTGGTATGTGCAATGTCTATGAAGAAGGTCTCCATACGAAAGGCAAGCACTCCTACCACTGGGGTGGTTTGCGAAGCATACAAACGTCTTTTACTTCTCTAAGCTCAGTGAAAGGCTCATCACCAAGAACGCCTTATCCTGGGGTTCTTTACGGTTCACCATCAAAGATGGCGTGTTCAAACACCTTTGTTAAATGAAGGGTCTCTCCGTATAATGAATGAGTCCATTATACCACCACAAAATAAGTATGCTGTTCTGCATTTTTCGCGACTTTTCAAGGGAAAGAAAGCACTGTACAAGCTCAAAAAAGGCAAATGTCGCTTGTGCACTTCTTTTCCACGACAGTTCAAATTATCGGAGAAATCAAGCAAGTGGCGATCTTGAATTGTTTTCATTTCACAATCCTTGGTTCGTAGAATCAAATGTATTAAATTATTAAAATTTTCTTGATGTCATGTTTTGTTGGTTTGCTTTGTGTACACGTCTACGAAAGTACAATACATAGTGAAAATAAGTTAAAACTGTCAAGCGAGCGGATGGGGTTGTAACAGTAGAGAATCAGATCGTCTTAAAGAGAAGGTCCCTGTTTTTCAGACAAGCACGTCTCACCATGCTGTGCTTCGCGAGGCATACGGACGTTGCTTAGCTCAGTGACTGCTCGTCGGCTCGAAGTTCTGTACGCTCCACCGCGATAGCGCTTTAATCTAATTAAAATTATTAAAAATACAAAAAGAGAAAAAGACCTCGGTTCATTGAGGGTTGGAGTTTGCCCTACCTTTTCTAGGCACCTTCCCATAGTTATTTCCAGTTAGTGATCGTTTTAATCAATAGCGCAATTTAAAATAGGAATTCGTGTATGACCAAAAAATTCAAATTCTTCTTTCAAATAACGTTTGAAAAAGAAATGAAATGTCTTTCAAAATATCTGTTCTTGGACTTTTACAAGGAATACAAAGCACCTTCCCACTGATAAATGAATCAACTACTGAAGTGCAGTTGTACATTTCTACTTTTTTCTTTGTCATACAAAAGAGTGTCAGTCATACACTTTTTACGCTATTTTTTTATCCAAACCATTCAAAATATCAGTCAAAATACCCATTAGACGAAATCATTTATAATTTCATAAAAACCCAGATTTTATATTTTCGGTGGAAGATATACATACAATCTTAATTATTCTCTCCAGTCCAAAGCTGACTCTAATCCCAACAGACTCTGAAATGTTTACAATTGGTCTGACGTACGCATTGTAATCGGCCAGCAAATCTGTTATTATACATTCTTCGCCATTGAAGCATCCGCGCACTAAAATATAAAATCCTAACAGTTAAAGCAATCTAATATATAACGCAGTTTTAAAACAAATGTAACACCTCCCGGCGAATTATCAGCATTAGGATTTGGTTCGTTATTGAAGTCGGGATATGTGTCTGAGAATTCACTCTCTATAGATGCCGAGAGTGCAATGTTCAACAGACATCGAGGGAGCGGTATCACATAGAAAGCTAACAAGCAAAATCATACGGGATCAGGACCATTCACCCAGTGAAAGTATCCTTTGCCGTCTACTCAATGTTGTTTCTGAGACCTTGTTTAGATGTCGTAAAAGACGTCACATTTTATAGATAACGTTGATGTTTTAAAAAGGTATTTCCCTATTTTACTTTGGCCAATATTACAACGTCAAATCGAAGTTGAATCGACGCCGTAATGTCTCCTGGGTAAAAGTTGAATATATAAAGGAATGACTTAAAGTAATCGTCAAGATAAAATCAATTCAAAGTTTTGAAACAAATGTTGATATATCTGAAAAATCCATGAACCTGCAACCTAAAAATATAATAACACTTTTTAAAACTGAAATAAAGGTAAATCACCTATCTTGCATTGTGAAGTAGCAAACAACAATAAACCACAACTGAGAAATATGTTCTCCATTGTGACTGCGAACTAAATCATGAGTAGGAACCGAAGTCCTCGTTTATTTTTCTGCTTATCAAATCTGAACAAAAAATATATATTTACTCTTGGTGTCTGAAGCAAAAACTCAACTAATCCAAAGTAAAAGATATAGAAAATGGTTCAACTAAAAGCTACCATTTGCAAACACTAGACGGATGCTTATAATGACAGAAGGATTTCCATGTCAAATATCGAATAACAGGTAAAGTTTAAATAATGCATTTAGAAAGAAAAGGTTACAGAATCCATTGCTTCATTGATTCAAACCGACTTCACTTATGAGAATATTATTATTATGCTCATTGGTGAATAGCATTAATGTCTTTGCCTTTAGGCAACAGGGATGTAGAAAGTAAAAAGAATGAGTACAAGAAAGTGTAAAAAGTGCTTTATGCGAACTTCTGACTGACAATTGACAACTATATATAGCCCTCAAATCAATCAAAGCATACTTTGATTTACTTTATGCATCCACTTGGAATATGTGTTTAGAAAAGTGTTTAGTAGAAAAGATTTCTTAATTATACTAAGAGCTGCAAGGATCCGGAAAGTTTTCGGTAATTTTGAAAATGCCTAGGAAAATTTGTGAAAGCATCTGGAATTTTAGATAAATTTCAACTTATTTTTAAGCTTCACGTCCTATTTCCTTACAGTTGTTGTTATTTTATCTTAGTTTCTTCAATTATATTGAGTTTGAGTACTGGAAATTGATCAGCATATTACACCAGACAGCTGCATTTCACAGAATAATGCTCAATGTGGCACTGTAAATTTCCAGTCACCACAAAAGCAAGATCCGCTTTGCTGTTGTGCAACATATTTTTCCATCCATTTATCCTTGATTTTATTTTTTTAGAGTGGCGCAAAACTTGTGTCCAGAAATAAAACTGACAAATCAAATGGTTGCAGGAAGAATACGGTGCCATGACGCTGTAAGTGGTTTATAGAAGCTTTCTCTACTTTATTATATATATATAAGGGTTCAGTCCATAATGCACACCTGAGCCAGCAGCCGAAATGAGTGAAAAGTGAACACCAATGTGTATGGCACACAACACTGACTGCAATGGGTTTTCGCCAAATTTTAAAAGTCATTTTATTCTTTTATGTGGTTTCTGAAGTACTAACTGATTGACAAATTACAGCCCAGAGTTTATTCACAAATGTGCCCGTATAACAACTAGCAATCTGTTTTTATAACCCAAGAATGCGCACTGGCTGTTCTTATTTGTAGTAGAAAACTATAACTAAACTTAAACAGACTTGCTAAAGCTGCTACGGTATTGACGAAATTGGGCTACTACGATTCTGTAATTCCGTAATAGTTTTGTGTGATTTCATGAGCACGGTTACAATTTGTTCTTTCAGATATATGTATGAATGTAATAGGCAGTTCAGTTAAGACAGACGAGAACGTAAATAAACTATTGATATATAACTAAGTGGTAACAATTGAGAACTATGAGCAAGCCTAACACCAGCGTCAATGCTCAGGGGAAAAGGTGATTCTCTTTAAAATGAACATTGTTTTAGACTACGCAAAATACTATACCGAGATTACCGAGGGCCACTAAGAATGATATCCGATCGTGTTTCATTAACTTAATCTTATTCAGTAATAACAGATGCTCTTTAACAAAACTTAGACTGTACTCATAAAATCTTAATGAGATAATTGAAAGATTAGAAAACCCTGAAATATCTTAAACGGATTGCAGTATGTTTTAGCGAGAGATCATAAGCCTCTCGGCAGGTGTCTGACCACTCCCAAAAAACCTGTGGTTAATCCATTCCTATTGTGACAACTACATGAAAATAAATGTTCAATTTGAAAATTGTTTGAAACGTTTTTATTAATTCATTGGAAAACCCGCAGCCGTAAAACTTCCTGTAAGGAATTGCTTTGTTCACCAGTATTTACTATTATCTATAAAAGTATTGCTTTATTTTTTCTGTAACAAAAATATTTAAATAAATATTAAACATGTTGAATAATATTAACTTCACTGCTGGAACCACGTCTGCACTTAACACGCTAAAATGCCAAAACCGAAACAAGAATTTTGGTAAATCACCAAAATTTCAAACAAATAAAATGTCTTGTCCGCTGCTGGGTCTTTTTTTTCGACAAAAAATATAAAAGATTGCCGACCGGCTTGGTTAAATCTTGAGAAAAAAGACTATTCTTCTTCCTGGCCTAAGAGCCTTTTTATTGAGTTAGTAGTTTCAATTCTTTCAGTGGTTCTAAGATTATGAAAAAGATACTGGGACTTTGTGCATCACATAGAGACAAACATGAAAAGAAAGCACAAATACAATATCAACATTGAGTTAACACTGAAGTAAATTTGGAAAGGGAGTTATAACTTCTAAAGGTAATAGCGAGCTTCTAAAAGCAAATATAGAAAAATAAAAATATATTTGACATATGATTTTAACCCAGGAATTCGGCCCAGCTAATGATATATCTAACTTCATGTCTTCCAATAGGGCTAATGTGTACCAAATTATATTGAAAGATGCAATGCAATATTTTTTCCGTATTTAGTTTTTGACTCACTCATAAGGAAATTACCACTAATGTCTACATAAAAGGGGTAATAAGTTGCTAGAAAGGCATAGAAACGCTTTTAACCCAAAATAAGCAAATGTATGTAGACTTTGATATACTTCTTTTATAAGAATTTTTCGACAATAATTTAATAGTTCTCCTGAGATCCAAAATTATATCTTCTAGCTCAGTATTCTATTTTCTAGACTGGATTATATCCTCGATATTATATTTTTAGGCTTGATTATATCTTCTAGGTCAATTTTTTTTTCTAAATTGGATTATACCTTTCAGATCAGTAATATATTTTCTGGACTGGATTACACCTTCTGTCAATCATGCTGTACTCTGGTTGTACTATAACTTTTTTACTGTGGTAGATTACTGCTGTTCAAATTTTAATGCGCTAGGGAGGGGAGTAGAGAGGGTTTTATAGCTTTTCAGTGCTGAACATAACGGATTTCACCTTTTCATTAAGATTTAAATAGTTACTTTGTTCTCGATTGAGGCGTTCAGATAATTTACATGGACAATACCAGTGCGTAAACAGTAAACCCTGTCTCCCGACCAAACCTTATAATATGGACAACTTCTGTGCAACATGGGCAAAATATTTCAATCCCTTTTAAATTTCCCATTAGTTTCCATATAATGTAAACCTGGATAATTCGAACACCTCCCTATTTCGGACACAGGACACAATTTCTTCAGACTTGATTGAGCGTTTGACTGTATGAGTAGCCAGTTTAATTCTATAAGGTAATGGTGTGATCTCAGTGAATTTTGCGAGCATCTGCCAGATAATTTTAACAAGAATTTGTCGTAAAAGATGTGACTGCTTCTGCTTGCAGACTGTTTCATCCCGTAACGCGTGCCAAATGGGTTGTATAAAAGTGTCTGATTTTGTTTATTTAAATTTTCAGAGAAATTAAATGAATGATATTATAAATCGAAATTGAAAATTTCAACAAAAAGGGAAATTGTCGAAGGATTGTTAAAACATTAAGTGGTGCGGAACTGCTACTCATCCAGATTATGCGTTGAACACCGTTATTTGTTCTCCCTTCGTTTCTATATTTTTTATGCGTGGGATGTTTAGGCAGGTATTTTTATTGAATTTTTGGGGGAGGGGCACATTTTAAGGTTCCAACCCAAGGAGACAAAGATACTCTCGCGTGCCACCTCAACACTGCTTGTGATTCCTGGAGATAAACAGTGTGAATCAGAAAGAAAGCAGCACGAGGACTTGGAAGATGGCAAGGAGAGATCTCACACATCAGTGCATTGGGGAAAGCTCTGGGTCAGCAGGAGAGAACACTCACTAGCCCAGGTTAGGAGGTTTTACACTCCCCAGTCATTTCTACCAGACGTGGGAGGAGATGGGTGCCCCACCTCCGTTCATCAAGTGGCTCTGTTAGGGGTATTCCCTCATATCAAACATGCAAGGGGCAATACCTCCATCTATCTCTCTTCATTAAAAAACCTTCGAAACATTTGACCTCATCCTACAACCAGTGCTTCCAGTAAAAAGCAAGCTCTTCGGGGCATCATCCAAGAGTTCCTAAGCAAACAAGCAATCCTAGAAATACTAGACACTGAAATGGGTTTCTCAGTCGGTTTTTTCTATTTCCAAAAAGAACGAGGGAGAGAGGGGTAATACATCTATCAGATTTAAATCAGTTCTCGCAACTACCTTTCAAATTGACGCCGCCCAGGTAATAAAAAAATGCTCCAGAAGAGGATGCGGGGAACGTAGATAAACCTGCCTCCATGTTCCCATAAATCCGATAAATCGAAAATACCTGTGCTTTCAAGTGGGAGAAAAGGATCCTAATTTCTGGCACTCTCATTGGAAGTGTCAACCGCCTCTTGTGTTTCCAAAATTTTAAAGTTCTCATGACATGGTCCAGGCTCCAGAACGTCCTAGTATTTCAAAACTTAGACCGATTCATTCCTGGAACATATGGAGAGAATCTAGACCTGACTCCAAATCCTATCTCTAGTAAGACAGGTGATGAGGAGAGGACTTCTGGTAAACCTATCAAAATCAGAGCTGGTGCCCAATCAACAAATGGTCTTTCTGGCAGAGAGATGGGATTTGGAACTGGTCAGAGCTTTCCAAACCAAGGAAAGAGCGGGAAAGAATGCCCAAGCCATCAAAGCAATCCCCCTGTCCAACCCGTGAAGTTGTCTAGTTGTCTACTGGGGCTGTTAGTGGCAACAGATAGAACATGCACTCCAGGCAAGTTCCATTGCAGAAAGTGACAAACCGTAGTAGGAGCGACAGTGGCTCGATACAGAAAGTAGAATCTCTAAAAGAACTCGGCTTTTACTTCCAGCTCAAACTGTGGAGAGGCATATGGTCCCACAGTTGGCTTCGAAACATATCAATTTGCTACAGTTAGGGATAGTCTGGTTGGCCCTGTCTCAACTTCTCCACACTCTGGATGGAAGAACCATAAAGCAAGTGCTACACAATTTCACAAGGGTAGCCTTTGGTCGCAATCATGGAGACACTCGGTCATGGGATGTTATTCAGCTGACCCGGGAAATCTCATGTCTTGCGAGGACCGAAGATATGCTGCTGCTAGCGGCAGGCAGTCTCCATGCACTGGCAGATCTGGCATCCAGAGCAGACAAGGCAGTTCGGACAGAATGGCTAGACAGGAATTCTTTTCAGCAGTGGTAGTGGCTCAGTTGCCTTGGGGTCCCGCTATCCCCTGTTTACCAACTCATTCATGATTCAACTAGAAAAGATATGTCTTCCCTCTGCCCCAATCCCCAAGATTAGAACATAGATGCTCTGAAGTCCTCTATGCCTTTCCGCCACATAAAATTCTTGATCTATTCCTTCTCAGCATGCCTAAGTGCCCTGTTAAGGCTCAAAGAAGTAGTGTAGAAAGGAGAGTTCTGCGCCACTTTGTGACGTCATACTGTCTGGAAGTGACGTCATCATGTCTGGAAGTGACGTCATCATGTCTGGACCGGAAGTGCTGTCTGGACCGGAAGTGACGTCATCATGTCTGGAAGTGACGTCATCATGTCTGGACCGGAAGTGACGTCATGATAAGCGTTAGGATAGGCGCGGCCATCCATGACGTGATAATGAGGTCATGATGACGTCATGCTGTCTGGAGCGAAAGGTGTTTGATAGTTTTGGCCGAGTCAATCATCATGAAGCCAATGAACTCCACCTGTCAATCAGTGTAACCATGGCAACAGACCCTAAAAAGTGATGACCCCCCCTAGGACATACTATGTACCGACCCCCCCCCAGGATATACTATGTACCGACCCCCCCCCCAGGATATACTATGTACCGACCCCCCCCCCCCCCCCAGGCGGCAGTCGGGACTGACCCCCCCCCCCAGCGGCAGTCGGGACTGACCCCCCCCCCCAGGAGAGCAACAAAAAATTTTTGCTGAATCAGCATGATAAAATCGTATAGAAGTGTAGTGACTCAAGGCTCAGCCATCGTCAGACACACCAGCTATCAACATAGACATGGATGACTTTGAAACAGTTACTTTTGATGATACATTATTATCGTTGGAACAGATGGATGCGTTCTTTGAAGAGGCTGAAACAGCTTTGAAGGAAGCGTTAGTTGCTTCGCCAGATGTCGCTACAATGCAACAAGCAATGCCTCAGGAGGAAGCGTTAAATGCACCATCAGATGTCGCTACAGTGCAACAAGCAATGCCTCAGGAGGAAGCGTTAAATGCACCATCAGATGTCGCTGCAGTGCAGCAAGAAATGCCAGATCCTGAGGGGCCTGACTACCCGTTCTGGGTTGCGAATAGACTTGTCAATGGTGACAACTCACAACTAAGTGCAAAGTTAAAAGCGCATCTAGCACATTATGAGGAAAACGAAGTGAGTGATGATGATGAGGATTCAGAATTGGACATGTGAAGCGATGACGGAGAAGACAAACAGCTGAAATCTAAAATTGAATCGAGTAAGACCATACCTGTTACTGAGGAAGATGTTATAATGTTGAAACGGAACTTTCGAGCAGTACTTCCTCTGATTGAGTGTAACATTTTATGGTGTTTATGTGAAGAAGGCTTTTTCAACCAACACACATACATGTATCTAACGGAAGAAGTAAATACCGTCATTCAACTCATCTACATGTTAGAAGGAAACACAGAACATGTTCCGGCGTCAGAGCCAAAGCTCTCCGAAGCTATGACTCAACGTTTCGTTCAACTTATTAAAAGTCCTCATGAGGAACTTTTTAAGACTTTATCTCTACCGGCGCCAAAGTCTCTGGATGAGGATCGTGAATTCAAATGTGTAAGGGTTATACTACAAGGCTTCAAGTACCTTGAAGAACGCATTCAGGTGTATGATATGATGGCTTACCTCTATGAAAAAGGACATTTCACCATGTCAATGGTCTTTAAATGGATAGTAGGTAGTCGCAAACGAAGAGACTTTTTAGTGATTTTCATGGTACAATCGCTAACAAACGGTTTACCAACAACCTTTCTCGACGGTTTCAATGAGATGACTCCGCGATTTTACAAACATCTCATGAAAACCTACATGTAACATCTGTATAAAAGGAGGTAAAACCATTTACAATGTCAACATTGCTTCTTCATCGATGTGTAGAGACCATGGATGACGTCTTCAAAGTGAATTATGCTGACTATGTGTTTTCAAAGCTTCCTGCTTTTGAATCGGATTGGATGCTGCAAGTGAAGAATTTACATCAGCATTGGGAAGCTGTTGGAAAGACCATTCCAAGAGATCGTTTCATCCACTCGTTTCTACGTGAATGGGAAGATCTGCATTTGCCACCAACTTACGACATTGATTCAGCATTTATCAACGCGAATACAATTTGGGCAGTTGAGCTCATGTTAGCTGTAGCTGCAAGAATCATTTTACATTATGATGATGATGTTCCATTGACGACGAATGTATCAGAACTTGTTCGATTCAACCATGGACGAGTTGAAGTGAATTCAAAAGTTTGCAAGGGAGCTGACTCAGCAAACAGTTGGGTATAAAAGGGAGTGGACTCAGCAGAGTGAGGTCATTTCTCAGCAGACAGTTGGAGGGAGTGGATCATCAGTACATTGTGACAGCCATGGAGAACAAGACAAGCAGCTTTAAAATTAGTGCTAACTTAACCATTACTGTGGAGCATGGAGAATATGGGCCATTTCTACGCATCACACGTGGAGAGAGATGGTGTGCTTATTCACCATCTTTGTGGAAGATTGTGTGCCAGAGCTTGGAAAATTTACGTGACATTGGCTTCAAACTGTACTTAACACAAACGAAGTGGCTTGAAGTCATTTCATACTTGGATAAGCGTTATGTGAGTTTTGTGCGCACGTCACGGTTTGAAGGGAAAGAATATACACATCACATCAACATGAATGATGGTGAATGGGAGACACTGCTTCAGGAGATGGACAACATCAACTCAGCCCTATCACCATGTGAGGAATGTCATGTCATAACTCCTATCAAGCTGCAAAAGGATGGTCGGATGAAGGTGTCAAAGCTATCCAAGAAAAGGCTGGCTGAAGTTCAGTTGAAGAACATGAACGTACAAAATCAACTTGGACTTACCTGTGACTATTGCGGTGCTTGTGGATATGTGGAGGATTATCATTGCCACTGCCACAAGTATAATTGCAAGTTGTGTGAACCAAGCAACTTCTGCGGCAAGTGTGGAGTACTTAAAGTCTGTGAAGCAAAGTAAAAGTGACACTGAAACAAGATGTACGCATGTTTTAAAAAAGCTTATGTTGACTTGATGATTGCTAAACTTGCTTGCTGTGGCACTCCAGACTATCAACTTTATCATTTAGACGCTTTTTGGGATATTGTACATCACAGTCTTGATGTGATTGAACTACATTCAAGAATGGAGAATGTCATAAAATTGGAATAGAAGAAGATTCTGACTTTGACTTTGATTCTGCACTTTATTCTGCTCGCACTGATGTGGAAGTATATTTCACCGTGGTTGACTATTTGAGAGATTGTTGTAAAGAAGAAGAGGAAACCGAGCAGCTTTATCAGATAAGAGAACCTTTTAATCATCTTTGTAACAACATAGTGAATTGATAACCATGTTTTTCTTACTAGCAAATTTATTAAAAGATATTTTATTACAGGAAGAAACCGACATGTCAGAATAAAGAAACAAAGTCAACATGGAGAATCTTGTACTATTCAGCGGTCACAAGGACGTTCTTTCAAACATGTTTCCAACACGACTTGAAAAGTATGGACATGTGTTCAACTCAAGTGAAGCGTTGTATCAATATGAGAAAGCAGTGTTTCATCACCGTCCAGATATTGCTTCAGCCATTGTGTCATCCAGAAATGGATATGAAGCAAAACGTATTGCTAAAGGGATAAAACCATGTCCTTTATGGCATACAGTAAAGAGAAGTAAAATGCAAGATGTTTTACAAGTCAAATGGAATCAGTGTGTATTGTTTCGCAACAAGTTGAAAGAATGTAAAGATAAAACTTTAGTTGAAGCAACGTATGATCATTGGTGGGGAGCTGGTGTGAAACATGTGTCATCTGAATATCCTGGTCAGAATATTATGGGAAAGTTGTTAGAACTGTTGTGTGAGACTTGATGTGCAGACGTGTGAACATGGAGAAGTGTGTTAAGTGAACAACAACTGGAAAAAACTTGCTGAACTTGACAGACTTATACTGCATTGCTGGAGCAGCATAACTTGACAGACTTGTGCTACATTGCCGGAGCAGCATAACTTGACAGACTTGTGCTACATTGCAACATCTCACAAGACTGCATAATGGCAGACATGACACTGAGACAATATATTGTGCAAAAAGCTTATTGTGAAGAAATGTTATCAGCTGTAAAAAAAGTTTGCATATTTAGTCTGTCCTGCTTGTCAACATGAAGAGTGTTCAGAACATACTTGTCATACTGCATGTGTTTATACATATTGGAATGAAGCTAAATATTACATTCATTTAGATAAAGTGTTAGAGAATGCAAATCAACGTTGTGAGAAATATGGTGTAGATGCTATTACATTGGATGAACTCAGTCATTGGTTAGTGTTCATTGAAGACCAATGGTCTCCAGTGATTCATACCATTGTATCTATACTTGATTTGTAAAAACTTGTTAGTTATAAATACATGTTAGTTATAAATACATGTTAGTTAAGTTACTATGTTAGTTAAGTGATGTTGGTTGAGTTATAAAATAAAAGCTGTTCTGTTCAGACGTGTTTTTTCATTCGTCATGTCGACGTGGAAAGACTACTTGACTGATATTTACTTCAAACCTGGACAGCCTGGAGCATTTGCTGGTCCTTACAAACTGTATCACATCTTAAGAAAACATAATCAACCCGTCACACAGTCACAAGTGAAGAAATGGCTGCAGGATCAAGATGCTTTCAGTTTACTCCAACCTGTCAAATACAGGTTCAAAAGACAACGTCTGATTACACGTGGCATTGATGATATGTGGGATATTGATTTGGCTGATATGGGAAACATAGCTCCCTATAATGATGACATACGCTTTTTACTCATTGTCATTGATGTGTTTTCCAAATATGTCTGGGTACAGCCAATCCCTAATAAATCACATACCAGCGTCATACAAGCTTTCCAAAAGATTCTTCATGACACACGACGAAGACCGCGAACTCTAAGGTCTGATAAGGGAACAGAATTTAAAAATAGATGGGTAAAAGCATTTTTGAAGAAAGAAGGCATTCATGCTTATACTACAAAGAATGAAACCAAAGCCAACTTTGCTGAAAGAGTCATTCGTACTCTAAAGGGAATGATGTATCGGTATTTTCTACATAATCAAACTTACCGTTACTTAGACATTCTTCCAGACTTGGTGTACAATTACAACCATAGACCTCATGGTTCTCTTCCTAATAAATATGCTCCAGCCGAGATTCGTAAAGACAACGAATCAAAAATGTGGAAGTATATGTATGTCGACAAACTGAAATTGAAACCGAAGAAGAAGACGTACAAATTTAACATTGGTGATCATGTTCGCATTTCCCACATTAAATATGTGTTTCAACGCGATTATCACATCAAATGGACGCAAGAAGTCTTCATTGTCACATATCGTTGTAAGAAGCAAGGAATACATTTATATCGTGTGAAAGACTTTTTAGACGAAGATATTGATGGCCATTTCTATGAAGAAGAACTGCAGAAAGTGACCAAAGATATTGAATCTATTTATAGAATTGAAAAAGTCTTGAAAACACGTAAAAGACGAGGAGGGGTGAAAGAATTATTTGTCAAGTGGTTAGGTTGGCCAAACAAGTTTAACAGTTGGGTGAAAGAAACAGACATTCAACAATGAAGCATCCATTTACATGTTTAGTCTCTGGACCTACAGGCAGTGGCAAAACGTCTCTGGTGAAGGAAATTCTAGAACAAAAGTTGATTAAACCCTTTCCAAAAAGCATTTTATGGCTCTATGCAGCAGATCAGCCTTTGTACAAGGGAATGAAAGGCGTGGAATTTTACCAAGGCATTCCAGATGACATTGAAGAGCGTTTTAACCCGAAGAAATCAAACTTACTTATCATTGATGACTTAATGACCAAATGTCATAGTGATGAGCGTATGACACGTCTCTTTAGTGTTGGCAGCAGTCATCAAAATCTAAGCATTATCTTTATTGTGCATAATTTATTCCATCATGGGAAAGAGATGCGAAATATTAGTTTGAATACACATTATATCATTCTGTTTAAAAATCCGAGAGATAGTCAACAAATTAGTACATTGGCGCGGCAAATGTATCCTGGAAGATCTCAATTTCTCATAGAAGCCTATCAAGATGCTACTAGCAAACCTCATGGTTATTTATTCATTGATTTAAAACCAAAGACAAATGATCAACTACGTATTCGTACAGGCATTTTACCAAAAGATACACATTATGTATATATTGATAAAGCAGTGTATGAACAAGAACCAACTCATTTAACCATTCGCAGTCAAGATGTCTAAACGTATTCGAGCGAACCAGCCGTTTCTTCATTTGCTTGCACGCAGTGGGCCTAAACGACGTAAATCCTTGCTACAGCAAGCTACAAAGGACGAATTAACAAGCTTGTTTGAAATTTGTTTGAATATATTGCAAGGACATTTACCCTTAAGCTCAAAACAATTTAAGGAATTTAAACGTGAACGTCATACGCTTCGTACTCTAGCAGATAAGAAGATATCCCTTCGACGAAAAAAGAAGTTGATTAATCAGAAAGGAGGATTCATTGGAGCTATTGCTAGATTGGCATTGCCCTTGTTAGCCAAACTGCTGCTAAAATGAAACATACGATGAAAATGGTCCTCATTCCTGAATATGAATACAAACTGTTATTAGAAAAGAAAAATGATATCAAAACAAAAGTGAATACACTTTTACGTGGGAAACGAACACGTGAAAAGGCTATAGAAATATCTCAACTTCTTGGTCGTCATTTACGAACAAGTCAGTCTAGGCAGCAAAAACCCTCATCATCATCATCATCATCATCATCATCATCATCATCATCATCATCATCATCATCATCATCATCATCATCATCATCATCATCATCATCATCATCATCATCATCCTCACCTGAAAAGCCAGAAAAGCTAGTGTTAAGTCATTTTCAACCTATCTATCATGGAAAAGTAAAACAACTTTTAGCCGAACTGAAGAAACATGGTGTAAAATGGACAGAGAAGAATGAACTTGTGTTGAAAACGGGCGATATTATCACAAATTCCAATATGGTGGATTTGATGAAAGAAGCATTGGTGGCGACAAGAAGAAAAGAACGAGCCATACCACATGGTTGGCATCCGTTTATCCAGGAAATTGTTGATGCTAATATTCCAAAAACAATGTTTAGTAAAAAGACCACTCGTGACGACATTACAACAGAAATGAAACAACGTCAACAAAGACAGTTTCCTGAAGGTTGGGAAAATTTTTAACATGGCTGAAAGAGCTATGTTGTTGCCAAGAAGATAAACCAACTATTCCTGTGAAGATCAGATGTACAAGTACGTGTTGTGAAGGAGAAGTCATAGATCATCATGATGTGAAAGACCATTTGCATACTTGGTCGAATGGCGCGCGCGATCGTGAAGTATATAGACAACGTCAACGCACCTATACCATTTAGTTCCAATCATGGAGTCGAATAGTTTTTACATTACTTTGCCTAGCAATGCGAGTATGAACTATTCTCTCAACAACAAGGCTTCGAATTACCAAATTCGTATGCCTCGAACCATCTATCTGAATGGAAAATATGAAGTGGCCTTAGCTGAAATTCAATATCCACATACATGGACAACGATGAGACATGGCATGGACTATTCTATTCAGTTTCGACAACAACCCCTGACAGAGACACTTGACACGATCAATATTCCCTATGGCTACTATGGAACCATACAAGAAATATGTAATGCAGTGAATGAAGAAGCGACTAATTCTATGAAAGATGAACTTAAAGACGCTATTCGGATAAAGTATGATAAGATTAGACGACGTGTGTTTCTATTTCTAAATTATGGCTTTGAAGTGTCCTTTTCCGCTGGATTAGCTGAGATTTTAGGATTTATCCCAGATCAATGGTATACTGAAACATGTACAGCTGACCATAAAGCGGATGTGAAACAGGGATTTTATACACTTTATGTGTATTGTAGCATCTGTGAACCACAAGTTGTTGGTGATTATTATGTTCCCTTACTACGTTCTGTTGGAATACAAGGTCATGATGGCGACATTGTTATGAAAACGTACGGCGAACCGCATTATGTTCCTGTAAACACGTCCAAATTTGACGTGATAGAAATGAATATTAAGGACGACACAGGCTATAATGTGCCATTTCAAACTGGAAAGGTGATCTGTAAACTACATTTTCGACCAAAAGCAATATGAAAGCTTATACACACGATCCGTCTGCATATCGCAACCATTTTCTTCGTCAAGTGGGCGGGGAATTACCAGGATTCAAAGGAGCGCGAATCCAATATGGCGAT
Organism: Protula sp. h YS-2021; assembly: GCA_949752745.1. NCBI lineage: Eukaryota > Metazoa > Annelida > Polychaeta > Sabellida > Serpulidae > Protula > Protula sp. h YS-2021. The sequence goes on from OX457026.1 coordinate 89,207,469, forward strand.
GGTATTGGTTCCATACTGGGATCATTGGCTCGCAAAGCTATTCCACTACTTAAGGCTGGGGCTAAGATCGTTGCGCCACATCTTAAGAAGGCTGCAAAGAATGTCGCGAAAGATGTGACGGGCCGAGTAGCAGAACGTGTGTTTGGTGAACAAAAGCGCGTGCAACCGACGAAACGTGCCAGAAGACGAAAAACGGCCAGACGGATAACATCAAAATATCGCAAAGATATCTTTTGAAATCATGTCTCTCATTCATAATCATTCGTGTGAATGTAGTCTTTCTCCATTGGAATGGTTTCACGTACCACCGACGCAAACTGCTGTAGAGAAAAGTTATAATGTGGACTATCAACCACTTACAAGCATTAGAGAAGGCGCTCCAATAGAATTCTACATTCCTGCGAGTACAGAAGAATATCTCGATTTAAAGAACAGCAAACTTCATATTGTATGTCGCATTCTAAAGGCCGATGGAACAGCTTGTGGCGCAGATGATAATGTCTCTTGCATCAATGATGTGTTTAATGGGTTATGGTCTAATATTGAATTGTTTCTGAATGATCGTTTGGTTTCGCATAGCAACAATACTCATGGTTATACCAGCATTATCTCTCATCTCATCCATGATTCGGAAGAAAGTCTGCATTCTGAGCGCTCTATGCGTCTCATGTACAAGGATACTGCTGGGTCAATGAATAGTCATGAGGTGAAAAGACCTAATCATGAACGATATGTATCCGGGTTTCATGTCAATGCTGACGGCGGTGACTTGGCTGAGCAAGGAAACAATGGCTTACATCATCGTTATTTGCATACACGTCTTAGCCGTGATGTTATGCTCATAGGTGGTTTAAGGATAGATTTGTTTGAGCAGGATCGCAATCTTCCGAATGGCATCAGTTTGAAATTGCGTTTCCATAGACAAAAAGATGACTATGTATTGATGGCTGCAGATAATACCTATAAGGTAGAAGTGAAAGAGGCATTTTAACCATTCGCAAAGTGAGGGTGAGTCCAGGTATTCAGTTAGGACATACAGATGCATTGATGAAAAGTCCTGCCAAGATCATCATCACTAGAAAAGAATGTAAAGTCTTAGCTATTCCAGCAGGATTTCAGTCTTTTGTGAAAGATAACATCTTTTTGGGTCAATTACCAAATCGTATTGTCATTGGTCTGGTTCATAATGAAGCTTTTAGTGGATCAGTATTGAGGAATCCATATGATTTCAAACATTTTGATCTGGACTATATGCAACTGTACACGGATGGTGAACCAGTTCTATCCAAACCTCTCAAGCTTGACATTACACAGAACAACTACCTGGACGCTTTTGAAACGCTTTACAAATCGTTTGATCGATTGAATGGTGAGAAGAGTTCCATTATAAAACGGGAAGATTGGTCTAGAGGTTATGCTTTGTTTTCGTTTGACTTAACACCGGATTATGATGGCGATGATCATTTCCCCCTGATCAAGCATGGGAATTTGCGGCTAGAAATGAACTTTGCTCCGGCTTTACAACATACCATCAATGTCATTGTCTATGCTGAATTTGACAACATTATTGAAATAAGTGCAAATCGCAGCATCCAATTCGACTACCAGTCATGAACACGAAGCAGATTGATGCCATACTGAGCCATGATGTCATGACCAAAGACTTGTTTCAAGGCGTGTTTGCCATGGATCAGTTACCATCTTTACAACGCGGTGCCTATGTGATCAACACAGACGATCAAGATGAACCAGGAGAACATTGGGTGGCAGTGTATAATGATAAAGACCCTGCAGAATATTTTGACTCTTATGGACTGTTACCTCTCGATGATCGTTTATACATGTTTTTAAGAAATGACTATATGTATAATTCCATCTCATTACAAACGCCAATATCATCGTCATGTGGTTTTTATTGTGTATATTATATATGGCATAGAGCTCGAGGTCAGAGTATGTTTGATATTGTGAATATATTAAAAAGAAAGGATGGGGATTTTATTGTAAAGGATTTTGTATATAGACATTACAAACCACTGTTTTATTAATGGTGTTTTATTAATGGTGCTGTTTTATTAATGTTGTTGTTTTATCAATGTTGTTGTTTTATTAATGTTGTTATTGTAGTAGTTAAGTTGTTGTTGTTGTTATATTAGTTAAGTTGTTGTTATATTAGTTAAGTTGTTGTTGTTGTTGTTAAATAAAACAAGTCAAGTTTCAAACAGTCTTGTTTATTGTGTTGTACATACGTTTATTTACAAACTCTATTTACAAACACTTAACTACAAACACTATTTACAAAGTTTATAAAGTTTACAAACACTATTTACAAATTCTATTTACACTATTTACAAATTCTATATACACTATTTACAAACACTATTTACAAAGTTTACAAACACTTAATTACAAATTCTTAACTACAAACTTCTATTTACACTATTTACAAATTCTTAACTACAAACTTCTATTTACAAATTCTTAACTACAAAGTTTATTTACACTATGTACAAACTTTTTATTCACAAACACAGTCATTTTTCAATACATTCATCAATGAATGCCATTCGTCAGAATTTAAATTGATATAGGTATCATAGACATTACATCCGTGTTTGTAAATGCTATGAAAGCTCACATAACGCACATCACCAAACTTTATCACTTTCACAGTTTCATGTTCAGACAGTTTCAGTTCATAGCCTTCTTCTATGTCCATCAGCCGCATAGGCTGTGTCACCTCAATGGATTTGGTACCCCGCTTGAGTTGTATTCCATGCTCTTTGAATTCAATCGTCAGGTTCTTTCCAATCCAATGCTTGCAACAGCGCGTTCCATTCCACTGTGCTGAGGGTAATGTAGTCGTAGTGTTCTGTAAGCTCGTCATATTGGCGAAATTGTACAAAAACGTCTAGACCGTTCTCAGTCACACGCACTTCTAATTCATTTGAAAGGTGAAGTAGAAAGCCGGGTATTCTCAAATGTCTAGATGATCCTTCAACACGGATTGGTCATCAAGTGATAGGACGAGATACTGTCCAAAATGCCGTAGCACAATGTCATCACATAAGTTTCTCATATACGAGAATCCATATGTCATAGGTTCATAATCCAACAAATAGTCTTCCATCTTTTATACTCGGATGATGTTGAACAGTGGATGTTGTATCACTTCTAGGAATCGTAAGACTGCGCGCCAGTTCTTGATATCAAAGAGGATCAAATCTGTATATGGTGTATCTGGCACAACTCCCTTATAATCCTTTGGATAATCCTGTAAAAGATTTCTACAGATTTCTACACGTATGTTAGAATCATATTCAGCCACCGTCACTTCCACTTTATTTTCAAGTCTGCGTTCAAACCCATGTTCAAGCGGTAGGTTTTTAAAGTCTTTCCACACTTCAGGTTTAAACCGATGATAACTTGTTTGAGAACCTAGTATGACTTCATTCCTCTCATTTACTTTGAGGTAAACACCATCGTTCAACATGAGTGCATTCATGATTGTTACCTTGTTATGACTTGTCGTCTTGTCTGCGAAGCCTTTTATCCACTTCTTTCACCTGCTTCTTCAGCATTTTCCATTCAGGTATTGTCAGCAAGATACCCTTTTTCGTTGGACGGTTTTTTCCAGTCCCCTCATCTCTGAGGTATTTGCGAATGTTTACCACGCCTTCATTACTTTGTTTCATAATCTTGATATACTTTCCATTGCCTAGAGAAAGCATTCCATCCCACGACTGTGGTGTTGGTACTATCTCCACTTTTAATTTCTTGATGGTAGTATCAGGATGTTTCACATTCATGTCTTTGACTGTATCAGCAAGAGTATCTTTTTCGATTCATGTTGACGCTTCAGTGTTCACACCTCAACTCACTCTAAAGTTGAAGTGTCTCCCCCTTATATACTGTAATGCCCATGCGCCAACGTGGAATAGCCATCACTCATCACATATCGCTTGTCATCAAAGGGAGAGAGAGCCACTTTCCTCAACTTCTCCGAGAAAATCTGGTGGTCATGACTTCGAATGATGTGCACTGTGGTTATCGTTTGCGTTTGATTGAACAAACTGTCTCTATACTGCTGATGTTTCATCCGTCTTTGACACGCGCGAGTGATACCTTTGGCCGTACGTTTTTCTTTCCCACCATACATCATACTGTACATTTTCGGTCGAAGTCCAACAAACTCTTCTATGGGAATGCCCGCCGTCTCATCTTTCATTTTCCCAAGCACTTTCTTGTTCACGTTGGAATGCAGGAAATGATCTGGGGGATAGTCACTTGTGTCGAACAAGTCGGCATCTTCCTGCATGTCTTTGTAGATATCTTCCGTTTCTATGTCATAACATAGACTGTCGGTGTCGCTGAACAAGAGTTTGGCGTCGGGATACTTGGTCATGATGTAGTTGTAATGAAAGTGGAACATGAGCACCTTGCTGAGGTCGAGAATGGTGAAACCGACTTGAATGGGTTTATCCAGAAGCAGATCCACTTTGCGCAAATGTACCGCGGTCAAATCTTCGTTGAAAATTCTAAATTTGTGGAAGGAAGGTTTGGCCACAAGTTTCTTGAACCGCTTTTCCTGGTGAACAAGTTCCACATTCATACGTTTTCTGACATTTTCCATGGTTTTGCCAAACACCGAGTTGTTCATCAATTTGAAGAAGTCTTTCTCAAACGGGTTCTTGGCCAACTTTCTCTTTTCCGTGTTTAAGGAGATGTATTTTGCCAACCATTTGCTCTGTGCAAACATGATGGCACGATGCATCTTCGTGACTTTCAATCCCAGTGAGACATATTGCTGTAAATTTCTGTAATGAAGTACATATTTCTTCTTGTCGCACAAGTTGGGAATGAGCTTTTCACTAGGCTTGCCTTTCATGTTTAGATCTTTCCGCAGCTTCTGACTATGCTCTGACAATTCTCCCACCTTCACACATTTCCGTTCTGGAGCCACTGGATAGTGATTATGATGATCATGGATTGCATATGGGTATTCTAAATCCACTTCTAAAATGTAGCCAATCTCATCATCTTCATCCACATCCATAAAGTCAATGGATTCTGGCTCGCTCACCCACATAAATCCACTTTCCGGCATGCTTTGCGACATGGCCCAGCCATACAAGTTGTTTGCATCCAGGTACGTCAAGTAGTTGGTCGGTTTCGTGGGATCGTAATCTGCTACGTAGGGGTTATTTGCTTTCGCATACTTGTGTGTGATGACAGATATTCCTCCACGTAGACCTTGTTCAACCATTTGGTACATGTCAATGTCGTTGATCAATTCCAATTTCACCTTTGTCGCTTTCAACATGGCATCCCACGACAGTCCTGGCGCTGTATAGTAGTGAGCAGGATCTAATTCATACGTGTTGAGACATACGTGACGAAAGTTTTCAAACACGTCAGCCAGCAGCAACACATCTGATTTCAGGTACAAGTCATGGTATTCGCCAAATTAGTACAGTGGAATGTCTCCCACACCTTCTGCGCATGCGCATAATCCTCATCGCTAATGTCTTCTTCACTGAGCAGACTGTAAAACTTGTCCTTGGACGGCAGTTGTGTTTCAGCAAACTTGGATGGCTCATCCACGTAATCATAAGGGTACACTCCCTTTCTCAACAGTAACCCTTGTTGGTCGCTATCGTGAATGTGTGACGTCATGTTATAAAAGTTATCTTTCCCTTCTGCCGCCAGGTTGGATACCAACTTCTGTAGAGAAGTACTCATGAACTGATAACTGTCCGTAAATTTCAGATTGCTCATGGTGAATGCAATATATTTCTCAACGGTGTTGGGAATGACTGTAATCGTCTCATTTTTGAACTTTCCAATTTCTTCCATGATCAAATGGCTGTCATAGCCTCGTAAATTGTGGAAAAACACAGGAATGATGAAAGAATCTTCAACATCCTGCTGATCCTTTCGAAGTCGAAATTGTAAATTGCATTGACTATGTGCAGCTCCACGGTATTTGCCATTGATATGGTCATGATCTCTCACATGATCTGCTCCTAGAGGCTCATGATAAATGTAACAATCTGTGGCGTTCTTATAATGCTCTTCATCTTCATGAGTCATCACCATTTTCTTTGGCTGTAGCAAGCCATGCACAATACGATCACGCTCATTCACCATATGGTCTAAAAAGACTTTCACAGCATTATCTCCTCGATATACGACTGGAGCACGTGTATCATACTGGCTGACAACCACATAGGCGAAGCTGTTTGGACGATGATGCTGATACTTGTCTCCTTCATGCTTTTTCGTGAAACATTCAAAGTCTGCATAAATGACAAACGGCGCTCGCTGTTGTTTGGCTACATTCTTGAACTTCATGAACGGTTTCTTGGGGAATGATAACCGTTGTGCGCCATGCTTGCCACACACTTCACGATGCTTGTCTAACAGATCTTGTCGCTTAAACCCGTGAAGACAGTTGAAACAATAAAATGCAGTACCATTATGCTTTGATCGATAAGCCATCAGTCTGCTGAAATTCTTGATGAGGCAGTAATGTCTTGTCTTGTCATTGCTAATCAAAAGTAAGTTGATTTCTCTCGCGCTGGTGTTTCGGCTGAGTTGTATGGGAACAACTACATCATGTTCATATCCAAACACGTTGACAGACACATCGTTCTCCTTTTCAAACTTTGGAATGTCTGTAATCGGTTTGGGAAATGTCATACCTTCCACCTTCAATTCGTTCTCAAATGGTGTGTAATGACTCACGCGATATGGGTGTTGATGACGATCTTGAGGGTGAAGGTGAGCCAATACAGACCATAAGAAGCACTTGTTGTCTTTATTCTGAATGTTTAACACAGCCTTTGTACTCTTTACTTTCTTCGGTAGTGGGATAAAACTGCTCGCTTCTAGATGCGCTGACGTCGCTGTATGCACTTCAATGAATAATATGTTATCCAACACCCAGCCAGAACCTTGTCGCTCATGTTCATCAAACCTGGTAAATAATTCTTTATAGGCTTCTGGCAAGTCCTTCTCAATATCCGTTGGATTGTATGCTGCATATGTCGGACTACTGATGAAGGCATTATCCACGTGTTCTACCATCACGCCTTCAACATTTGGTGTCATTTTCTTGAAGCGTGCATGTACCACAATGTACCATTTCATGCCACGGTTTAACGTTTCTAGCAAATGTCTCTTGATTCTATTCTCTTGTTGTCGCATTTCAAGTAGCAAATCTGATCCATCTTCAGGCTCAAACCGCCTTTCCTGCGCGTTTTCACCAAGACTCACTCTTCTGCCTCTGCCTACTTGTCCTGTCTCTTTCTTTCTTTTTTCTTCATGAGACACATTTTCCATCTCATCACATGCATGTGTCCCAAATGCATCCAAAGATGAAAATATCTTGGCGCATTTACAGCAGAGGACTGGATCAGGTCTTTCAACACCATCTTGTACGGTCTTTCGTCTCTTGGCTTCAATCTGCTCAACAAGCTCTTCATGAGCACGTTTCATCCTAGCCGGTTTGCATGTGTGTGTCACGAACAATTCCAGAGATGGAAATGTCACATCACAATCATGACAGTAGACTGGTGCCATCGTTGTTGTTTCTTCAACTGCTAGAACTGAAATGAAGTAAAATACACGTTTCACTCTTCCTTTTATACCACTTCAATGGTGTGTTAACTCAGCAGAATGTATCACTAGTTGACTAGTTGACATGTTTCACTCATGCTTTTATGCTACTTCCATGTAATCAAAATATGGTGTGTAACTTTTCAAACTTACTTAAAAATGTTAAAATTGCTGACTCAGCAGAATTTTACTTGTGTATATGAATGTTTCACTTACAGTTGTGAAGTTGTTATACAGCAGAGACATCTAGCGGTGAAGTCAAATGGTCTGCCAAATGGTATTCATCCGCCAACTAGACCTGAAATGTAATAAAATATATTCTCTCTCTCTCTCACACACACACACAGACAGACATGTTTTGCTTCATTTCTTAATATAGGATGGCCCTTAAAAGGGCCCGAAATATTTTAGTATATCAGCAAGTTGGATTCCTGCAGCGGCATTTGTACTTGTATTACTCCTGCATCGTAAATGGTCTTCCCGCGCACTTGAACGGATGGCTGTCGCAATAGCTCTTCAGCTTCAGAGTCATACCACACCACCAGCAGTCATTACATATTGGTCCTGACCCAGGTAGCGTCGTCGCAAACTTGTACCAGAGCAGACCACCGCAGGTTTTACAGCAAAAGCGCTGCGGTGCGTTGTGGTGCACCGGGCAGTTGTGTGACTGTCCTTCATATTCCAACCTCACGCAGCACTTGTAGCATTGTATGGTCACTTTCTTAGTAGCTGATGTGTTGTCCATGATGTGTCTGACAATGTCTCTAAGCCTTGAGACACCACACTTATATAGGATTTTATCATGCTGATTCGGCAAAATTTTTTGTTGCTCTCCTGGGGGGGGGGGGGGGGTCGGTCCATAGTATGTCCTGAGGGGGGGTCAGTCCCGACTGCCGCCTAGGGGGGGGTCGGTCCATAGTATGTCCTGGGGGGGTCAGTCCCGACTTGCCGCCTAGGGGGGGGGTCGGTACATAGTATATCCTGGGGGGGGGGGGGGTCGGTACATAGTATGTCCTAGGGGGGTCATCACTTTTTAGGGTCTGTTGCCATGGTTACACTGATTGACAGGTGGAATTCATTGGCTTCATGATGATTGACTCGGCCAAAACTATCAAACACCTTTCGCTCCAGACAGCATGACGTCATCATGACCTCATTATCACGTCATGGATGGCCGCGCCTATCCTAACGCTTATCATGACGTCACTTCCGGTCCAGACATGATGACGTCACTTCCAGACATGATGACGTCACTTCCGTCCAGACAGCACTTCCGGTCCAGACAGCACTTCCGGTCCAGACAGCACTTCCGGTCCAGACATGATGACGTCACTTCCAGACATGATGACGTCACTTCCAGACAGTATGACGTCACAAAGTGGCGCAGAACTCTCCTTTCTACACTACTCAAAGATATGGGTAACATGTAAAAAATTGCGTTCTTTGCTCACGATGTGTTGCTTGGTTGCCACCAGCCACAGACAATTTACATTCAGATCCAATGCTATTTCACCTGTAGCATTTGTCCGGGATTCAATGAGAATGTACCAGACGGCTGGGCGTTTTTGTGTTTTTTTTTATTTTTGTTATTCCCCCCCCCCCCCCCTACATTCCTCCCTCCCTTCTCTGGCTGACCCTCAGCATGGCAGTTACATAAACTTGTACGTGTAATCAAGATCCAGTTCTGACATTTTTGAAACAGTTTTATTTCATTGGTTGTCAGCCTCATTTCATGGTACGTGCCTCCCCTCCGATATGAAGGGCGAGAAGAAACAAGGAACAGGCGACAAGCGACAAGCGTCAGGCAACAGGCAAAGTAC